>JASDQU010100992.1:363694-420124 GCA_032191745.1 Picea mariana
TTCCAAAGCTTATAACC
This sequence comes from Picea mariana, assembly GCA_032191745.1. NCBI lineage: Eukaryota > Viridiplantae > Streptophyta > Pinopsida > Pinales > Pinaceae > Picea > Picea mariana. The sequence continues at coordinate 363,712 of JASDQU010100992.1, forward strand.
TTTCACACCATCTTTATAACCAATAAAGATACACTTTTCATCTTTATTATCCAACTTACTCCTATTTTCCTTTGGAACATGTACATAAGCATCACAACCAAACACTCTAATATGTTGAAGAGAGGGTTTCTTTCCAGACCACACCTCGTGTGGATTTTTATCATCCAACGCTGATGAAGGTGATCGATTGAACAAGTAACATGCTATACCCACTGCCTCTACCCAAAATTATTTTCCTAACCTGGCACTGCTGAGCATGATCCTTGCTTTTTCCATCAGTGCCCTCTTCATCTTTTCTGCAACTCCATTCTACTGAGGAGTGTATGGAGTAGTCTTCTGCCTTGCTATACCACACTTCTTACAGAATTCTTCAAATTCATTTCCGTAGAATTCTTTACCATTATCTATTCTCAATACCTTTATTTTCTTCTCTATTTGATTTTCTACCAGAGCCTTAAACACTTTAAATTTATCAAATACCTCAGATTTCTTTCTAAATAAATAAACCCATGTGTTCCTTGAAAAATCATCTATGAATGAAACATAATACACAGATTTTGGAACATGAACAGGTCCAAACACATCACTGTGTATCAACTCTAAGATCCCCTTTGCTCTTGTAGAACTAGATGGGAATCTTACTCRATTTTGTTTACCATATATGCAATGTTCACAGAAATCAAAATCTAGAGTGCAATTAGACATACCTTCAACCATACCTTTATCGTGTAGTGTTCGAAGGCCCTTTTCTCCAATATGCCCCAATCTTTGATGCCACAACATGGTCTTCTTTTCTGGGACAATATTGGTCTTGTCTCCTTCATTACTCTGCTCAGGGACAACATAACTGTTACACCCATTAGTATAAGTGCTTCCCACCAACTTGTATAGAGTTCCACAACGAACTCCCCTCATCAACACCATTGCTCCTCATACCATCTTGCAAGTGTTCTTTTCAAATACAGTTTTCACTCCTGCATCGGCCAACTCGCTTACAGATATTAGGCTCCTAGCTAGTTTTGGAATGTGTAGAACCCCAGGGAGAGTTCTAATCCTTCCATCATTTAGCAGCAACTTAACCCTCCCACGTTCCAAGATTTTTGTTGTCGATTCATCTCCTAGGAATACATCACCACCATCATATTTTTCATATTCAGAGAACCACTCCCTATGAGGAGTCATATGGGATGATGCACCTGAGTCGATCAACCATACATCATGGTCCGCATGTGTACTTGTAGATGCTAGGTAAACATCACCTCCTTCTTCAGTGGAGGTTTCCACCTCTGTGGAAGAGGTACTATCAAATCCCTTTGGTTTTTCAACCTTCTTAGACTTGCAATCTTTCTTATAATTCCCTGTTTTACCACACTTCTAGCATTTCTTCAAAGATTTTCCTGGAGACTTAGATCTACCTGTAGATTTAGATCTCCATCCCAAAGGCTCACTAGGGTTCTTGTCTTGGGTATGCCCTGTTACAAATAAAGCATCTGTGTTGTGACCATCCATGCTTTTTCGCCTCATCTCTTCAGATAACAAGGATGCAACTACATCCTCATACTTCAATGTAGATTGAGTGGTACTACCTATTGCTACAACAAGATTATCCCAAGAGTCTGGCAAACAACATAACAAATTAATACACTTATCTTCTTCTGCAATCGTAATATTAACAGATCCAAGCTGACTTACCAGAGTATTAAAGGCATTTAGATGTTCTGTCATAGAATCTCCATCTTCCATCCTAATATGATACAACTTCTTTCGAAGAAACAACTTGTTTAATAGGGACTTTGATTGATACAAATTCCCTAACTTATCCCATAGTTCCTTGGCTGTAGATTCTCCTAAGACATTCAACAACATCGAATCTTCTAGGTAGAGTCGAATAATACTCCTTGCTCTTCTGTCCAACTTGTCCCAATCTTCCTTCGACATACCAGTAGTTGGTGTACTAGTAGTTTGTGTACTAGTAGGTTGTGTACCAGTAGCCTGTGTGCTAGTAGATGATGTACCAGTAGGCTGTGTACCAGGATCCACAACTATCCATTGTTCTTTGTCTACAAGAAGGTCCTCCATCTTGAGCTTCCATAGCTCAAAGTTTTTACCATTGAACTTCTCTATATCGATTCTAGATGAGCTCGCCATTCCTCTTTCTTTGCTTGAATCTCCACTACAAAAGCTCCCACTAAACCCAGGCTTATCACAGACCCAAGATAAACTTGATCTATCAAGACCGAGCCAAACCCTCAACAACAAAGGGGTCCCTTTGAAGCCAAAAATGAGCTCTGATACCACATGTAAGTTTTAAACCTACAAAGCGAGGCAATGCATATAGATTCTTAAGAAAGACATAAATTAATCAATGGCTCATACACAGAGTACACAGAGATTTTATACCGGAAACCCTCAACCGGGAAAACCTTTCTTATATTCATTATATCGAATTTAACCATTCACCATACAATATATACAATGTTTTTAGGTATTCTTTAGATACCAAAACCCTAATCCCTTAATCCAGGATTAATTTACAAATACGCTAAAAATAGCAAAAACCGCCTTGATTACTAGTCTACTAGTGTGAGGGATCGTCAGACACAGTTGTCGAACCTGACACGCCCACACACACACATGCAAAGAATATAAAACATACCTAACATAGACTTGGTTTTAGTCACAGGAACCTGTGTTTTCACAGCGGGTGTTCCTACTGACTTTAACTTGACAGATTGCATGTCAGCGGTTTAGGCTTTTTCAGTTTTTTTCTCAGCCACCTTTGGAATTGCTTCATCAGTTTTGTCCCTAGGCAGAATCTTTTTTGTTGGGGCAGTTGGAATTTTTTTGTTCCTAGGTCTCAAATTATACTTCTCATGAAGTTCGGCTATAATATCATCTGCAATACCTTGATAGGCCAAATCTTCGAAAGTATCATTGTTAACATCATCTTTCGATCTAACTTCATTGTTTAAAGATTTCTTGTAATCTTGTCTTGATAAATAGGGTGATTTATTATTGTCGCCAATATTATTTATATCTTCATCAAATTCTTTAAAATCTTCTAGGTCTTCTTCTCCAATGAAGTTCTCACTTTTGAAGGGGGTTGGGATTTTTTGATCCTCATTCTTTATTATTTTCTATGGGGCCTGAGGATCAGGATTTCTTCTAAAATCCTTTCTAGGAAAATGATCCCTTTTTTATCTTTCTAATTCCATTTTTGAGATCTTATTTAAAATTTATCTAATTACCTTAGCCATCTTGTCCATTTTATCTCTCGAGGATTTCCCCGATCCTGAGGACCCACCTTGTTCTTTGAATCTCCTATTTTCTTTGTTCCCGGTTTCTATTTTTGCTTTTAATTTCCCTGATGCCATCATGCTCGATTCAATCTCTAAAGCATCGTCTTGCATTTTGGTGAGATCTGTTGATCTCCTTTCTCTTAATAATAGAGAAAAATCAGGATCAAAGGCTCCAACGAAAGTCACCTTAGCTACGGGTTGAGAAGGTTTGACCTGGGTTGGGATTTTATTATACAACTTGTTAAACCTTTGTCTGAACTCGAGAACCGACTCTGAGTTTTTCTTTCTAAGGGCTCTGAATTCAGTTAGGTAATAAAGGTGGTCTTTCCTCTCCCCCCATTGTCTGATAAAAGTGTTTTCAAGTTCTTCGTAAGATCTTAGAGATCCGGGAGCTAAGGCTCGGAACTAGGTTCTCACCTGTCCTTCGAAAGTCTGAACGAGGAGTCTAGAATAGACATCTTCATGTTCGATTCCAAGGATGTCGGCGAATTGGTCGAAGAAATTTATGTGTTCTTGAGCAGTTAGATCTCTTTCCCCTGTAAATTTTGGGAAGGATTTTCATATAATTTTCGGGAAGGTCATGTAGGGGAACTGGGAGGACGAGGGGGGCATATCTGGCAGCTACCATAGCAAAAATCATAGTAACCGGTGCTTGGCCGCCTGCTGGTCCTCCTGGGGCACCACCCCCAGCTCCTGCACCTCTATGTGTAGCCATTGATAAATTCAAGGCTAAAGCACAGAATGTGTGAGGAGAAGGTTCAAAATTGTTTGGAGTATATACTTCAAGAAAGAAAAACATAGTGTCTAAAAGGGGAAGTGAGACAGATCTTTCAAGAGTTTGCTTAACATTTAACTGCGTAAAATCAGACTGACAAATAGTATGTATAGGTGAAATAATTTGTCCTAAGGATCTTCGTGACTTTAAAATATTTTCTAGATCTGAGACTGGCGAGGTCTTCTTGTCATCCAGGTTCTTTATGGTGTTCTTTTGGCTAATATCCTGTTTACTTATCGTGGATTCGCTAAGTGAAAGATATAAGTAGCCTTAAAAAAAATTTCAATCTTTGTTCACTATCAAAGAAAGAAAGTGTCCATGTCATTCTTCCCAGGGAAAAGTTTTGTTTCTTCATTCCCCGACAATGGCGCCAAAAAGATGTTGTTCCTAAGTTTATACTTTAAGGCTCTAAAGTACACCATCAAGGCATCCGTAAAGATAAAGGTAATTAAAGGGTAAAAATCAAAAGGAAGGATAAATCAGAGTTGGTTTCTCAACTGCCTCTGTCTAGCTTCCCTTTGTTCTTGGATGTTGATATCTCTCTCAATAGCTACCCATAAACATTCTAATTCAACCTGGTTAGTCGATGTTTGTAGAATAGTATTAAAAAGGTTCAAAGTGATGCTAGTTTGATCTTGGAGGCTAGGTTCTATGTTGGGCTATCTGTTATTTGGGACAATCATGGAGAGTAAAATTTTATTTAGTTTTGAAAAAAAATTGAGAAATTGTTGCTTCAGTTTTTTAAGGGATGAAGATAGAAAAATAGTTTGGAAATTCAAAATAATAACATAATAACAGTTGCAGTCGTTTCCTGTACTTGAAAACATTTTGAGAATAGTAAAATAACAAAGTAATACTGCTGAAAAAATATGAGGCTTTAATCATGAAAGAATCTCATATTGTAACAACAAGTAAAGAAAAAAAAAACGAGATTTCTAATGAAGTGTTAAATATTATTGTTCAAATGACCTACAGGTCTTGAAACTACTGATAGCAATCCCAGAGGAAAATATGTAAATAATTTGATAACCGAACCAATTCAAACTACAATAGATATATGAAATAAACTTATAGTTTATCATTCATTAGAAAGACATTGAAAGAGAAACATAGAAATATATTGTAAATAGGGTAAATAACACATAGCTTCAAGTTGACAGAATTCAGAATCTCATCTGCATTATTTATATCACAATGGATCAAAAACTTTTAATACAATCGTCTCACCTAAAAACCAAAAAGGCCCTTCTTAGTCTTACGAAATTCTATTTATACATGATCACCAAACTTTTTTACCATTGGTGATTAACCAACTTCCTAAGACTAACGGTTACATGAATGTGCAATTTTGAACCGTTTACGTTTCTATTTTAACTACTTTGTTATTTCAATAATGAAAATATCCAAAACAGTATTTCATGTCTGCGTTGACGAACTTCCTTCTTCTGTCTGAAGACAATGAATACATTTTCCCAAAAACTTCACCAAAACTCTGGGAGCTTTTGGTATGTCTTTTGCCTCAAATATGAAGAAATTTTTCTGCAGTTCAGGCAGACGATCTTCAATTGTCTTCCTTGTGAACTTAATAGTTTGTAACTTTAAGTTCGGCATCACCATCAATTTGTCGATTTCAGTGACATTGATCACCTTTATTTTTGGAATCTCCACCTGCATTTCCTCCAGATCTTCCTTGAATCTCAGCTGATGCTTAACAATGTTAATTTCTCCTAACAACCCCAAACAATCATTTTTTCCAATGTTCAACAAAACGTTTTCTAAAAGATCAAAAATTCCTTGACCATCATCATTAACCTCTATGGTTATTCTTTTGTTTTTTGCAAGGTCTACCTCCCACACCTTGAGTATTGCATCTCCTTTAACCTGCTCTAAAACACATAGTTTTTAAATCTTTCCAACCTCCTCCTTTATTTAAAGGGACACTACTTTTTGGAAAGTCATCTTGGCTACTTTCACTTATCTTTCTTTTAGGAGAATGTTCTCCAAAGATTTACTTGTTTCCTGAAAGTAATTTTGAATAAAGTCCAGATTTAACAACACTCCCTGTTGTTCCTCTTCTATCTTCATATGTATTCCCAATACCTGGGCCTAGAAAATTTCAAGCTCTACCACTTGATTTGAAATGGAATTAATCATATCTTGTAATTGTTTATTTGTTTCCTCTTTCTTTAGAACCTGTGCCTGAGTGACCTGTATTTTCTGATTTGCTTCCTCTAAGATTTCTTTTAGTTTTTGAATCTCTTGAATGTCATTTAATCTAGCTCATTCTAGACCCCTTTTTATCCCCCAACTGATATTATTTCCAGACTCCTTTAATTGATCCTGTAGCTAAGATATCATCTGTTCTTTCTGCTCCAACGTAGTTGTCAAACTACCCACAGAGTATAAATTTGTCGATGCTAAGGCTCCCATTGTGCCTGCTATCTTTGTAGCGAATTCTCCCTCTTTAAGTTTTTGTCTATCTATAATGATTTTGTGCTTTTTAATCATCATATATCCTCTTGGATGCATTTCCTGTTTTAGGATAGCCTTTCTCTTTTTATTGAAAAAATAATTGGAAGGAGGAATCTCATCTCTAGAAATAGGCTCAAGATCACTTACGTATAGAGCTCCCTCTTGGGGGTTTCCATAAGTAAACTACAATGGAGTCAAAGAGGTAATGGGAATTCCAAGCTCCATCGATGTTGTTCTGCATACTTTTTTGGGAATATTCTTAGGGATTTATGAGGGTATTTCCAACTCTTTTCCTTTCCCTGCCTCTGATTTTTCTGTGTGAGGAACTTCTATTTCTTGAGGAGGTAATTCAATTTCCTTCATTTTTCCACTTGTATTTGCTTTATCTTGTATGTCTATTTCAAAACTTGGAGGAGGCCCTTCCTTCTCTGGAGGAGGGGTTGTGGACTCACCCTCCAATATCTTTGACAAACAACTTCGCCTGTGACTTTGGAAAGACATGAAACCAATATATAAATCGGGTCATAAGGCCTGTACCATGTTCAGTACCTGCTCGAAAGTTTTAACCTCCTTGAATATATCATCATAGAAATATTTTTCATGTTCATAAGCTTTCAAATTATAGTACATCAAATGTCTTCTTACTAATTGATAAGGGTCATGCTTTCTGTGCTCAATATCTACCAGTTTTATCTCCTCTAATGCATCGGCTTCCACTTTAGAATGGCCAAGGCTTAGTAATGAAAATTTCTCTATATACGCAGGGAAGATTGGACAGGATTTATTTTGAGCTACCTTTAGCTCTATACCAATACCACCTTTCACTATTTTATATGCTACCTCCCTCAATACCAGTCTGTCTGGGAGGAATTTAGGAAGTGCGTGAGGGGAAATTGAGCACCCATAAACCCTAATGTAAGAGAAGTTTTCATCAACAAACCAGTCAACTATCGCTTTGAGATTTTTTGAGACTGCCTCAGAAATGCGAGGGGGTTCACAGCCATAAAACAATTTATGCATTGGAATTATTATGAAATGACAAATTTCGTAAAATGCATTCTTATCATTTTCTTCCCAAAGCGCAGAATGATACTCATGAAGGGGCTCGGGGCAGGTTATGTTCCAACTCCAATTCATCAGGAGAAATGGAGTCACAAAGCAAATCGCATCCATGATGTACGCCGACATATAAAAATCCACTGGCTGACCTTTAGATATTGCAACTCTGTAATTTAAGACTTCTTGGGCTAGGTTATCTGACGAAATTTTTCTCCAGTTAAAAGTGTACCCTTCTGATACTTCTTCTAAAAAGGGCACCCATTCTACAGGAAAATGGCAGGGATTCTTTTTCCCGAAAATCCTACACAGCATAATGGCTACATAGACCATGTATTCGTTCAAAGATACTGTGGCATAAACCCCATGGGTATCAACCCTAAACTTCGATGGACATCTCCACCAATATCGAATTAAATCGAGATAAGTTTTGTCTACCTCGGTACACTCCTTTCTTTGAAATTCAGCTAAAAACTCAGCATTATAAATATACTTAGGATTTGGTGAGAGTTTATACATTACTTGTATATGCTCTGGCCTGAATGAGCCAACAATGACCCCTTGTTCATTCAAAATACTTCTTGTCAGGATATCAACCTTCTCTAAGGCCCACTTGATCATATCATTCTATACCATAAGCCATGGGTGCACTGCGATCTTATGAAGCTCTGATTCTTCTATATCCTGAAAGTGATTTTTGGAATCAGTAGGAGAATTCTTGATTTTGTCATCTAGGAGTTCATATATTTGTCTCCAAGATTTAATTAAGTTGATGGCGTGTGGAGTTGTATCTGATATGATATCTGCTTTTGGGTTATGCATCTCCTATGTATCATCATTCTTCTTCAACGCTTTCTTTGGTGCCATGACTTTATGTTAGCTGGAAAACCTGTCACAAAGAAGGGGTGTATGAGCTCGACTGAAATCGTCTTATGCTTGATAGTATGAAACCGAATATGTTGCGAAACTCAGACCTTCAAATCTCTTTTAATTCATTTAACGATGAAGGGACTGATGTAGCTGACAAGAATTCAATACATTTAATGCAGTAGATATTTACTAAAATACACATTAGTGTCACATATCACCAGTTATTCTTTATTAAAGTGGCCGCATTTTGGTGCTTTTGAATTCAAAAATCAGAAAATATCTTTCAATCGGAAACCGAAATGTGAGAAAACCCTAAGAAGTTTGATTGTCATTAATCATGCTTTCAAAACAGAATTAATTTAGACTAATCACAGATTAAGAGTCGATATTTCACATTTTGGGATTTTGGGGATCGTGTTGACAAGAGGTATGTTATCACTGAATCCCGATTTTCGAAATTGCAAAATCATGACAAGATTAAATTAGGAATCAAATTCGTTTTAGTGAAATAATTAATGAGGATTAAGGACTAACTTCCAAAATAGGATTAATTTAGACCTAACACAAATTATGAGTTGGGATTTTGCATTTTGGGATTTCGGGGATCATGTTGACAAGAGGTATGTTATGACTGCATCCCAATTTCCGAAATTGCGAAACGATTAATTTACTTTTTAATAATTATTTATTTCAAATTTTCGGGAAAGTGGGGATCGCGATTTCGCAATTTGATATGTATTAAAACCTATGTTATTAATAAAACCTGAATCCTGAAAACCCTTTATTTATTTATTTTTTTATTAGTCTTAGCTCCCTTAGGTTTTAAACTTATCATGATCAAAAAACAACTTTATAGAAAGTGTGTTCGTGCTTTTAAAACATTTCTACTTTTTTTCCTTTAATTATTATTAGAGAAAGGTTTGTCAGGATTTTGGTACTGGCCCTTTGGAAAAGAAAGTGAGGGTTATGCTTCTTGAAAAGATGAAACCCAAAAAAGGAAGGCTTTAGTCTTTAGATTAAAAAATTTAAAATATGTTTCAACAGGGGATACAAAGTGTTTAAAGCTATCCCAGATAGTGGGAAGGAAGGGAACATACCCATGGAGGGTAAGATTAAAATGATGGTGCAGAAAATGGACAACTATAGAAGTGACATCACATAATTGATGGAACACATGAAACCAAGCACTCCACCAGAGGTCAGATCACAAAGGGTGTAGGAGGTTATAGATCATCAAAAGAACATTTCACAGAGCTTCCAGGAAACCATAGATATTTATGATAGAAGTGCACAATTATGGAAAAGTCTATAGGAGGATTACAGAATGCAGGGCTTATACAATAAAGAAGAAGGAGTAAACACTACAGTGTAGGAATTGAAGAAAAAACAAAAGATGATTACCATTAAATATAGGTTGAGAAGTGTGAAAGACTTGAAGAACCTACAAGTAGAGCTGGAGATGCAGTATTACAGATATAAAATAGTATGCAAAACATAAATATTTTACCATAGAAATGGTAGATAAACAATGATATAACTAGAAAAATACCAGAATAATACCATAATAATACCATAATAACACCAGAAAGAGCACCTTGATTAATGATAGAAATTTTCACTTTCCTCTTTGAGGGGGAAACCTCCAGCAAAGCAGAGCTCTATTACAATAATCTCCAAGACAGGATTTCTCATACCCTCTATTAGTATTTATACTAAATCTATCTATACAAAAGAACAATCTAGAGAAGATCCTTYTAGAAGCAGAAGCTTCTATTAGGTGTTCTTACATTCGAATTATTCCTCCTTATTGATAGGCATTATTAATATTGACCTTTATWACATGGAATTATATTATTCTACCTACGTGAGTGGTTAGGGAGGTTAGGTCCCTAACATGCCCTCCCCCTTGAAGAAGAACCTTGTCCTCAAGGCTTAAGATGAGGAAATTGTTGTAGAATGGTGTTTGGTTCCTAGGTGGMTTCTTATGGATTTGTCTCTTTCCATTGGACTAACACTTCCTTGATGGTGCACTAACAGAAATGAAACTCTYATTGGGCGAAGACTGTTGTGGCTGCAACCATCTGGAACATTATTTATCCAACTCATGGAGACTAGTTTGAGTCTGGCACTTAGTTACAATCACCTTCTTTAAGCATGAAACATGAAAAACATGATGGATCTTCAACTAACTGGGTAGAGATAACTGATAGGCCATTGATCCCACATGCTTGAGAAATATATAAGGACCATAAAATTTGGGTGCAAGCTTCTGACAATGTTCAACTTTGAGTGAAATTTTCTTTTAAGATTGTAGTTGAAGGAAAAACTGGTCCCCTTCAAAAAAATGTCATTCATAACGACCTTGATCTGCTTATTGCTTCATGTGATTATGAGCCATGACCAAATTGTCTTTTAGGGCATGAACAATAGCCTCTCAAACGGTAATATTTTTGTCAACCTCCTGAACCTTCACAACCCCTGACATATATGAGAGAACCGATGGGGGACTTTGGCCATAGACTACTTCAAAAGGAGTCATGTGAGTAGTTGTATGGTACCATATGTTGTAGTACCATTCAACTAGGAGTAACCATTGATCCCACTAACGTTTCCTCTTAGATGCAAAACACCTCAAATATGTTTGCAAACACTTGCTGAAAAATTCATTCTGGCCATCTGTTTGGGGGTGATAGGAAGTGCTTGTATGAAATTGGGCCTTGTAGCTTGAACAATTCTTGCCAAAAATTGCGGGTGAAAGTGGGGTCTCTGTCAAAGAGAATAGAATTAGGCATGCCATGAATATTGAAGATATTATCCATGAATATTTGAGCCACTGTGGTGGTTGTGAATGGGTTTTGAAGAGAACAAAAATGAGCATATTTGGAGAGATGATCTATGACCACCATGATGAGTGACTTATTTCCCAATTTAGGTAATCCCACAATGAAATATATAGAAATATCTCACCAAATAATAGGGGTAATCGGAAGTGGTTGGATTTTTCCTGAAGCTTTGACAGTTTCTCCCTTTTTGTGTTGACAGGCCTCACATTCAACCACAAAGGTGCATACATCTTGTTTCATACCATCCTAGAAAAAATAACGTTTGACCCATTCATAGGTTTTGGTAAACCCTGAATGCTCGACTGTGGGTGAGGCATGAAGTTTAGAAAGCACTGTGGATTTAAGTTGTGATTTATTGCATAAATTAAAATGACCTTTGTAGAAAATATCTTCATTGTGCAAAGAGTACCTTGGATAAATTGAGGAATTGTGTTGCAATTGGTGGAGCATGCGAGAAATTTTGGGGTCTTGCAGCCATTCATGACGAACATCTTGGAGACAATATGGTATAATGAAGGAGAGGGAGAAAAGGGACACGTCTTATTCATATTTATGGGATATAGCATCAACCACAAAATTTTCCTTTCCTTTCTTGTAAATGATCTCATAATCATAACCAAATAGCTTGGTCACCCATTTTTGCTATGTCGAGGATGAAATTCGTTGTTCCAAGAAATATTTGAGACTCTGACAATCAGTTTTGGTTTGGAATCACTCACCCAATAAATAAGGATGCCAGAGATCCATAACATGCATAATAGCTAACATTTACTTTTCATAAATGGATTGGCCAAAGTTGTTTTCTAGTGAAGGCAAAAGGCCTTCCATCTTGCATGAGGAAGGCTCCAATTCCTTTCCCGAAAGCATCACATTCCAATACGAATGTCTTTGTGAAGTCTGGAAGTGCTAGGATAGGGGTCGAGCACATAACATCTTTCAAGTATTCGAAGGCATGATCCATAAATTAATTTCAAGTGAAAGCATTATTTTTAAGGAGAGAAGTGAGAGGAGTTGCAATTTTTCCATAATTCCGAACGAACTTCCTATAATATCCCATTAAACCCAAAAACCCACACAAGATATTAAGATTTTTAGGGTGAGACCATCCCTGCATAGAGTCAATTTTCTTAGAATCCACTCAAAAACCATCCTTGTCGACAATATGACACAAGTATTCCACTTTTGAGGCACCAAAGGCACCTTTAGATTGTTTGAGGAAAATTCAGTGCTTAGAGACTAAATGGAGAACTTGATTCACATGGGAGAGTTGGGATGGCCAAGTTTTATTATAGATGAGAATATCATCAAAGAAAACAAAGACAAAATGACAGAGAAAAGGATGGAAGACATGATTTATAAGAATTTGGAAAGTGGAAGGAGAATTAAACAAACCAAAGGGAATTACCAGGAATTCATAATGACCCTCATGAGTGCAAAATGTTGTTTTGGGAATGTCTTTGTCTTTCATATGGATCTGGTGGTAGCCAGAACATAGATCCAGTTTGGTGAAGTACTGAGCACCACTGAATTCATCCAAGAGGTCATCAATGACAGGAATGGGGAATTCATCTTTGATTGTGAGTTTGTTGAGGGTGTGGAAATCAAGACACATGCACCAAGTACCTTCTTTCTTGAGTACCATGACCATAGGGGAAGAATAGGGGATAGTACTAGGATGGATAACACTGAATTCTAGTAATTAATGAAACATTTTCTCAATATCATTCTTTTTGTCTAAGGGATGACGATAAGGAATAACATTGGGAGGAAGACTGCCCGGGATGATAGGGATGGAATGATCATGGACTCCAAGGAAAGGGGGAAGTTCTTTGGGAGTGGTAAAAACAACTTGGTGGCGGAAAATGATAGATTGGAGGTTGGGATGAACAAAATATTTCTCAACAACATGAATGGAGTGGAGTTGGGATGTAATTCCTAAATGACATTTTTTAAGAAGATTTTCCATGCGATGGGAACTGATGATATTATGGAAGCCCAGATATGGGAGAAAATTTATCCAAGCTTCATAGGCTCCCCTGATGATATCTAGGAGCGTGGAGGTCTCGATAAAAGTGGGTAGTTTGAGGACCTTGGTAATGGGAAGAGTCATGGTCATGATAAAAGGGTTGTTCAGAAGAGGAATGGTTATGGGAACATCCCATGAAGTGTTCAAAGGTGTATTTTAGGTCTTTGAGGTATTTGATGTAGGTACATTGTTTCTTTGAGGGTATCAATAGCTAAATTGATTGAGCTAAGGCTGGCATTGATATTCTTGATGTCTTCTTGGTTTTGGTGGCTATCAAGAATCAAGGTATTGAGTTCTTGGGATCTTGTGGTATCCATTTGGAAAAATGGGCAGGAAAATGGTATAGGGGAAACAAAATGGGTCTTGAGGGGTGGGTTGGACCATTGAAAAGAAGGGTGTGAAATGATAGGTACCACTACGGTCAGGGACAAAAGTGGGATCCAATGGGATAAGGGACAAATAAGGGTTTCATAGAAGGGTCGGGTCCACAAAAAAATTGTGTTAAAATTGATAGGTATCACTAGAATAGAGGTGAAGAAAGGAACCCATTGGGATAGGTCCCAAATAAGTGTGTTGGAGGGACCACTATGTTTTTTTTGTACTCTTGCAGAGTTATACTCCAACATGAATAATACTGCAGTGACAAATGCCCAAATGCTTAATAGGAAGAAATGTGTAGTAATTTCACATCCAGGATGCAGAAGGAATAGTTGCGTGGAAATAGATATTGTCTATTATGTTTTTTGTTTTCATCCCCAGGGGTAGGATATTCAGGGTTTCTATAGGAAAGGATTTTCACTGTTCTATAGCTCTTTGATATACATGCGGGGTATAATAGTAGTACTCTACCCAATATCTCAGGGAACCAACTAAGGACTATCAAGTAGTAGAACATTTCCTTAGCCATACTACACGGCTACCTAGGTACTAGAAAGTATCTTCCCGAGTGATGTTCTCGATGGCACTACAGTAGTCAAGCGGTCAATTGGTTTATCTATGGAGGGATTTAGGAGAACTAGGTCGATCCATATACAGGTGATGTCTGATGAGATACCACTCAAAGGGGTACCAATAGGGGTTACAAGGGTGGAAAACATATGTGCGCTTAAGTACCTAATATATTTATTGTGTGTTTGACTCCCCAACCACGTGTTTATGTGTGTAACAAAATATCTATGTAGATTTAAGACACCAGAATACCTCTCTACCCTAAAAACATTTAACCCATAATTTTCTTCCAAGGAAGGTGCTCTGATACCACTTGTAGTATTCCAGATATAAAATAATATGTAGAACATAAATATTTTAGCAGAGAAATGGCAGAGAAACAATGATATAACCATAACAATACACGAATAACACTAGAAAGAGCACCTTTATTAATGATAGCAATGTTCACTTGCCTCTTTGAGGGGGAAACCTCCAACAGAGCAATGATCTATTACAATAATCTCCAAGACAATATTTCTCATACCATCTATTCATATTTATACTAAATATATCTATCCAAAAGAATAATCTAGGGAAGATCCTTCTAGAAGCATAAGCTTCTATTAGGTTTTCTTACATTTGACTTATTCCTCCTTATTGATTGGCCTTATTAATATTGGCCTTTATTACATGGAATTATATTATTCTACCTACATGAGGGGTTAGGGAGGTTATGTCCCTAACAAAAGAGAATACATATAGAGAAGCGGTCGAGTCAGGCTCAAATGGAGCCACTACAAGAGAGAGTAGAGAAAATTATTATTGAGATTGATACAATTAAGAGGGATATTGGGAATATCATCTTGGAGACGTAAGAGTTGATAAAGGATAATATCATTGCACATACTATGGAGTCTATAGCTGAGAAGATAACACGGGAGAAAACTTGAGCTGAAGAAATTTTAGGAAGATTCCAGGAGTTGGAGAATTCAATAAAGGATGCAAACATTTCTTGAGTGGCTCGGGACAAGCCATAGGTAAGTGTTGGGGGCTTGTTAGCATGGGACATTTAAGGTAAAAACTTAGAAATCAAGGAAGAATTTGAGAAAGGGACCGAAAAAGGAACACGTACAGAAGAATAAGGAAAATAAGTGCAAGGAAGCCGAAATTCAAAGGAAAAATAAGAAGGATGCAGATAAAGCACGTGCATGAAGTTGGATTGTGGAAAAACCTAATCCACTTAGGGTTATGGTTTTTTTCATTGATGTAATGATTTTTAACCCTCTTTTGTAGTATAAATATGTATTGTAATATCTGCGGAGATAATTAATTAGAGCTAGTGAGTGAGAAGTGTAACTTCCTCGACCATCAACCCCACTGCTGGGAAACGCTACTATGTGGAACGCACACATATGCTTATATATAACATGCATATTAAATCAAATTAACATACGTTACATGTATTTACTGTTGTCATACAAACTTAAACATAATTAACAACAATTCGAACTTGCAACGGAATACATGATAACATTTCAAGACGCAGACATGCATCACATATAAATTAAGTACATAATTAATACTTATCTTTTAAACTGGAGTAACACCACCAAATTCATGCAGACCTTCCATGAACCTCCTAGCCTTAGACTGTATTGCTCATCACTCTCAACAGTAGGTCACCCCCAAGCTGGGACTAAGCTCCACCGAGCAAGGGAATCATAGGCTAGGCAAGGTCAATAGGAAGACACACAATTTATGAGGAAGGATTCTCTTTGAGGAGCCACTTGTTCCCACTTCTCATAGACTCTCATTCCCCACATGCACGTCCCACCCCACGAGTATACACCTTCATTGTCATCATGATAGTCCATCGACTGTTAAACCTCCCTTACCTTGGGCTTTAGCAACAGGCCAGACCAGAATTCTCTAAGTTTTGTGGCAACTACCGAACCCCATCCAGGAGTTCTCACTTCCTCTGCGCACTCTCTCACCTGGAGAGATTTGCTCGCAGGCCTAAAAACCTGCTTCTTCAACCACAACCACCTCTCTCACATGGAGAGAGTGTTGCACATAGGCCTGACACCCTTCTTCTTCTTCTCTATTCCATCACAAGGAGGACAATATTAAGGCTCAACAAGGAACAGATGATTGTATCCAATCACAATCAACCAAGGGACTACATGGCCACAACAACCCATAGTTAAAACTCACACGACATAAACAATTACGTTACGCTCAGGTTTGTCAAAAGACAACAACCCAAGTAGTTAAGAACGAACTCATATTTGCAGCGTGGATAAACTTGGGTTCACAGGACACACAGGTCGGCCTTTTTCTCCCGACTGGTTTCTCAGATGTGCGTGGTTATGAAGAGGTCCAACACATAGGTAAAACGGGTACAGACTAAGGGTGCGTTGGCTTCTTAGAAAAACATCACAGGATGGCCTCACAGTTTCGGGTTTCAGAGCTGCGCAAGGTATGAAAAGGTCAAATATTGTTAATGTTTAAGCCATTATTATAGTTCTTTGCATTTCAATGAATAACAACATCATAAGATAATATCACTGAGAAATACACAATCACAAGAGACACATCACTTAGCCTGGGAAACCCTCATGGGACATTAAACCCAACAAAAATTCCTTAATATGAATAGCCAATACAATGCCAAGAGATAACTCAAACAAGTACAGAAAGTCCTCTCCTAAAGATGCACCTCTCTCTCTCTCTCTTCTCCAACTGTAGCTCTAAAACTTCTCTCTTAATGAACAAGTGAGTGTGTGTCTAAGTGAGCTGCTGGCCTCCTCATTTATACAATACTAGCATGTGTGGGAGTGTCCTCTCACTGGCAGGGCCGAATTCTTCTCCTGGGTGGTTATAACCACCTTTATTATATTCTAGGGCCTCTTTGATATATTCTGGGGCCAACTTCTCTTTCTACCTATTACAATTACATTATGACCAATCCCCAAAAGGGGATTTGGTCCTTTGCAGTTACATTATTTCAACACTCCCCCTTAACAAGAAGGGTATTCTTCAACAACATTAGATGAGAAAGAGGCCTTTATCATCAACAACATCAAGAGGACAACATCATCAATATCATCTTGGAACACTGACTGGCATATCTATAAATTATTGAAAGTTTTCTTCATCAACAACATCGTCATTCTCAAAGGAATGCAATCATCATCTACATCAATATGAATTAGTATAAAACTAATACATCATCATCATCACAACACGAGGTTGGCTCATCATAATATAGGATTGGCTTTACGTCACAGTTGTCAAGCTAGAAGCTCAGTACTCGTCTTTCTTTACATCACAACAATCAAGCTAGAAGCAAGATACTAGACTGGCTTTATGTCATAGCTTCTCAAGCTAGAAGCACAGTACTAGTCTCATCTCAACATCTTTCTTTACGTCACAACACTCAAGCTGGAAGCAAGATACTAGACTAGCTTTACGTCACATCTTCTCAAGATGGAAGCACAGTACTAGTCTCATTTCATCATCTTGCTTTACATCACAACACTCAAGCTGGAAGAAAGATACTAGACTGGCTTTACGTCACAATTTCTCAAGCTAGAAGCACAGTACTAGTCTCATCTCTTTGTCTTTCTTTACGTCACAACACTCAATCCGAAAGCAAGATAATAGACTAGATTTATGTCATAGATTCTCAAGATGTAAGAATAGTACTAGTCTCATCTCATCATCTTTCTTTACGTCACAACACTCAATATGGAAGCAAGATACTAGACTAGCTTTACGTCACAACTTCTCAGGATGGAAGGAAAGTACTAGTCTCATCTCATCGTCTTGATTTACGTCATAGAAATAAAGCTGGAAGCAAGATACTCATCCTACTTTACATCACAACATTCAAGTTGGAAGCAAGATACTAGACTGGCTTTATGTCGCAGTTGTCAAGCCGGAAGAACAGTTCTAGTCTCATCACATCATCTTGCTTTATGTCACAATAATAAGGTTGGAAGCAAGAGATGTCTCATCACAATAAATACTCCCCCTTTCGAGGAAGGTCCTTTCAGACTATTCTGAGCTTATCTCGAAAGTGTTAAAACTTTAAACGAGATAGAGGCTTGGTCAACACATTAGCAACCTATTCATCCATGCTAATGTATTGGAGCTTTAAGGCTCCTCTCTGCACCGTGTCACAAATGTAATGATAATGAATCTTTATGTGCTTCGACCAGTCATGGAATACAAGATTCTCTCTCATCTTTATGCATCTCTAGTTGTCACATAGGATCATGGTTGCTTCCATCTCTAGGTCAAATAGTCTGGTCAGCAACTTTCAAAGTCATATAGATTCGTAGTTGGAAGAACATGCAACAATGTATTCTTCTTCCATTGTGCTGAGAGAAATGTTGGATTTCTTCCTACTCTACCATGAGATCATGGCTAATCCCAAACTAAAACAATATCATGAAGTGCTTTTCCTGTCAGAAACACTTCCTGCCCAATATGAATCAGTGTACCCACTCAATGTGAAATCATGATCTCCATCATAATTGAGACCACAATATAATGTACCCTTAAGGTACCTCATCACATGTTTTGTAGCCACAAGGTGACCATGTCTGGGTTCTACTAGAAACTGACTCAAGGTGTTCACGGAAAAAAAAATGTTTGGTCTGGTGTTCAAGTATATCAACGATCCAATAATCTGTCTATATAGTGTGGCATCAATCAATTCTGACGAAGTATCGACCAACAGCTTCAACTTAATTTTGTAAGGTAGCTAGAGAGGTAGTGGGGAGGCCCAGAGGGCCCATAGTGATAATAGTGGAGGTTATTCAATGTAAGGTGGACTAGGTCCACTATATTATTAAATAAGCCCCACTATGGTAGTTAGATATAATAAATGGGTAATTAGAAGGTTCTACTTTTAGAAGATTCCTCCTATAGAATGTTCTTAGGTGATGGTAGCACTATATAAAGGGGTTCAAGCAATGTAATGAGACATGAAGAGAATTATTTTATTGTGAGTTGTAGCTCAATAGGAGGATGCCCCCTCAAAGAGGCAAGTGAACATGAGAGGATCCCTTCCATAATAGGATCCATTGTATGGTGTTGCCCTACCTCAAGGGTTAGATGGTAATAGAGGAGATTTTGCATATTTTTATTGTATATTTGTTGTGGTGCTTTTGTAATCAGTCTTTGGTTCTTAACAAATGGTATCAAAGCACTTTCCTTGGTAGACATTGTGGGCAAATATTTTTTATTTTTGCAGATTTTTTTTTAGAGAAGAAAAAGAGGGTCGCGACATTCTAGAACTTTTCAGTATATTTCTGTGAAAAAATTGCAGAAATAGGTTGTATATGTGAGTTCCTCGCAGAAAAAAACCCAAGTTAAAAAAAAAAATCGTCTGAAATGGAGTCCGGAAAGTCAAGATATTGAAGTTTTAAAATCTGCAATTTTTAAGGGTTTTTTCCGCAGACGGCGGTGCGATTTTTTTTTTATTTCTATAGCATCTGGTGGTGAATTTGCCCAAATAAATTACAGATGTGAGTTCCTCTCACAGTTTCACCCAATTTCAAAAAACAAAATCAGCCGAAACGGAGTCCGGAAAGTGAAGATAGGAGCATTTTAAATTCAACAGTTTTTCAGGGTTTTTCTAGAAAACGCCGCGATTTTCTGCACTAACTTATTCTTCTATTTTTTGGGTTTTTTCATGATGGATGTGGGACTGAATATTTCATAGGGTGCTCAGATGTCTATTTCCTCTCAAACCCTCCAAGTAATTCTTGAAGAATTCAAATCCAAATTGTATGACACATTGGATGCTAGATTGCATGACCTTGCAAATGGCCTCAATGATAGTTTCCGTAGTATTCGAGATTCACTGAATAACATGCATAAGATATTTCTTATGGTGGACATTAGGGATGAATATAATCAAGAAATATATGCTTGGTATGATTTTGAGGCCGATTTTGATGATTGGTATATGGATAGTTGTCATTTCTGGGATGACAACGACTTTCATATTTTATTTGATGACTCTAATCCACCTTCTGTGGAGAGCATCAATATGACAAATCGAGAGCCAATGATAATTACCAGTCCCATCCTGCATATTCTACAGTGGTATTATTCTTTCCAGATTCTACTATGACCCTTTTCCACTATGTGGATGGATATTCTTATTTGGATCCACATGACATGTGTCAGTCTTTGGAGCATCATTTTGAGTTAGTTATTGGGTTCCAAAATCTTCCATGAGGAGTTCACATGAGCACTTGGACATGGGCCCCAGGCTTACAATGGTGGTTGGACTACTTCAGCATGGTCGCTTTCCTTTCTACATGGGACCTTGGTTCTCCAGTCTTCTTCAGCATTATGGTCCACAATTATCCATGGGACCCTGGTATATAGTTATACATCATGTGTTGAGGACAATGCTTTCATAAGGGGGATGGAATGTAAGGTATCTAGAGAGGTAGTGGGGGGACCCAGAGGGCCCATAGTGATAATAGTGGAGGTCATTCAATGTAAGGTGGACTAGGTCCACTATATTATTAAATAAGGCCCACTATGGTAGTTAGATATAATAAATGGGTAATTAGATATAATAAATGTAAGATGACTTCTTAGAAGGTTCTACTTCTAGAAGATTCCTCCTCTAGAATGTTCTTAGGTGATGGTAGCACTATATAAAAGGGTTCAAGCAATGTAATGAGACATGAAGAGAATTATTGTATTGTGAGATGTAGCTCAATAGGAGGATGCCCCCTCAAAGAGGCAAGTGAATAAGAGAGGATACCTTCCATAATAGGATCCATTGTATGGTGTTGCCATACCTCAAGGGTTTGATAGTAATAGAGGAGATTTTGCATATTGTTCTTGTATATCTTTTTTGGTTCTTTTGTATTCAGTCTTTGGTTATTAACAAGTTTCCATAGGTGCATTCATGGGATTGCACTCTAACATGTCGAATCTCTTCAATATTTTGATTGCATACTTCCCTTGGTTAAGGAAGATCCTCTATGGACTCTACCATACCTCAAGACCTAAGAAATAGTTCATTAGGCCAAGGTTTTTCATCTCAAATTAGGAAGTGAGTCTCTTCTTACATTCAGTGATGAGATTTTCTTCTTCGGTTAAGAATAAGTCATCCACATATAGCAATAGTATCATTGGCTCATCGTTCGTAACCTTGAAGTAGAGGTTAGAATCTTCTTTACTCTTGGTAAAGCCCAAGCTCATCAGAAATCTTCCTATTCGGTCATACCAAGCTCTAGGAGCTTGCTTCAATCTGTACAAGGCTTTCTTGAACTTGCAAACATGAGACTTCATGTCTTCAACTTCAAATCTTTGAGGTTGCTCTATATACACTTACTCTTCAATGAAACCATTTAGGAAGGTTGTCTTTACGTCCATCTGGTGTATTTTCCACTTAATCTTAGCTGCAAGTGCTATGATGGTCCTGATCAAAGTGTATCTAGATACATGAGAGAATGTCTCTTCATAGTCAATGCCTTCCTTTTGAGAAAAGCCACGAGCAACAAATCTTGCTTTATACTTCTCAATTCTTCCATCAACAACATGTTTTATTTTCAAGAACCATTTGGTCAATACCACATCCTTTCTATTCGGCCTGGGAACTATTTCCCCTACATCATTCTTTATTATGGATTGGTATTCTTCTGTCATGGCATCTGCCCATTCTTTCTTCTGAATGGATTCTTCAAAACAGGTGGGCTCCTTTTCTAGGAGATCACACATCAAATCCATATAACTAGAGAATGACTTAGGTTTATTCACATGTCTCGTAGTTCCTTTGGGAACACCATATTTCTCTCTATCTTGAATAAGCTCTCTAGCCCAAGCTGGCTTTCTTTTATGGGAGATTGTCATCTGAGAAGGTTCTTGAAACTCTACTACGTCATGATCTTCTATAATTTCCTCATCAGGGGAAATTACGACTTCCCTCACTGGTTAAACATCTCTAGGAACATCCCTCATTGATTATGCAACTCCAGGGATTACAGGTTCCTATTCATATACCTCTTTAAGATGGCATTTTCTCGATTTCTTGAGCACTGCATATTCATCAAAGGTCACATCCCTGCTAATCTCAATGTGGTAGTGACCTGGTATATAGATCTTGAAGGCCTTGGAGACCTCACAGTATGCCACAAATATTCCCTTATTTCATGAGGGTTCCAACTTGTTTCTTTTCTCTTTCGGTATATGTATAAATACTAGGCAGCCAAATATTTTGAGATGGCTTACCTTTGGCTTCTTTCTGGTGAACATCTCTTATGGGGTCTTGAACCCAAGTGCACTATGGGAAAATCGGTTTTGCACATATACAGTTGTCATTGTTGCTTCTTCCCATAAGCACATAGGAAGATCTTGATCGTGGATCATGGTCTTCACGACTTCCATTATCGTTTTGTTCTTTCTTTCAACCACACCATTTTGTTGAGGATTATAGGGAGTAGTGAGCTCCTTCTTGATCCCAACATCTTTCCAGAAGCTCATGAACTCTTTTGAGGTGTATTATCCTCCATTATATTACCTGAGCATCTTGATCTTTCTTTCAGAAAGATTCTCTATCAAGTCTTTGCATTCCTTGAACTTGCCACTCATGGAGGACGATGGCATTGGGCCACACACATCTAAATGAATGAGTTCTAGGACTACTTCTTCTTTGTTGTCTCTCTTCGGGAAAGGGTTCTTAATGTTCTTCCCTTGTGCACATCCATTGCATACGCCTTCATGGTCAACCTTGAGTTCTGGTAAACTTGTGACCGCTTTGTATATGTATGGTAGTGCCTTGTAGTTAATGTGAGATAATCTTCTATGCCAAAGTTCACATGGATTCTCAATGGAGTGGGTCATGGTAGCTTTTGAGTGACCCTTTAGATTATACAAGCCACCTTCTTATTTTCCAATGATGATTTCTTCTTTTAAGGTCTCTCCTTTAGTACGTTGCCTTCTGCAACCTTCACTATAGCTTCCTCAGGGTTATTTCCTGTGACCTGGAACAAGGTCAACAAAACAACAAGCAAGAGTAATATCATTTTGATAATATAACGTAATAGCACGAACAATCATCACTATAGCTCTTTTAGAGCTATCACTTGTAACTTGTCTAAAGCAAAGATTAAAGGTAAGGAATACAATATGACAATGAGGTCAACACTCTCATGGTGTTGTGATCAAAGATTCCTCTATGGAAACCTAGAACTAACACACGAGATTCTTCCTATAGGAGGTGTTAGTTGTATCAGACAAATGATTACGTTAAGAATTTACGTCTATATGCTATCAAGTATGATACTTTACAAAGATTGTTATCTCAACTATAGTCATCAACTTGTCATGTGTACCTTTGAATCTTATTAACTTGATTAATCAAACCTGGAGCCTTGTCCTCAAGAATGAGTGCTTTCTTTTCTTCCGAGTCTCCTTCACTCAAGATGACGAGTGCTTTCTTCAACCTGTCTTCTGTACTAAGACAATACACTATCTTAACGTAAGGTTGGGTTAGAGGATAAGTTCTATGATCACAAATTTTAATCCATCTAATACCTTCACTCAGAAAAGGTTGGAATGAAGGTCATAGCTACAACATGAAACATTGATCAATATAACAAATGGATGCATATCAGAATAATCACACCTAGGTTGCATCATTCCTTTGAATGTGTTGGATCTTGAGATCCTTTTGGATCTATGGCAAGAGATCCCTTCTCCTATAAATACTCTTTAAGGTTTAACCATTTAAGCATATGTGAGTACATAAATTTGATAGTATTTGCAGGTAGTGGCTCCATTTGGTAGCAGCGTTAATCATTACCAACTCTCAAAAAATTCAAGGGTGTTTGCAACTGGCGCTACGGCTGCAACTGATACTACAACTGCAACTGGTTTTGAGACTACAACTGCAACTGCAACTTAGGGTTTATGAGGAAACCCTAATTTTTCAAACTTCAAAATTTGAAATTCTGATCCAGGGGGTAGATGCAATGAGTTGAGGCGAGTAAGCTGGTGCAGTCAGATTTCTGAAAATCCAACTTTTACCCCATCAAACTTGATCTGCGGATTTCTGGATTGGTGCTTCTAGTTTTGTGGTACTTCTGGTACTCTGGTACTTCTGACATTTCTGGTACTCTGGTTTTCTGGTTTTTTGGTACTTTGTGAAACTAGGATTTCAATTTTCGAGAGATATAGCCATTGAAAAGGTGTGCTGAAGGTGCCAAAATTATCCTTGAGGGAGGGCACACTTTTCTAGATGGTTTTAGGAACGAAATACTTCGCCAACAAAAATCCCTAATTTGCATGTACGACAACAATGACATTTTTCACTTTTCTCTTGTGAAAGATGCTCTCTTCAGCTTGACTCTGATACAATGTTAATGTTTAAGCCATTATTATAGTTCTTTGCATTTCAATGAATAACAACAGCATAATATAATATCACTGAAAAATACACAATCACAAGAGACACATCATTTATCTTGGGAAACCCTCATGGGGTAGAAAACCTAGAAAAACTTCCTTAATATAGATAGCCAATACAATGCTAAGAGATAACTCAAACAAGTACAGAAAGTCCTCTCCCAAAGATGTGCCCCTCTCTCTCTCTCTCTCTCTCTCTCTCTCTCTCTCTCTCTTCTCCAACTACAACTCTGAAACTTTTCTCTCAATGAACAAGTGAGTGTCTATCTAAGTGAGATGCTAGCCTCCTTATTTTTACAAGACTGGCATGTGTGGGAATGTCGTTTCACTGGGAGGGTCGAATTCTTCTCCTGGGTGGTTATAACCACCTTTATTATATTTCAGGGCCTCTTTGATATATTCTGGGGCCGACTTCTCTTTATACCTATTATAATTACATTATGACCAATCCGCAAAAGGGGATTTGGTCCTTTTACAATAGTCGACATGATCAATCCACAATGGGGATTGATCCAATGAATAATATATCAAATAATAATAAGAATACACTTTGCAGTTACTTTATTTCAACACATACAGAGGCCATGGGATTGACAGTAATACACCAGTCAACTTCATGGTTCTGATTTTCAAGAATGCATGAGCGTATGTAGAGATCATACACAGATGCAACACGATTTTGACAACAGACATAAGAATGGAGGATGAACCCCCATCATGGCTCAATTCTTGGGTTAAATTTCATGTGCCTAGGCTGACACATGTCTTCCATAAAGCTGCATGCATCCCATCAAATATGCATTCCCTTTTTCACACATTGGAGCTACATGCGTTGCCTCTCCCAGGACTTAGGATAAAAATATACCTTTCACACCACTTTGGAATAATAATAAATTATTATTCAAGGACTTAAGCCCTCAAGATTATCCCCTCTTCCAACCTTTCATCCCCCTCTCCCTTACCCATTATGTGGAACCTTAGTCCCCCATAACTCTTTCTTCATGGTCGATCGGAACACAACGATGTTTATATATTATATTAATGATCTACATAATTACATATACAAAAATAGGCTCCTGGCCTTTAACACTTAGGCTCTTTGACCTAATAAACACAGAAGCCCACCATCTTATCAATACTCAACTCACCAGCCTACAAAACGTGATTTACAATTCATAAGAATTATTACAATTAATAATATAACTGGGGCACATCCTTGGGGTATTACATTCCCCTCCTCTTATTTTTTCACTATCCTCAGTGCAACGTTTACACAACATCAATGAGATTTTCAAAATCTTCAAAAAGATGCGGGTATTCTGCCCACATAGCATCCTCATGCTCTGATGTTGCATCCTCAGGTCCGTACCAGGTCCACTGGACCTTTACAATCCCTATGGATCAATTCTAGAGCTGTTTGTTTTTCCTGTCCAATATGCACACATGGTGCACTTGCAGGACACCTTCTTGCTCCATGTGAATCACATTCCAATTGATTACATGATTAGCAGTAGGTATATATTTCTTAAGAAGTGAAATAGGAAACACATTATGTATAGTTATGGATGCAGTTAATGCATGTGTATATGCAACTGGCCCAATCCTTTCTAGGATTTCAAATGGCCCACAAAATCTAGCTGCCAACTTGGAGCAGCCTCCTAGATTCAGGGAACTTCTATTGGATTTTAATTTGAGGAAAACATGGTTAGCCACTTTAAACTCTCTGTGGGTTATGTTCTTATTAGCAAAAATTTTCTGCTTGCATTGGACAACCTTTAAATTCTTCTTAATTTTTAGCATCTGTTCTTCCATTTCCTTGAGCAACTCTAGCCCAACTACTGCCCTATCAGTTGGATTATCCCAGCTTAATGGAGTATTGCACTTTCTGCCATAAAGTGCTTCAAATGGGCTCATCTTCAATGATGCTTGATATCCATTGTTGTAGGCGAATTCTACCAAGTATAGGTAGTCTTCCCATTTCGATGGTTTGTCCATCACATATATCCTCAGTATCTCTTCTATCACTCGATTCACCCACTATGTCTACCCATCAGACTGAGGATGATAGGTTGTGCTAAATTTAAGATTCATTTTGAAACCCTAGAACAACCTTTTCCAGAAATTTGAGGTAAATTTCGGGTCTCTGTCAGACACAATTTTCTTGGGAATATTGTGCAATCGTACCACTTCCTTCATAAATATTTCGGCAACATACATTTCCTTGTGAGTAGTCTTTAACGAAATGAAATGGGAAGCTTTAGTAATATTTTCCACCACCACCATGATTGAATCATGCTACTTTCCTGTTCTGGGAAATCCTATGATGAAATCCATTGTCACTACCTCCCACTTCCACTCAGGAATGGGCAAAGGATGCAACAATCCTGCTAGGTGTCTGTGATCATATTTAACCTTCTGACACTCCATACATTTGGCGATGTATTCAACAATATATTTCTTCATACCTGGAACAAAAGTAATGTCTCTTGACTGCTGCCTGAGTTTTCTAATATCTAGGGTGCCCAACATAAGGCACATTATGCATTTAATTCAAAATCATAAGTTTCAATTCCTGGACATTAGGTACATAAACTCTTTTCTTGTACACAAGTGTTCCGTTAGTTTCGAATTTATAATTCTCCACTTTTGTGGCATATTACCTTTTTGTAGCTTTGCTACTAAATCCCTGTACTCCAAATCTGTATTTCCGGCCTCTGAAATTCTACTTTTAATATCAATTTAGTACATGCTAATGGATGTAGCATGTAATTCATGTACTCTCCTGTTGAGTGCATCAACCACCTTATTCTCCTTCCCTTTGATATGCTTGATATCAAAATCATACTCACAAAGAAAATCCAACCATATACTCTGCCTAGAATTCAAAGTTGGTTTATCAAACAAATACTTCAGACCATTATGGTCTATCCTCAGTTTGAAACTCCTTCCCATGAGGTAATTCCTCCATTTCTTTAGAGCGTGTACTATAGCTGCCAACTCCAAATCATGATTTTCATAGTTCCTTTCATTCTCTTTCAACTTTCTAGATTCATAACAGATTATGAATCCATTCTGACTGAGGACTCCTCCAAGTCCATCTTTGCATGAATCTGTTTGTTGGAGATGCCTTTTTCAATTGGTTTAAATGTAATTCTCAAAATTAAAGGTTATCCTTTAAGTTGTATTTTACTTCGTAACCTTTGCCCACTGAAAATCTCAGTAGTCCTGATATGCGAAGTGTCGATGGTCGGTGTACTCCTAAGCCATTTCCATTTAACCATTAAACGAGATTTTTTTATTTTTATATACCTCGAGATATCATGTTTCGGGAGTTACAAGTCGCACAGTTTCCAAACTCTGATGCGCAAAGTCACAAAACAACCTTGAACGTTTACCCAGGTTAGCATCGAGAGTAAAGTTCCTTAAACCTTAGTTAAGCGTTGTCAGGATTTTGCATCTCGGTGATCGCTCTCCCCAAAAGTCTTACCATCATAACCCCGATAGGAGAAGTTGCGAGATAGTTTTACAAGTCACCCGGGTTAGTGTCAGGGGTAATTCATTCTAAACCATAGTTAAACAATGTCGGGGTTTCGCCACTCGGCATTCGCTCTTCCAAGAAACTATACCTTCGTAGCCCCAAGTCGCGAAATCACGATATTAATTAATCACTGATTAATTAAACACTTAATTTAGATCACGCTTTTGCTTAACTAGATCGCATCATCGCGATCTCAGGTTTTAGGGCCTCGAAGGATAGGAGTGAAATATCTCGATACGACGAATGCTGAAAAAGGTGATTAAAGATTAAAGAAAACCTAATTAAAGAAGCTAAGCCATATTAATCAGTGCATTAATACGAATATTAACACGCACCGTCTACGGGTTAAATTTAAATGTTTTTTGCACTAACTTGTGTCACGAATTGTCAAAATTCATGGCATTTATTTGAAATAAGGTGAAGTGATAGGTAAAGATATTGTTTTTATTACTAAATCTTTCTCAAAAAAATGATTTGACTGTTCCGTTCATAAGGATGCCAGAGTTTTAAATGGTTGAGATATAGAGTTCTTTCTCTCATTGTTTCGAAGTTCATTTCTATCTTGCGCAAAGAAGATTTTCTCACCAAGCTAATTCCTATATGTATACACATTTTTACTACAGGAGAGCTAAGTCAGAATCCTCTATCATGGCTCCACGAAAAGCATCCAAGGCAATTGTTGATAATTCAGGGCAAGGCTCAGATAATGTTTCTGATACTTCACCTCGAAGTATTGATTCTATCAGAACCTGGTCATACATCTCTAAGGTTCTTCAGTCCGAAATAGTGAACTTTTCAGATGATTCCAGTGATAATGAGAAGGGCGATTTGACCACCAAATACAAAATTGTCGTTCAAGCAGAGATGCATAAGATAATGGCCAGGCCACGACTCCTTCCCTACTATGATATGATTCGATGGGTATTAGATCATGTGGACATCCCGACTAGAACTATTTTCAGTGAGTAGAAGGTGACCATTGGGACCTTCAGACCAGAAAATTTGCAGGCGATGTACCAATTTTCACGCACACCAAACTTCTCACACATTGCCAAGTTTGTGGAAGGTTTTAAGCAGAAATAATGTGAGAAATACGACAGAAACTTGTCTAATTTGACCAAGGATTGGGTCTTGCACCCCGCAAAGTTTAGGGTAGACAGTAACGAAGTTTATTCAATTTCTTCCTTGGAACCTCAATTCAAATATATAGCAATGATGACCTGTAGGCTGTATGGGAAGGAGGACACCACACATTTTTTTCTCCTGTGGGTGCCTCTCATTCATACAGTCGCTGAAGGTTGTTCCTTTGACTGGGCCAAATTGTTGTCAGACAGTTTAACCAGTCGGATTACTGAATATCGGATGCAGAGGGAAAATGGAAAGGCCGCTTCATTTTTTATGTCTGCCTACATCATGGATTTTGTTTGTTTCATGAAGCCTTTCCCTCTAATGAGCTGGAGTTGGACTCCATCTGAGGCTGAGCCTATCCATGTCTACCACTCGAATCTTTGGGAAGATAAGGCCACATAATTTATATACGAAATTTTCAATTGGGTAATGGTACCAATGCATATCTCCATCTTTGATAACCCACCACCTAGGATTTCAGATAGCATCGCCACCAACTTGAGAAACACAGCTGACTGGTACATAGAGGTGGAATTTTCATAGATCAGGGTTTTCGGCACCTCTATTGCCCCTTATGCTCTACCATTATTCATACTGGATAGGCTTGTTTGTAGCGAAATCACTAGGAAAACTATGATTCGTGGCATAAGCAAAGAGCTTAAAGGATTTTCTAAGAAGGTATGGCCGCCCTTCCCCATTCATTTGAATACATATTCTTTATTAGATTTCGGACACGCAAAATCCAAGGCAGCGTCTTTGGAGGATATTAAATTGGTCCACATTGAGTTCAAGAAGCATGACCCACACATGATCATGGGAAATCACCTGGCAAGTTGTGGACTTAAAATGTATGAACATGAGAATTCACCTCATGATGACATCTTCTGAGGGGTGAGATCCTATGCTGAGGTCATAAGTCAAATTCAAACCCTGTTTCCCGAGGAGATGGCTGATTTATTCAAATTTCAGGAACATTGGTGGAGTTTCCTTCCTCTAGTCTTACAGGGTAAGAACTCATCGACTGCATATGTACAACAAACAGAAGCCAAGGGCTCAAAAGATTTAGGACCTTCCCAAGAGGAACACCAGGAAAAGAAGAAGCAAACCAAGGGCCCAAAATAGGATGCCAAGATCCCCAACCCTCCAAGTAAGCCATCCTCGGTTGTTACCCCTGCGAAATCATCCAAGCAAATTGGTAGCCCCATCATTTCTGTTACTCCCCTACAGTCCACAAAGGGGATCCCAGGCACAGGATGTATTTTCGACGAAGAACTAATGCCCATAATTGTGGAAGAGTTATCTCTGAACGAATTTTTCTTCGATAAGAATAGAAAGGCCGTTGTGAAACAAGAACTTTATCAAGAAGCAGGCACGACAGCCAAGAAATTTAAAATCCTTGTTGATGGGAGAGCCATGAAAAAAGAAGAATTTGCAACTCAGATAGCAGGGACGTTGGGGGATTTTACTATAGCCAACCAATATTCTGTCAAGTCCCTAAAAGAACAGTTGAAATGGAAAAACCGCTTAATCAAAACTTTGGAGGATAAGCTGGCTACAACAGAAGAAGCCACCAGAGATCAGGTGAACACAAGTATAGAGCTAGCTAGGGAAACTGATCAAAAGGAAATTGAGTGGCTCAAATATGATCTCGAACAGATCTTGAACATACACAGCAGATGGCTGAGACTAGCCAATCATAGATAATCCAGTAAGGAGAATTGATAGGGCAGTTACAGGCCAAATTAAATTTCATTGAAAGCCAGATGATAGATATCGGGATATTCCAATCCCAAGCCATAGAAATCCGAATAAGAGTGTCGACATCTCAACAATATTTACTTGCTAAAGTGGAAACTATTCAAAACCACTACCAACTCATTGATCAAGTACTAGAAAATATTCCCTTTAGAGAAAAAGAAGTTGCGGCGGCTCGAGTTTTTTTCCAAGAGGCTGTTATAGCCACGACAAAAAAGGAAACAGGAAGTAGTTCCAGGCTTTCCATCCCAGAGTAGACCCGAGGTAACATCTTGTTGAAGGGATGGGAGCATAATACATTAGAAGGCAAACAACAAGCTAAAGAGGTAAGAAACTCTTGTGAAGAAACTTTTGGCTTCATAGATGGGAGTTTGTTGGATCTCGATATTGAAAACAACACTGAGAAACTGGGTCAGGTTAATATAGCCAAGCACCTGCTCAATATCAAGGAGAACGAGGAAAGAGAGTTGGCTGAAATATCACAGATAACCCAAACAGATATAATCCAAGTAGATAAATGGATAATAAAGCCAAGTGTACATTTATGTTCTCTCAGCACCAAAGACAGACAGGTAGAAGGAAAGTTGCCACAATTAGTGAAGGATTATTATACTTTTGAGGAAAATAATCAAACAAAACCTTCCAGGTTGATAGCCCAGTTGGTGGAGAAGTGTGTCACTTGCACTGGGCATGCGAAGGGGTGGGTTTCCAGTATCAAATAATGACAAGTGTCTACCTATTATATTTTTAGAACTCGAAGAGCAAATAAAGGAAGGTGTTCCATTTTCCCAAAAGAAGGACAAAGACAGAATTGAAACGTTTAATCTCCTTTTTTTTTGTAATCGAAAAAACTCCTAGAGCAATTGAAATTCCAACATGTAGAAGTTTGTATAAATATGAAATTAGAAGAAAGAAAAAAGGATGGAACTTTTTAGTTGATTGTAATAGAGACTCTCTCCTTTTGAAATTTAATACAAAGCAATCCGAAGACTCCTGATTCCATCAAGACTGTGTTATGAGTTTCTTTCCTTTGTGATTTCATATTCAATTTCATTTCGCATATATATATCTGATGAATGTTTTTACTACAGTTTAGTAAAACCTCTATTGTGGTGATAAATTTTTAGTCACCTATATCATTTACACTTTTTCCTCTGTATCGGCTATTAGCAGGTACAAGACCTGTGAACTCTTTAGATCTTCATATTTTATGCTTCGTCAGATTTCTTCTTATTTGTTTCTTTTTCTGTTTACAGGGTGAGATTCTCCCTTGATAGGAGCCTCACATTATAGACAGCTTAATGTTTTTCTCACATTTCACACACCATTTATTTAAAAGATAACTCAGTTATGGGAAAAGGTCTTTGGTTTGCACTTTATCTTCAATATCAGATTCAAAAGTTCTCTTTTATATGATCAAATTGATACAGCATCAAAAACCTCAAACTCTACTTTAATTTTCTTGTTCCTCTATGACTGTCCCTATTGCAAGACAACCTAATATTGAACCTGGTTTGTCAGACCAAACCCATATCGCTTTGAACCTTTTTGATACCATACTTAAAACAACCACCACCCGGGTAGAACTTGAATGTTCATGGGCAGAAATTGAATGGGAAATAAACATCCAGGAACAGTTGGAAGCGAGATAGAGACAACCTGGAAATCATCCTTAGCTTCATTTCCTGAAGGTTGATTCTTCCCCCTTTTTTTTATCCATTACTCACTTTCGAATGCCTAGACACTGTACTTTCTGAGCCTTAAGTACAGAATCTGGAACAACACTATGCACACCAAAAATTCTTCATTTGGGTCTGTGTTCCTTAGAATTGGAGCACTGGTTAACAATTTCTTCAATCGTTAAAAGATTTTCTCACAATCTTTTGTCCACTGAAACTTCTTCTCCTTCCTTTACAAGGAAGTGATGGGGTGAGCTATCCTTGAGAACCCTACAATAAACCTTCTGTAATAACCATCTAGAGCCATAAAGGATCTGATTTCCATCATGTTCTTTGGTGCTGACCATTCTCTAATGGCCTCAATCTTCTCAGGATCTACAACTATTCCATCCTTCGAAATAATATGCCCCAAGTAATGGATCTTCTCCTGATAAAACAAGCACTTTCTCAAATTCGCATATAGTTGGTTCTCTCTTAGCACCTGCAACACCATCCTCAGATGTTGTTCATGCTCTTCCTCTAACTTGGAATACACCATAATGGAATATAGGAATACTATGACAAACTTGTCTAAATAGTCCCTGAATACACCATTCATTGAGCACATAAAAACAGTGGGTGTGTTTGATAGCCCAAATGGAACCACTGTGAACTTGTAATGACCATACGTTGTTCTAAAGGAGGTCTTGTTGATGTCTTCATCCCTTATCCTTACCAGGTGATATCATGACCTGAGTTCTATCTTCGAAAATATCTTTGCATCCTTCAATTGATCAAAGAGGTCATCAATCCTCGACAGAGGATATTTGTTCTTTAGAGTTACTTTGCTCAATTGTCTAAAATTGATGCACAATCTCAATGTCCCATCCTTCTTCTTCATGAACAGGACTGGGGCACCCCAACGTGACACACTTGGGTGTATGTAACCCTTTTTTAGAATCTCTTCAAGTTGAAACTATAGTTCTTTCATCTCTAGCATACTCATTATGTAAGGAGCTTTCGACACTGGAGCTTCTCCAGGCATAAGCTTTGTAGAGAAGTCAATATCTCTTTTCGAAGGTAGTTTGGATACCTCCTGAAATAGATCTTCAAACTCCTTTAGTACCGCATGATCTCCAATCTTTGAGACCTCATCCTTAGATGCTTCCTCCACATGAGATGCAAATAATTTACAACCTTTCCTGTAGCACTTCTTCAACTGCATTGTTGAGATTTCTCTGATAGCAACAACTCTAGGAATTCCTTGGACTGTTTTCTGATTTCCTTCCTCATCCAAGTAAGTGAATTCCTTGTTACAACAATCCAAGATGGCATGGTGCTGGTCGAACCAGTCCATCCCAATTAGTCAGTCATAAGAACCTAAAGGAAGAATGTTCAATTCAGCCTTTGTGCTCAGTCCATTCATGTCCACAGGACAAGACTTAACCAACTCAGTGACTTTTCTCTTGGTTCCTATAGCCAACTTCACTAACCAAGACATTTCATGTTTTCTTCTTGACAATTGAAAACTTTACACCACTCTAGGCTCTATATAACTATGGCTATCCCCTGAATCAATTAAAATAGTAAAGGCATGTCTGTTGATCATACCTTCCATGTGTGACTGATATTTAGCTTTCTTCTTGTCTAGGGATGCATAGATCCTTGGCATTCTACTGCCCATGTCCTCCATTGTTTCAGCCTGTTGTACATTGTGGACAACTCTCACTTTATCATTTATTTGGGGGCAATATTTATACCTATGGTTCCCTTTAGAATCCCAACATTTCATAGGTGGTGATCTTGGTATTTTCCCACCCACTTCAACCTTCTTGGGATCTCTAAAAGATGGATGTCACTGAGGACTATTTCTGAAAAAGGGTGGCTTAGTTCCCTTCTTCCTCCAATCCATATTGAATTTCTTCTTGTCTTCCCAAGCCTTCTGGAAAGTAGGCTCCTCTCCTTGCTTCTCATATAAGCATTTCTCTCTTCTTATCATTTCTTCCATAGTCTTAGGATCATCATACTAAATCTTGTCACCAATGGAAGGTGGAAATCCACTTAGATACCTTTGAATCTTGACAGTCTCATCCTTGATGAATGGAACATACTTCAACAATTCCAAAAATCTTCGTTCGTGTTCATCAATGGTCATGTTGCCCAGCTTGAGTTCAAAGAACTCTTTCATCTTTCTGTCGTAGTATCTTTTAGTCAAGTATTTCTTCTCAAAATACCCCTTGAATTCTTTCCAAGTGATATATTTCTCTCTAATGTGTTGCACCTGCACAAGATGATCCCACCACATGGATTCTTTTCCTTTCAGTTGATACATCACAATTCTTCCTTATGGATGAGAGGAATAATTCTAAAATATTTCCTCATGCCAAGAAACCATGTTTCAAAATATTTCTCCTTCTTTTGTTCTCTATCAAACATAGGAGGCTTAATCTTGTTCAGTTTTCCCATCAGTTCATCCACTCCAAATATTCTGTGCTTTTTGGTAGGATATGGGCTTGAACTACTATGTGCCCTCCTCTTGGAGTGACCTTGGGAGTGATGATGGTGTTTACCAATGCTCCTTGATCTTATTCCCTCAGAAGTCTGGTGACTCGCTATTTTTCTCGAGTCTCTCTCCTTGTCCAACTTCTTTTCTATTCTCTCCACACTCTTCATCAACTTTAAGTTGAATTATCCCTGTTGTTCCTTAGCTTTCATGAGCTTTCTACTATCTTCTTGGTGGGTTTGGGCATATTTCTGCAATCTTTCAATAATTTTCATCATATGTCCTTCCTTATCTATCTCTTCTCCATGCCCGTTGGAGTTCAACCCTTCAACTCCCAAATGAACATCCATCCCTTTAGCTTCGTTCTCTGAAATGGAATCATTATGTGTCTCCTCCATTTCTTTGCACTCGGTGTCAACTCTATTCAGTTCTGGCACTCATTAAACTTCTGCAAACACAATGTGTAGACAATCATAATTTTTCAGGCCATTATTCCTTAACAAATCCCACAACATTCATAAACTAAATCTATTTTAAGAAACGTTCAGATTTCATGAATTTTTTGAGCTCTACTTGTCTCTGTAAAAATTTCAGGTCTTACCCTTTTCTTTTAGTCCCCAACCCACGTGACCATGGGTCGTGACCAAGCGCTAGATAAAAAGGTGTTACTCTGGTCTTCGACCCTCATAAATTTCAAAGCGCAATACGATAATCTCTCTAAGTTCATATTATCGAACTCGCAACATAAGGCGGATCAACCATCCACTTCTACCCAACATCCAATGAATAACACTCACTATGGAACCTCAGGTGTCTGAGTTCCGGGACTTCAGGAATTTGGGGCTTTAGGAATTTGGTTTCCAGAAGCTTTACTGCTTTCTTCCCTTTCAATATCCTAAATTATGAACTTATGACTTATGTATCCTCGGGGCCCATATAGTATAGTTGTCACCAACTAAGGCGATGGCAGGTGGTATGCCAAGAAAGGTCCACATTACCCTAGGTGAYATCATCTAGCCCTACCATTTCTACCCTTTCACTTCAAAAATTCATCTTTCGGAAGGTTTTTCGTCAACACATTCCCCTTCTCCTGATTACCATAGTTCTGAACTCTCCCTGAATAATCGACGGTCCTTATCTCTCCCGCAACCAACAGTCGAGATCCACTTCGCGATTTATTGCTTCGGAGGTTTTCACTTCTATTCACTTTAAATATTTTGATCTATGAACTCCAAAGGATTCTCATGAATAACCCATGCACAACTTCTCCAAAATCTAATGGTCAAGCTTCTCCCCTCAGATATACGATGTAGATCTCTTCCGGGACTGTTATAACCCTATAATTTATAGGATCAACTGGTGATTGAAATGTTATCACTCTAGTGTCTTGTTTGTCAAATGATTTTCCATTCTGCAAATAATTTGAGAAAAAGAAAAGAAAAAGAAAAAGAAAAGAAAAGAAAGAGAAAAACAAAAGAAAAACAAAAAGAAAAGAAAAGAAAGAAAAAAGAATAAAAGAGGGCATAGAAGAAATTGGATAAAGCCCCATGCAATAACAATGACTTGCTTCATATAGTTTAAACATGGCCAAGTCCTTTTAAATTGATGTTGATAGGAGTAGTGAATAATCTTGGATAAACTATTTAATCTTAGACAAGTGATTTATGCTAGCTAGTGAATAAATTTGACCAAACTGCCTAATCTTAGTCAAATAACCCCAGGATAGAGTAATTTCTTAGTCCAACAGTTTAATATGGGCTAATTGTCATATGTAATTAGGTTAGAGCATAGGGTAGTTTTCTTTAATTCAATAAGACAGTCATGATGATCAATATTGAACCATCTTTGATGTTTTAAAGATTTGCTGTCTAACCCCCATGGGGATAAAGACAGAGAAAGCTGGGGCGAATCCACATAACGCACTTATCCTAAGTTTTGGAGAAAATATGACTTTGCGCTTATAGAGTAAAGACAACGCATAAATGAATGGTTAAGAGCTTGGCGCTGAGATCTACAGTTCATAAGCTTTTCCAGATGCCCCCGGCCGTTCTACCTTTAACGACGGGGGGGGTCTAGAATCGGGTATAAAGAAGGCGCGCATCTAAACAAATGAGAGGTTGGTGCATAGATCTACGATGGAGATTGAATTTTTGACCCCCCTAACCATTCTTATTTTAATGGTGGGGGGGCGGATCCAGAATGTTGATTAAACATCGTGCTTAGATCTATGGTCCAGCGGTGGGAGCACCGATGGACGGATGACAGTGTTTTTTGGACCCCCCCGACCAGTCTTCTATTAATGATGGGGGGGGGGTCTGGAATGGAGTGATTTCTCTAGTGGGACCCCTTTCTCTACGTGGCAGAGATCCATTGGTCCAGACTTTTTCTGCTTACCATTTTCTGACATACCCCCGTCACCCCATGACATCATTCTCCACTTGTTTCCCCTAGAAGTCACATCATATTACTCTGTCAGTACACTCCCCCGTTCACCCGTTAAAAGTCTCTTCACCATAGTTACTCCCCAATCAACACCTGCCACATCATCCAGTCATATTCGACGTTCATTGTTACCTACCATCTCATGCTCCAAAAGACCCATTGGCAATTTATTAATAGCTAACTTATCCGTTAGCTTGTTGACCTGTCCCCCGCACCCAATGGGTATCTGTTTTCTCAAAACTACCATTTCCCTTCATTCTCCCATTGCTTACTATGTCGCCTCACCAGGGAATATCTTTCCCATCACACCAGAGCACAGTTTCCCCATTTTCTCTCTGTTTCAATCAACTTTCCAAACCCACCGTCATCCCCACTAATGATTGTTTGACTTGTAGGTATTTTCACAATGATGGAGCCAAAATCAAAGAGAATAGAAGATGAGGAAAATCCTTTCCTCCCGCCTCCTGTCGATCTCGACAGGATCCCCCTGACCGACAAAGATCATTTAATTGCAGACACCAGGTGTGAATTTGACTTCACGGATTTGCAGTCATGGCTTAAAGAGGTTTTCTTAGATCAAAGTGATGAAATTGGGCTCTGGGATTCCAACCTTCCTCTGTATCTTTTCCCCCAGGTCCACCATTTCCCCGAGTTCGCCCTCAAGTGTCAAGCTCATTGTCTCCCTAACTAGAGAGCCATAGTGTCTTCCTCAGGAGAAAATCTATTTTTTATCACACCAGAGGCCATAGACCAGATGATGCAGATCCCAAGAACCGAATCCGTCTCCCCTTTCAATCTCAAGGTCATCACAGAGTTATACCATAAACTATCATTTCCCCGGAGAGCCTAGATTTTCGAGGTTTTCCTTCCCCGGGCTACTCATCTCCCCAAGACAAATCCCCCGTACCCTTCCTCCCTATTCTCAGTAAAGGGAAACTAAATCATTTCGTCGCTCTGTGCTCTACAGGGTTATTTTTCTGACCAATGGGTAGATGAACCCATATTGGGTTTTCTATCCATCTTCTCCACAAAGGAAAAAGCCACCACGCAGTTTGATTATAGCACTTTCCTGGCGAACAATATTTATGAACAGTTTTTGAATTGCCACAGAGGGCATGTTCTGGTATTCCTGAATATTGGCCTACATGTTCACTTTCTTTCAGGCAGATAGATTCTCCTTTTCAATGCAGAAGATGGACCAGGACGGGAAGCCGCGGGAAGTAACAGCCTGGACTTCACTACTCCGACAAAATTCTTTAGAATTCAACTTCAAACAGTTTATCGAGCAGTTATACCACCCAGTGGTGAGCATGCTCAGTGGTAGACCTGAACCGAGAATAAATGAGGAGATTCAAAGGATTTTACACCTATCGGACCTTGCAAAAGCTGGAGACTAGTAACTTTACCAAGATCACACAGAGATCAGAGTATATGGATGTGAGTTGGCTCCATATAAATTGCCCAAGTATTTTCCCATGAGGATATTTGCCCTGGAATACATAAGACAAATGATTAACTCAGATGACATACATTTTGTGTCTTTGAAAAAGAAACAACAACTTAGAATTAAAGGGAAAATAGGATCATTCATATGCAATAGCCGAGGCGCTGGGGAGGAAACAAATAGACTGTTACAAGAGATGAAGTTTTTTGTTAGCTTCATATGGCACTATGATCCATGCGGGACAATTTAGGAGATGAGGTGTCCAAGCCTAGTCAACCATTCAGTCAAATGAGGTCATGCAGAGGACTCACCAACGGTTTACCTTAGAATCAGCATGAAGATTTCAACACATCATCAAACAGTTCCTAATTTTTTGTATTATGTTGAGTTAGTTAGTTTAATTTAGATTTCCACGTCTTGATCTTTAATGACAGGATCGTATGTAATTTTTGGTTATAAATACTTCAAACTTTGAAGTACCAAGGGTTGATCTTTACACCTTGTAAGCTCGAAAGACTATAATTTTTATCAAGAGATCTTCCAATAATACAAAGGGGCGTTTCACAGGATTCTCGTGTGTTGTTCATTGGTAATGTTATTCTTTTCTATGTTAAATGTTCTTCTCTCTCAATTGTCATATTTTTTTCTAATCTAATCTTTTAAAGTAGCGCATGTTGCAGGATTTATCTTTGTATACCCTGTTTCTGGTTTTGAAAGATCTTAATGTTTATCTTTCTAATATTACAGTGAATAAATTCTTAAATGCTTCTTTACTTGAATTGATATTCTCATCTTTTCTGCCATTCATCATTTTACTGCTAAAGAATCCAATGAATGCATTATCTTTCCCTGTGAAAATAATCTTTTAATTTATGTTTAGATTTCCATCTTTATAATACAGACCCCATATCCCAATGGAAGTGTAAACTCTTTTCAGCCAACTTAACAAAAATAGCAGAAAAACTTTTCAATATTATTTTATTTAACTAGCCTAATATCTTAAAGTTAAAACATAGCTAAATCATACAGAGAGATCCCTCTCTGAAACTGGTAGGGATAGATTCTAATTTCAAAGTGGTTGGATTAAGTTACCTCTAGTAAATTTATTCTTCTCTGACAACCTCTGGGAATT
The DNA here is from genome assembly GCA_032191745.1 of Picea mariana. NCBI lineage: Eukaryota > Viridiplantae > Streptophyta > Pinopsida > Pinales > Pinaceae > Picea > Picea mariana. Next base: position 404,026 of record JASDQU010100992.1, read on the forward strand.
TATAGAGCGTTAACATAGTGGTGAATCCACTGGGGAACTAAACAAACATTCAACCCCATGTTTTATTTTTCCCTAAAAGAAAATTTTGTTTCTAAAAAGATTATAAATCCGAGAAAGAAATGATGTTCAGAGGTTGTTAAATGCTTGTACATAGTAATTTCGGATTCATAAAAATAAAGATATAAAAATTAAAAATCTGGCTCCTAAAAGAGCTTATACTCGATCCCACCTAGACCCGGAACCTCCGATAGCAACTGATAATCCAGAACAATTACTCAGAAATAAAACCATTGCAGAAGGTTCAGGGAGTCATAGTCCCCTTCATAGGTCCCCTTCTTTTCCATAGGAACTTGTTTCCCTTCAAGATCTCGACTTCGACACAATCTTTGAACAAAGCCTATTTAGAATGAAATCTGATAGCTTTGTGACTGAAACCGTTCTAGATCCATCCGTCTTGCAACCCTGAACCCCTAAAGTACTATCTCCCACTGCAAAACCTCAAACCGCTCACTCTATGCTAGCTAGTCCCTCATCCTCCTCATTTTATGCCACCGCTCCACCTATCATTCAGGTTGCTGTGCCACCACCTCCACCTATCATGGCGGCCAGATATTCTCCTTTGGTGTTGGCTACACCTTTACATGACATGCCTCAAGACTATCAAATGAGATGGAACAGGGTCGTTGAACGCACAACAACACGTCGATAAAATGAATGACTATTTTGATTTACAGGAAGTTGATGAAGCTGACGTTTAGATGAGACATTTTGCGCAGAGTTTGACTGGGGACGTTAAGAAATGGTTCAAAGGTTTACGTTCCACTTCAGTGGTTGACCTTACAACGTTTCAAAGAAGTTTTCTGGACAGATGGGAGGTAAAGAAAAATCCTCTCCAGATCTTGTCAGAATACGAAAACATCAGAAGGAATCAAGGAGAGACAGTACAAGATTACTGCACGCACTTCAACAATATGTACAATGTGAGTCCAGCTGATATTAAACCCCCACAAGGTTTGGAACTGATAAAATTCCTAGACGGTTTCGACGCTAATATGTCATATCAATTGAGGGAAAGAAACTCCACCACCTTAAAGGACATGCAGAAAAGCGCAATAAGTGTAGAGGCCAATCGTTTAGCTAAAAGGGCACGACAGAGGATGGAAAGGAGAGTCATGATTAAAGAGGAACCATCCACATCTTCTTATGATGCCAAACTAGACTCCTTAGCTAGAGCAGTGGAGAGGATGATGGAGAGACTTACTGTAACTGAGAGAAATCCTCCTAGAGAAAACCAACCTGCTCCACAAATTCGGAATCCTAACTTGAGAAGAAATCCTCCTCAAATCAGGCAGAGAGATCCTAGGGATCAAAGAGAACAGAGAGGTCCTGATCAACAAATCAAACCACCCCTACAGGAAAACTATGCTGATGAAGGTGAAGAGGTGATTGAAGAACTACAAGACACACACATAAACCTCATGGGCATTCACGATAATGAAGCCATTTTCCTTACTCAGGAAGAGCAAGAACTTTTCCTTCTTTCTCAAACAGAGGTGAGTGAGGAAGCCGAAGAGACCAAACAGTAGGCATTTTAAAATGACATTATGGAGGTACACAGGCAGTACAATCCATGAAGTAAAAAGACAGATGAAAATTCCCCAAGAAAGGTAACTGAAACGAAGAAAGAAGTCAAAACCAAGAAATCCCTTGAACCTTCTACCAAGAAGATCCCTGAGAAAGGCAATGCTAAAGCTCCATCAAAAAGAAACCCTACCATTTTACAAAGATCAATGCAGACTGAGGTTTCATTAACCAACTAACCAAGTACTTCTTCCCAAAAGATTATAGTGGACAAATCATAATTGTTGAGCCAAAGCAGAGCATCTACCCCTTTTAGCCTCGAAGGGGAATTGGCCAAAGTGAAAATTCCCATTCCCCTTTCCAGGTTGATGAGTAAGGATGCTTGTAGATCGCAAGTGATCAAAGCGTTGAGAATTGAACCTGATATAGGCACAAAGGTCTTAACTGTTGGATCGGAGAATCATTCGGACATGGTAAATCTTACCGATGATCAACCTGAACTCTTTTTTGGACCTAAAGTTGATGTTCAGACTGACACTGGTGTTGTTGCTCCTTTTTACATCAACCTTAATATACATGACCTGATTCTACACAATGCTATGTTAGATTCAAGTGCTTCCCATAACCTGATGCCTAAAGCAGTGATGGAAAAACTGGGACTTGAGGTCACCAGACCTTACAAGGACTTACACTCTTTTGACTCTAGCAAAGTCAGATGTATCGGATTGATCAAGGACTTATGTATCACTCTGGTTTAGATTCCAGCAAAAAGCATGGTTATGGATGTTGTGGTCGCGGACATTCCCCCAAAATATGGTATGTTGCTATCTAGGTCTTAGGGAGCTAAGTTGAAAGGTACTTTGTAGTTGGATATGTCGTATGCCACCATCCCAGTTTTTGGGCAACAAAGAAGACTATATAGAGAGACGTTGATGAAATATATGGTCAGCAGCCAAGAAAAACCACATAACTATCCTCTTTACTCTGCACACTCTAATCTAGATTCCTTTATCCTATATAAAAACGACAATATGGAAGAACAAATCACTCAGTTGGAAGAAGATACATTTGACCTGAACGAAGACCAAGAAATCACTGAGGCAAAAGGGAAGAAACTCGTAATAAGCGAAGAATTGCCAGCAGATTTATGGAGCATGGATTTCGATGGAGCTGTAAGCAAAGAAGGAGACGGAGTAGGAGTTTGGTTGCACAATCACAAATCTAGGTATTCGGAAAACCATTCCTACAAACTAAATTTTCAATGCACTAACAACATAGTAGAGTACAAAGCTTTAATGGTCAGTCTAAAACTACTAAAGAAGGTTGGTGCCAAACAAATCATGGTAAGAGGTGATTCTGAATTAATTATCAAACAAATTAAAGGTGAGTATGCAACAAAACATCCTAGTCTTAGAGCTTATAGAAATGTTGTTTTAGATGCCCTTAAATGTTTCACTGAAGTTGATTTGCAGGTGATGCCCAGGGGGCAAAATATTTTAGCAGATGGGTTAGCTACGTCAGTGGCTACATGTAAGATACCTTTTCATTCCACTCGCCCATACACGGTGGAGGTGAAGTGCATACCTACTGTCCCGGACAACATCAGATACTGGCAGGTATTTGGGAATGATGATCAAATTGAAGATTTTCTACAATGCAAAAATGATTTTGAGTGTACAAACATAAACTTAGAAAGTGACGATGAAAATGTGAATAAATCTATTTTTGGAAATGATAGTGTAAATAAAATAGATTCAGGCTAGTTAGGTGAAGACGAGATAGAGTCTAATGTTTTGCATTAAAGAGTAATGTTTTGCCTAGGGGTTTAGTTCCGTTAGAAGACTTATTTGATTTTAATGACGTAGCTAAAAAACCTAAAATTGAAGACAGTGGGAAAGAGGTTGAAGACGTTAACATAGGGACAGAAGAGAAACCCATGATAGTAAAACTATCCAAATACTTACCTCCTAAGTAGAAACTCAAATACATTGAAAATTTTAAGGAATATGCGGACGTGTTTTCTTGGGGATATGAAGATTTAAAATCTTATGACACAAGCATCATATAACATAGGATCCCGATAAAAGAAGATCAAAAATATTTCAAACAGAAACTTAGGAGAATCAACTCCAAGTTACTCCCCCTGATAAAAAAAGAAATTAAAAAGATGTATGATGTTAAAATCATAGTTCCCTTACGATTTTCCAAATGGGTTTCAAATCTAGTCCCAACCCAAAAGAAATCTGGGGAAATCGGGCTTTGTATTGATTTCCAAAACCTGAACAAGGTTCCCCTAAAAGACAACTACCCATTGCCAAAAATGGACCACATATTACAAAGGGTAGTTGGATCCAGTCGAATCTCCTTACTGGATGGTTTCTCAGGCTATAACCAGGTTCTCGTTCACCCAGATGACCAAGAGAAAACAACCTTCACAACACCATGGGGTACCTTCATGTACGTGAAAATGCGTTTCGGGTTGATGAACGCTGGGGCAAATTTCCAAAGAGCAATGGACATTGCTTTTGTGGAAGAACTTGGCAAATTTATTGTCATTTATCTGGACGATGTAACTATTTATTACCAATCCGATGACGAGCAATTAAGACATCTCAGACGAGTGTTTGAGAAATGCAGGAAATTTGGGATTTCTCTGAATCCTAAGAAAATCCTTTTCGGATAAGAGGAAGGAAAACTGTTGTGGCACATAATCTCTAAGGATGGTATTAAGATAGATCCCAGCACAATAGAAGCCATTCAGAAACTAGAACACCCGAGGAATATTAAAGAATTACAATCTTTCATTGGAAAAATAAACTTTTTGAGAAGATTCATACCTAACCTGGCTAAGCTTCTCAAGAACATCAACAACATGTTAAAAAAGGACACAAAAATAAAATGGGACTCTGAATCCAAGCAGTCATTTGAACAAGTTAAACATGCACTCACATAGGCTCCAGTCTTGATTAGTCCCGACTTCACCAAGGATTTTTACCTTTTTTCTTTCGCTTCTGAACATACCATTGCAGGAATATTACTACAGAAAAACAACGAAGGGTATGAACAACTCATAGACTTTTTCAGTAAATCTTTAAGAGATGCTACTTTGAATTATAATATAATGGATAAACAAGCTTTTTCCCTAGTAAAGGCTATAAAATATTTTAGAGTATATATTCTCCATTCCCACACCATTGTATATGTTCCGAACGCAGTAGTAAAGGACATTTTAACCCAGGACAATCCAGATGGTAGAAGAGGAAAATGGATTGCTATCATTCTGGAGTATGACATAGAGATTAAGACTACTAAATTGATTAAAGGTCAAGGTCTAGCAAAGTTAATGGCTGAATCCAATTTCCATGCTCTTGATATTAATTTCTTAGCTGCAGTAGATGAACAGGGAGAGCAGGCGACTCCAAGCATGAAAGAGGTATTTCTGAACTCTCCATGGTACACAGACCTAATATTTATTTTGCTTAACTTACAAGCTCCCCCTGGTTTGACCAAAACTAAAGCCAGGTTTTTGAAATTGAAAGCATTAAAATTTTTCATTCTAGAAGGCAATCTATATTGGAAGGATCTTGGAGGTATTTTGTTAAATTGTCTGTTAAAGGATGAAGCTGACAAAGTATTGCAAGATTTTCATGCAGGAGACTGTGGTGGTCATATGAGATGGAAGACCATAGCTAATAAAATTCTTAGAGCTAGGTTCTATTGGCCTACACTATTCGCTGATGTGCATCAAAAAGTGACTTCATGTCACAAATATCTGGTGTTCGAGGGAAAAAGGAAACTCATTCCTTTTCCCCTGAAGCTAATCTCTGTCAAAGCTCCTTTCCAGCAATGGGGATTAGAATTTATTGGAGAAATACATCCTCCCTCTTTGGGCCATCACATGTGGATTCTCACTACCACAAACTATTTCACAAAATGGATCAAAGTTGTACCCAGCAGGCAAGTCACTGATTCTGTCATTATTAAATTTCTAGAAAATAATATCTTGTCTCATTTTGGTTGTCCTAGAAAGATTATAACTAACAATGCAACTGCTTTTCGATATAAGAAGCTCATAGATTTTTGCAACCAGTATCATATCGATTTGGGGCATTCCACAGCCTTTTACCCTCAAGGAAACGGGCTGGTTGAGTCATCCAATAAAACCCTGGTGAACATTATCAAGAAGACGTTGCAAGAAAACAAAAATTCATGGCATAAAAATCTGGTTTTAGCACTTTGGGCCGACAGACTAACCACCAAGAGGTCAATTGGTATGTCTCCATATCATTTGGTCTATGGCACTGAAGCATTTTTTCCTACCTCCTTAGGGGTTCCTGTCATGAAACTATTGCAAGAGATGCAAGCCGAGCCAAATGATTCCCAAAGAAGGATAAGCCAGATGATCCATTTGCAACAGTCTAGAGAAGAAGTGTACAACTCAGGTTGTCCAAGAGGGAATTAAAAATACTTTCAAAAAAAGAACTAAAGAAGATGACTTTGAGCTAGGTGACCTGGTTCTGAGATGGGATGCCCGAAATGAAGATAAGGGGAAGCATGGAAAATTTGACAGTTTATGGAAGGGACCTTACATAATTCACACATTCAGAGGGAAACACACCTTCCTACTCAACAATAGTGATGGGACCAATATGTCAGGAGGGCCTGTGAATGGAAGAATGTTGAAGCATTATTCACCTCCTCAGTAGGGACTTTCAGTCTCACTTTTCCATTGTACAAATCATTTCATTTTTCTTACAAGTTTTTGAGTGAATAACTTTGATCATATGGTTGAAGCCCGTAGAGAAGGCCCTAAGACACTGATCATTATCATCAAATTTTCAAAAATAAAACAAATCAAACAACATAAGCTACTGTGAAGAAATTCTTTCAGAGCATCAGGAAGCAGGATTCTTGGCACTTCACAAGGAGAGGACCATCCCCAGGTGGAGCTATTGTTATAACCCTATAATTTATAGGATCAACTGGTGACTGAAATGTTATCAATCTAGTGTCGTGTTTGTCAAATGATTTTCCATTCTTCAAATAATTTGAGAAAAAAAAAAAGAGAAAAAGAAAAGAAAAAGAAAAAGAAAAAGAAAAGAAAAGAAAAAGAAAAAGAAAATAAAGAAAATAGAATAAAAGAGGGCATAGAAGAAATTGGATAAAGCCCCATGCAATAACAGTGACTTGCTTCATACAGTTTAAACATGACCAAGTCCTTTTAAATTGATGTTGATAGGAGTAGTGAATAAGCTTGGCTAAACTGTTTAATCTTAGCCAAGTGATTTAGGCTAGTTAGTGAATAAATTTGACCAAACTGCCTAATCTTGGTCAAATAACCCCAGGATAGAGTAATTTCTTAGTCCAACAGTTTAATCTGGGCTAATTGTCATAGGTAATTAGGTTAGAGCATAGGGTAGTTTTCTTTATTTCAATAAGACAGACATGATGATCGACATTGAACCATCTTTGATGTTTTAAAGATTTGATGTCTAACCCCCATGGGGATAAAGAAAGAGAAAGCTTGGGTAAATCCACGTAATTCACTTATCCTAATTTTTGGAGAAAATACGACTTTGTGCTCATAGAGTAAAGACAGGGCATAAATGAATGATTGAGAGGCTGGCACTGAGATCTACAGTTCACAAGCTTTTCCAGACCCCCCCGACCGTTCTACCTTTAACGACAAGGGGGTGTCTGGAATAGGGTATAAAGAAGGCACGCATCTGAATGGATAAAAGGTCGGTGCATAGATATATGGTGGAGATTGAATTCCGGACCCCCTCGACCATTCTTCTTTTAATGGTGGGGGGGGGGGGTCTGGAATGTTGATTAAACATTGCGCTCAGATCTACGGTCCAGTGGTGGGCACACCGATGGATGGAAGACAGTGTTTTTCGGACCCCTCCAGCCAGTCTTCTGTTAATGATGGGGGTTTTTCCGGAATGGAGTGATTTCTCTGGCGGGCCCCTTTTCTCTATGTGGCAGAGATCCATTGGTCTAGACTTCAACCATTTTCTGACATACCCCCATCACCCCATGACATCATTCTCCACTTGTTTCCCCTAGAGGTCACGTCATATTACTCTGTCAATACATTCCCTCGTTCACCTGTTACAGGTCTCTTCACCATAGTTACTCCCCAATCAACATCCACCACGTCATCCAGTTGTATTTGGCATTCATTGTTACCTGCCATCTCACGCTCCAAAAGACCCGTTGGCAATTTATTACTGGCTAACTTATCCGTTATCTTGCTAACCCATCCCCTGTGCCCAACGAGTATCTGTTTGCTCAAAAATACCGTTTCCCTTCAGTCTTCCATTGCTTATTCTGTCGTCTCACCAGAGAATATCTTTCCCGTCGCACCAGAGCACAGTTTCCCCATTTTCTCTCTGTTTCAGTCAACCGTCCAAAGCCACCGTCATCCCCACTAACGATTGTTTAACTTGTAGGTATTTTCATAGTGATGGCGCCAAAATCAAAGAGGATAGAAGATGAGGAAAATCCTTTCCTCCCGCCTCTTGTTGATCTCGACAAGATCCCCCTGGCTGACAAAGATCATTTATATGTAGACACCAGGTGCAAATTTGACTTCGAGGATTTGCAGTCATGGATTAAAGAGGTTTTCTTAGATCAGAGCGATGAAATTGGGCTCTGGGAGTCCAACCTTCCTCTGTATCTTTTCCCCCAAGTCCACCATTTCCTTGAGTTCGCCCTAAAGTGCCAGGCTCATTATCTCCCTGACCAGATAGTCGTAGTGTCTTCCTCAGGAGAAAATCTATTTTTTATCACACCAGAGGCCATAGACCAGATGAGGAAAATCCCAAGAACCGAATCCGTCTCCCCTTTCAATCTCGAGGTCATCATAGAGTTATACTAGAAACTATTATTTCCCCAGAGAGCCCAGATTTTCGAGGTTTTCCTTCCCCAAACTGCTCAGCTCCCCAAGAAAAATTCCCCGTACCCTTCCTCCCTGTTCTTAGTAAAGGGAAACCAAATCATTTTTTCGCTCTATGCTCTACTGGGTTATTTTTCTGACCAATGGGTAGATGAACCCATATTGGGTTTTCTGTCCATCTTCTCCATAGAGGAAAAACGCACCACGTAGTTTGACTACAACACTTTCCTGGTGAAAAATATTCATGAATAGTTTTTGAATTTTTCCACAGAGGGCATGTTCCGGTATTCCCCAATACTGGCCTACATGTTCACATTCTTTTAGGTGGATAGATTCTCCTTTTCAATGTAGAAGATGGACCAGGATGGGAAGCTGCAGGTGGTAACACCTTGGACTTCACTTCTCTGACAAAATTCTTCAAAATTTAGCTTCAAACAGTTTATCAAGAAGTTATATCACCCAGTAGTGAGCATGCTCAGTGGCAGACCTGAATCGAGAGTAAATGAGGAGATTCAGAGGATTTTAAACCTCTCAGACCTTGCAAAAAATAGAGACTAGTACCTTTACCAATATCACATAGAGATCAGAGTATATGGATGTGAGTTGGCTCCATATAAATTGCCCAAGTATTTACCCGTGAGGATATTTGCCCTGGAATACATAAGACAAATAATTAACTCAGATGGTGTACATTTTGTGTCTCTAAAAAAGAAACAACAATTTAGAATTAAAGGGCAAATAGGATCATTCATCTGCAATAGTCGTGGCGTTGGGGAGGAAATAGATAGACTATTAAAAGAGATGAAGTTTTTTGTTAGCTTCATATGGCACTATGATCCATGTGGGACAATTTAGGAGATGAGGTGTCCAAGCCCAATAAGTCATTCAATCAGATGAGGTCGTGTAGAGGACTCACCAACAGTTTACCCCAAAATCAGCATGAAGATTTCAACACATCATCAAACAGTTCCTAAATTTTTGTATTCTGTTGAGTTAGTTAGTTTAATTTAGATTTCCACATCCTGATATTTAATGACAGGATCGTATGTAATTTTTTATTATAAATACTTCAAACTTTGAAGTACCAAGGGTTGATCTTTATGCCCTATAAGCTAGAAGGACTGTAATTTTTATCAAGAGATCTTCGAGTAATACAAAGGGACGTTTCATAGGATTCTCACGTGTTGTTCATTGGTGATGTTATTCTTTTCTATGTTAAATGTTCTTCTCTCTCAATTGTCATATTGTTTTATAATCTAATCTTTTAAAGTAGCACATGTTGCAAGATTTATCTTTGTATACCCTGATTCTGGATTTGAAAGATCTTAATGTTTATCTTTCTAATATTACAGTGAAGAAATTCTTAAATGCTTCTTTACTTTAATTGATATTCTCATCTTTTCTGCTATTCATCATTTTACTGCTAAGGAATCCAATGAATGCATTATCTTTCCCTGTGAAAAGAATCTTTTAATTTCTGTTTAGATTTCCAGCTTTATAATACAGACCCCATATCCAAATGGAAGCTTAAACTCTTTTCAGCCAACTTAACAAAAACAACAACAAAACTTTTCAATCTTATTTTATTTAACTAGCCTAATATCTTAAAGTTAAAACATAGCTAAATCATACAGAGAGATCCCTCTCTGAAACTGGTAGGGCTAGATTCCAGTTTCGAAGTGGTTGGATAAAGTTACCTCTAGTAAATTTCTTCTTCTCTGACAACCTCTAGGAATTTACAGAGCCTTAACAAGGACTTCGAAGCTTTGGAATTCAGAAGTTTGTGCCTCAATGCACCCTGCTTCTCCCTATTGCTGAACTCTGATAGGCTTCTAGGATAACCCTCCTGTACCTTCTCTAGATATGATGGTCATAAAAGGGTTTCCCTTCCTTTCGAACAGATCCTACGGCTCCCACACCCCAAGTGTTGAGCTCTTTCTCTCCGTGGTCAAATACCATTTCAGTTAAAATTTTGTCCTATTGCTACTCCTCTTGAGCTTTGTAACACGGCCAAGTAACCCCTTGGCACTCAAAAACATTCTAAGGTTCAAAATTGGTTCCATCCGAACACCATTTCCATTCGAAACCTTGGGTCCAAAGACCACTTATCCGGCCCATCCAGGCTCAACGTTGAAACTATGGCTTTGATACAACATTGTAATGTCCCTGGCCATCAACACCATTGTCAGGCAATGCTACTACGTGGAACGTACACATATGCTTGTATATAACATGCATATTAAATAAAATTAACACATGTGACATGGATTTACTGCTGTCATATAGACTTAAATAGAATTAACAACAATTCAAACTTGTAATAGAATACATGATAACATTTCAAGACACATAAATTCATCACATATAAATTATGTACAGAATTAATAATTATCTTTTAAATTGGCATAACACCACCAGCTGCATGTAGACCTTCCACAAACCTCCCAGCCTTAGACCGCACTACTCATCACTCTCAGCAGTAGGTCACCACCGAGCTAGGACTAAGCTCCATCGGGCAAGGGAATCCTAGGCTAGGCAAGGTCAATAGGAAGACACACAGTTTATGAGGAAGGATTCTCTCCCAGGAGCCACTTATGCCCACTTCTCATAGACTCTCATTCCCCACATTCTTGTCCCACCCTAGGAGTATACACCTTCACTATCACCAAGAAATTCCTTCTGTTGCTAAACCTCTCTTTCCTTAGGCTTCAGCAATAGGCTGAATTGGAATTCTCCGAGGTTTATGGTAGCTACAGGACCCCTTCCAGGATTTCTCACTTCCTCTGTGCACTCTCTCACCTAGAGAGAGTCATTCACAGGCCTGATAACCTGGCTCTTCAACCATAACCACCTCTCTCACCTAGAGAGAGTGTTTCACACGGGCCTGACAACCTGCTTCTTCAGCTCCTTTCTTGCACAAGGAGGACAACAGTAAGTCTCAACAAGGAACAGATGATGGTATCCAATCACACTCTGACAAGGGACTGCATGGCCACATCAGCCCACAGTTAAAACACACATGACATAAACAATTACAGTATGCTCATGTTTCTCAGAAGACAACAACCTAAGTAGTTAAGCATGAAATTGGATTTGCAGTGTGGATAAACTTGGGTCCACACGACACACAGGTTGGACTTTCCCTCCCGACTGGTTTCTCAGATATGCGTGTTTATGCAAAGTTGCAATGCATACCTAAAATAGGTATAGAATGAGGGTGTGCCATCTTCTCAAAAAAACATCATAGGATGGCCTCACGTTTTTGGGTTTCAGAGCTGCGCGAGGTATGCAAAGGTCAAATATAGAGGCCATGGGATTCACGGGAATACACCAGTCAGCTTCACGGTTCTATTTTTCAGGAATGCATGAACATATGAAGAGATTAGATGCAGACGCCACATGGTTCAGACAATGGACGCAAGAATGGAGGATGAACCCCCATCATGGCTCAATTCTTGCATTAAATTGCATGTGCCTGGGCTGACACATGTCACCCATGAAGCTACATGAACTCCATCAAGTATGTGTTCCCTTTTTCACACATTCGAGCTGCATGTGTTGCCTCTCCCAGGACTTAGGATAAAAACATTCCTTTCACACCACTTTGGAATAATAATAAATTATTATTCAAGGACTTAAGCCCTCAAGCTTATCCCTCTTCCAACCTTTAAGCCATCTCTCCCTCACCCATTCTATGGAATCTTAGTCCCCCATCACTCTTTCTCCATGGTCGGTCAGCACACAGCGATGTTTATATATTATATTAATGATCTGCATAATTACATATACAAAAACAAGCTCCTGGTCTTTAACACTTAGGATCTCTGGACTAATAAACACATAATCCCACCAACTTATCAATACTCGGATCACTAGCCTACAAAACATGATTTACAATTCATAAACATGATTACAATTCATAATATAAATGGGGCACGTCCTTGGGGTATTACAAGAATATTTAGAGTACTTCTTGCGTAGTGACATCATAGAGTCAATTTTGGAGATGAGTCTATTTTTGAATTGTAACTAAGGGTCAGGTTGAAAGCTATGGATATTAGTGCGACTTTGGTCAACCACACCTATATTTGTGCATTTCAGATGCACCTCTTATGTAATGCACACAACACAATGACTTGATGAAGATGAATAAATAATCAAATAATGCTAGATCTTTGTGGACATAGCCCAAGGGGGTTGAACCATAGTAAAAATGTCTGTCTTTTTGTATAATATCTCTTTTATGTGTTGCAATTCTTTATGATGAATGAATGAATGAATACAACAATAGTAAAATGCAGTTCACACTAGATTAATATGATATTTCTACAGAATGTATGTTAATGAATGAATATGGTAGATCTGATGAATGTTGAAGTAGAGAAAAGTATGTCTAACATGCCCATGAGAAACATCCCTTCCACTATTGCAGACATCTGGGTCTTGTAATCACCCATAAGCCATCTTGGGTGAGACTTCATTGTGCACTCTATGTGTAGTGTTTCCTTTTGGTCTCCAAAAGGGTCGATGGGTTGTAGGTTTTTGTTAGAGAAATAAAGTAGAACCTGGGTCAACCCAAACATCCAAAAAAATTGATTTGTTGTAGTGATTCAAGAACAAAGTGAATCATATAAATAAAACCATGTATACCATGCTCAAATTGAAGTGTGTGTGCTAATGATTTTGATAGAGGTTAAGTCAAGATTGAGTTGATTATTGAAGTTATCTTTTGATCATTTCCAAAGAAAGGTTGATTTTTTCACATAGGATCAGTGCATGGTTGTTACAACATTTCCATCCATTGAGCATGAGCATGGTCAATCGATGAATTTGGAAATCAAGTGAAAGAAAATAGAGGAAATTGAAGAACCTACATGCATGGCAGGCTCTTTCTATTACCTGCACCATTTTTGGTATCAGAGAAAAAATCAATTCTTGTAGGAGTGAGAGAAGATTTAATTTGTTAAGAGATGGCAATCAGATTCTATGGAGGATTTTGAAGTTGAGGAATACTGGTGGAAAATGTAGAGTTACTTGAAGAGGTGAGAAGTCTTCAAGTGTGACTAGAATCCATAGAAACTGCTCAGAAGCATGATGTTGACATAGGATATGTCAGTGATATGGAGGAGAGTCTCCAATAGAAGAGGCAAAGCCTGTTGAAGATACTGTAGAGATAATGTTTCTCAGATAATTCTTAGGGGCTAGTTCTAGAACCAAAACATAAGTTCCTACATATGAAGGTAGTTTAAATGCTAAGTAGTTATTTGATTGGGTGAGTGCCATGGATAAATACTTTGATTATGAATATGTTAATGGAAAGAAGAGAGTTAAATTTGTAGTAACCAGACTGAGAGGACATAAATATCTTTGGTGGGATGGCATGCAAGTTGAGAGGACTAACAAAGTAAAAGAAAATATTAGAAACTAGAACAGGATGGTGGCTAAGCTAAAAGGTAAATTTTTACCCAAATATTATCATCTTTCTTTGTTTAAGAAAATGAAAAATTTAAGACAAAGTTTAATGTCTATTAGAGAATACACTAAATAATTTTATAAAGTTAACATTAGAGTTGGATATATAGAATACACCTCTAAAAATGTTTCCAGGTATATTAATGGTTTAAGGTTTGAAATTCAAGACAAGATAATTTTGTTGTCCCCAAAGACAATAGAGGATACATATCACTTTTCCTTGAAGGAAGAAGGTAAGTTTGTAAGGAAGCAAAGTTAACAAGGAAGAGGTAGAAGTACCAGAGGAAGAGGACAACAAAGTGGTTGACAAAAGCCACAAGGACAGAAAGATGGAGATAATATCTCAAGATAGAATGAACACTCAAGAAAACGTAATGATTCTAGAGGTAGAGGAAGAGAGTTTCAAGTGATATGTTATAAATGAAATAAATATGGTTATAAATATTATGAGTGTCCATAAAATTCTTCAAAAGTCAAGGATGTGCACATATTTCACAACCAGATGGAGATATTGTGAATCCAAATCCACAAGAAGATTTTTTTGAACTAGGATGATCCATGTCGATCAAGAGAGTTCTAATAAACCCAAACAAGGATATCCAACAACCTTCCCAAAGGAAAAAATTATTCAAAACTATGTGTAAATCAAAAGGTAAATGCTAAAACGTTGTCATAGATAGTGGAAGTTCTGATAATTTGGTGTCTACAGAGATGGTTGAAAAATTGGGCTTAAGGAGGGAAATACACCATAATCCATATAATGTGTCATGGCTATAGAAAGGACATCGGTGTTGGACACACCTACCACACTTAGAGGGGGGGGTGAATGAGTGTGGGGATCTTTTTTCCAAAACTTCCCTCTTACACAAAAACTCCTTAGTTAACATTCAACATTTTCTCATTACTCATTGTTGTCATTTATAATTAGTTATATGTGAATACATATTAGCAACATATCATCAACAAATTATCTACACAAGGAACATAAATAACACAAGATGTATGTACAATTTTTTTTTTTATTATGGACTTCAATTCGGGGTTTTTTTAGCAACAACTGAATAGAGTACAACTCTACAATATCACCAGCTCTATATGAAAGACTCATCTTACATTCTCAGCACCAACTTAGATGAGGCAACAATCCTCAAGAGATATCAATCTATCAACATAAACAAGTGCATCAACCATGCACCAACCTATGCCAAACAACCTGTAATCAACTTGTACCATAAACAAGTGCATCCAACCATGTACCAAGTATATACTAATCATGTGTCAAATAATCATCAACAATTACTCATAAATATGTACCAACATCATCAACTATACACCTCATGTATGTGCCAACTCATCAACTGCTTGTCTCAACCATGACTAGTTTTGGATTAGTCAACAACCCCAACTTGAAATAATCATAACTTTGTACATGTAATGAATAAAGATATGAAACTGATACATAATGTTCCTTAGTTTGTTTTATGCAATTCCTCTAGGTGGAACTACTTGGAACCTCTTATAAAATGCGTTATAGAAAAAATGGCATACCTTGTTGAATTCTGGATTATTCGAGAAAGCGACCTTGTAGAGCGTGGAATGCACAAAATATTCATTGAATTTATTTGAAACTGTTAAAAAAAATACTACTACCTATACCCTAACCAAAAAATTTTGTCTCACTGAATTTGGATCTGTTATGAATAAGTTATGGAGTTTTTACCTGAAACACTTGTTTTTGACTAGTTTCCGGACTAGCCACAAACCCTATTTTCCACATAGTGTAACTCCCAAAATACAATGACACACAAGTTGAATTGTTACCGTGGATACATGGGTATGTTTTATCAATGGAATAGCAATTTCATAGTCTGAAGCATTATAGAAAAAAAGTTATAGCGAAAATGGTGAGATGACCTGTAAATAACATACCTTAGAAAGCATCTTCAAAAGAATTTATCCTCCCTTCAATTCCGGCTCTCTTTTCTTCACCTTCCTTCTGAAATTTGGCTTATATATCCTTGGTTACCTCATTCACCTATAGATCTTTAATATGCTCAAGTGTTCCACACCAAAAATGCTCAAGAAGCTCTCACAAGAAGCTCTCCATCAATACTCCAAAAGATATTCTCACAAGAAGCTCTCCAT
>JASDQU010100992.1:420237-450868 GCA_032191745.1 Picea mariana
TAAATAGAAATTTCTCCAATATTTTATCATTTAAATATTCCTTCTTGATTTTCTCATCTTACTTCAACATTTCTTGATTTTTTTCACTTCTCTTTATTATTTAAATAATATACCTTGAATTTTTCACCTTACTTTATCATTTAAATAATGATTTCTTCTTTTAGGTCACTTAACCCATTTCTAGGTCAATTAACCTATTTTCCTTATTTTTAGGGTTAACCACTTTCTATAAATAGAAGGTTCTCCAATACTTTATCATTTAAATATTCCTTCTTGATTTTTTCACCTTACTTTATCATTTCTTGATTTTGTCACTTCCCTTTATTATTTAAATAATCCACCTTGACTTTGTCACTTTACTTTATCATTTAAATAATGATTTCTTGTTTTAGGTCACTTTGACTTCTTTGACCTTGGGGGCTTCAAGCCTTCATGTGAGGGTCCTTCATCTTCGTAAGGCCATAAATCTCAAACCTGGAAGAGTTATGTGACATTCCACATACCACCGAAAATGGCATGACAAGCACTATCCATCTAGGATAGTTTCACCAACAATTTCCTTGAATTTCATCTCATTATTCCACATACAAGCATGGGTCCTCCAACCATTCTTCTAGGATAACTTAATCCATAAAGCATCTTCCTGTGAGGGATTTCACCATAAGGGGACCACTTTGGATTTCATCCATTTGTGCACCTTATCAATCATGATAAGAAATAATGAGAGCAAGGGTCCTCCAACCATTCTTCTAGGATAACTCAATCCGCAAAGCGTCTTCCCATGAGGGCTTTTACCATAAGGGGACCACTTTGGAGTTCATCCATTTGTGCACCTTATCAATCATGATAAGACAATAATGAGTCATCTATACATTTTTCCAACAATGCATCATATACCAATGAAACCACAACGATCCATATTCATCACGTATCAATGAAAACTCATTGATCCATCTTCATCATATCAATGAAAACTCATTGATCCATCTTCATCTATGCATTCTCATCAAGGAAAATATGTATTATATTACATCAACCATCAATCAATCAATCCTTTGACATCAATCAATCACTTAACATCAATCAATCAAACCATTGGCATCAATGAAAACATGATCCAACAATCGGTTGTTGGTCAATGAGTAATGTGAAGTGGAGTCCCAAATTTGGAGCTCTAAAGAGAAGGTAATTTGTGACATCATGCCTTTGGATGTATATCATATTCTTTTGGGTAGACCTAGGCAATTTGAAAATAATGCAATTAGAGATGAGAGGAACAATACTCATACTTTTGTGAAAGATGGGAAGAAGCATAAACTCATACTAATGAGGATGAAAGAGTGACAAAACATGATATTCCTAAAGTGTTTATGGTTAGTTTAAAAATATTTATGCATCAAACAAAATAAGAAGAGGTAAGATTCACTTTGATTGGCAAGCCAAAAGTATTTCTTACAAGCAAAAATTCAATAGAACTGCCTATATAAATTTCTATGATGTTAGATAAGTTTGCTAATATAGTTGTAGATGACTTACATAATGAGTTGCCACCAACAATAAGTATAATTCATCACATAGATCTTATTCCTAGAGCAGTTTACCAAATAAATCCACATACTGGATGAATCCCAAAGTGAATGAAGAAATCATAAATCAAGTGTAGGATTTGTTGGACAAAGGATTGGTGAAAGAGAGTTTAATACCATGTCTTGTTATAATATATTTAAGTCCAAAGAAGGATAGAAGCTAGATAATGTGCACAGATTCTAGAGTCATCAACAAAATTACAATTAGGTACAGATTTCCTTTACTCTATATTGATGATTTGATGGATTGTTTGAGTGGTGCAAAGTATTTCTCAAAGATAGATATGAAGAGAGTTTAACATTATATTAGTATAAGAGAGGGTGGTGAATGGAAAACTTCCTTTAAGACAAATGATGGATTGTATGAATGGATGGTCATGCCTTTTGGTTTGACAAATGAACATAGCATATTCATGATATTGACGAATGAGGTTCGTAAGGAATTCATTGGAAAGTTTTTCATAGTCTATCTTGATGATATTTTGATTTTCAATCAATCTAGAGAAGAACACATTAACTGAATGAGATTAGTTTTGGGTAAATTGCAGAATGAGAAGCTACTAATCAATTTGAAAAGGTGTATTTATATGAAGATAGAGTTAGTTCAATTGGGTTTTTTGATATCAAAATATGGGATGAAGATGGATCTAGAAAAGGTTAAGGCTATCACAAAGTGGCCTTCTCCAAGGGATATCTTTAGGTAAGAAGTTTTCATGATATGGAAAGTTTCTATAGAAATTTTATTAAGAATTTCAGTGGGGTATGTCCTCCAATTCTAGAGACAATCAAGAAGGAAAAACAACCATTTACAACAACAACTAAAAATGGATTTCAATTTCTCAAAAATAAAATAA
Organism: Picea mariana; assembly: GCA_032191745.1. NCBI lineage: Eukaryota > Viridiplantae > Streptophyta > Pinopsida > Pinales > Pinaceae > Picea > Picea mariana. Next base: position 422,678 of record JASDQU010100992.1, read on the forward strand.
TTGAATGACCCATTTTGACATTGCCATATTTTAACAAGTCTTTTTAGGTCAAGTGTGACACGGAGTTGTTTTAAGTCAAGAGGGTAAACTAGTGGCCTAATTCGATGAGAAATTGAATGAAGAAAAACATAAATATTACTCTTATGAAAAGTAATTTTATGTAGTGGTGCAAGCCTTGAATAAGTGGATACATTATTTAATACCTAAAGAATTTATTTTATTTTCTAGAAACCATGCATTATAGATTATAACTCAACAAACTAAACTAAGTCAGAAGCATGCCAAGTGGATTGAATTTCTACAAAGTTTCACTTTTGTTTTAAATCATATCTATGATGAAGCTAACAAAATGGCAGATGCTTTGAGTAGGAAGAATTTATTTTTTCAGGAATTCCATGTAAATGTGTTGGGATTTAACCATTTGAAAGAGATGTACAAGGATGATCCAAACTTAAAAGAAGCATATGAAGCCTGTGAAAACCTAGTCAATGGAGATAGAATCTTGTGGTTAGAGTACATGTTGTAGGAAGGACTGTTATTCAAGGGTAGTCAGCTTTGTATTCCAAAGTGCTCCATGAGAAAAAATCTATTACATGAGAAGCACAATGGAGGATAAGCTAAACACCTTGGATATGATAATAATTATTCTCATCTTAGTAATTTTACTATTGGCCAAGTATGAGGGATGATGTAAAATAATTTGTCGAGAAGTGAATAATTTGTCATCATGATAAAGGAAGAAGTCAATAGGGAAACGTTTAGGGGCTAAATTTCACCCATGGGACAATTTTCCATGCTTTTTCCCAAAAAATGATTCGCTAATTTCCATTTTTTCTAAAAGTGATTCACCTATTTTTTGTAGAATAAAATTAATTTACCTTAAAAAAAACCCAAATTTTATATAAACTATATAAAATCCTTAGAAATTTGAATTTTTTTACAAAAATATTGACGAACATTTTAGATTTTGCATATTAAAGACTTGGAAGATTTGCCAAGATTTCTACATTTTAAGATAAATTTTCATCCTTAAAATCATCCTTGCAAGTTAGAATACATGTGTGTATCAACCTTTACAAATCCCAAGTACACCTTGGGATTCCGTGAGCATGGATTTTATATTAGGTTTACCTAAGACTCAAAGAGGTAATGACTCCATTTTAGTTGTTGTGTATAGATGTTCAAAGATGGTTCATTTATAACTTGTTTTAAAACAAGTGATGCTATGAGGTTGCATGGACTTCCCAAAAGCATAGTTTCAAATAAGGATACTAGATTTGTAGTACATTTATGCAGAAATTTGTGGAAGAAGATGGGAACAAATATGAATTGTAGCTCAACTTACCACCCAAAGAATGATGGGCAAATAGAGGTGGTGAACATGAGTTTGGGAAATAATTTTAGGAGATTGGTTAGTGAACATCCTAAGTAGTGGGATCATGTACTTTCTCAATCAATTTTTTCTTACAATGATTCACCAAATATAATCACAAGCTTAATTCCATTCCAGGTTATGTATGGAATGCACCCAAGGGGTCTATGAATTGAGAAACTTGGGTAAATCGGGGATGAGGAGTGATGAAGGTGAATATTTTGTTACATCCATGCAATAATTACATGAACATGTGAAGGAGTAGCTACATGAAAGAAACAACAAGTATAAGAAAAGAGAAGATTTGAAAAGAAGGGAATTGAACTTTGAATTTGGTGACTTGTTGTTAGCACATATAAGAAATGCGATATTTTCGAGAGAGGAATATAACGAGCTGAAGTTAAAGAAAATTGGATCTTGTAAAATTGTGAGGAATGTTTCTGTTGGGTATGTGTTATATTCTTTGCATGTGTGTGTGTGGGTGCGTCAGATACGACAACTGCATTTGATGATCCCAACCACTAGAGCTCTGTTGTGTGTGTTGGGTGCTTTCCTAGGGGGGTCCTAGGTGGGGGAAAGTATGCCCCCCCTGGTTATGCGCAGCATTCAGGGAAGTGCCCCGAATTTATTTTTTCGGGCGGTTTTTGCTATTTTTAGTGGATTTTGCTATTTTTAGCGGATTTGTAAATTAATCCTGGATTAAGGGATTAGGGTTTTGGTATCTATGGAATACCTAAAAACATTGTATATATTGTATGGTGAATGGTGAAATTCGATATAATGAATATAAGAAAGGTTTTCCCGGTTGAGGGTTTCCGGTATAAAATCTCTGTGTACTTTGTGTATGAGCCATTGATTAATTTATGTTTTTCTTAAGAATCTATATGCATTGCTTTAGTTTGTAGGTTCAAAACTTACATGTGGTATCAAAGCTCGTTTTTGGCTTCAAAGGGATGCCTTTGTTGTTGAGGGTTTGAATCGGTCCTGATAGATCAAGTTTATCTTGGGTCTGTGATAAACCTGGGTTTAGTGGGAGTTTTTGCAATGGAGATTCGAGTAAGGAAAGAGGAATGGAGAGCTCATCTAGAATCAAGATAGAGAAGTTCAACGGTAAAAACTTTGAGCTATGGAAGCTCAAGATGGAGGACCTTCTTATAGACAAAGAACAATGGATTGTTGTGGATCCTGGTACACAGCCTACTGGTACACCGTCTACTAGCACACAGGCTACCAGTACACAAACTACTAGTACACCAGCTACTAGTATGTCGAAGGAATATTGGGACAAGTTGGACAGAAGAGCAAGGAGTACTATTCGACTCTGCCTGGCAGATTCGGTCTTGTTGAATGTCTCAGGAGAATCTACAGCCAAGGAACTATGGGATAAGTTAGGGAATTTGTATCAATCAAAGTCCCTGGTAAACAAGTTGTTTCTTTGAAAGAAGTTGTATCATCTTAGGATGGAAGATAGAGATTCTGTGACAAGACATCTAAATGCATTTAATACTTTGGTAAGTCAACTTGGATCTGTTAATATTACGATTGTAGAAGAAGATAAGTGTATTACTTTGTTATGTTCTTTGCCTGACTATTGGGATAATCTGGTTGTAGCAATAGGTAGTACCACTCAATCTACATTGAAGTATGAGGATGTAGTTGCATCCTTGTTATCTGAAGAGATGAGGCGAAAAAGTATGGATGGTCACATCACAGATGCTTTATTTGTAAGAGGGCGTAGCCAAGACAGGAACCCTGGTAAGCCTTCAGGATGGAGATCTAAATCTACATGTAGATCTAAATCTCCAGGAAAATATTTGAGGAAATGTTGGAAGTGTGGTAAAACAGGGCATTATAAGAAAGATTGCAAGTCTAAGAAGGTTGAAAAACCAAAGGGATCTGATAGTACCTCTTCCACAGAGGCGAAAACCTCCACTGAAGAAGGAGGTGATGTTTACCTAGAATCTAAAAGTACACATGCAGACCATGATGTATGGTTTATTGACTCAGGTGCATCATACCATATGACTCCTCACAGGGAGTGGCTCTCTGAATATGAAAAATATGATGGTGGTGATGTATTCCTAGGAGATGACTCGACAACAAAAATCTTGGAACGTGGAAGGGTTAAGTTGTTGCTAAACAATGGAAGGATTAGAACTCTCCCTGGGGTTCTACACATTCCAAAACTATCCAGGAGCCTAATATTTGTAAGCAAGTTGGGTGATGCAGGAGTGAAAACTGTATTTGAAAAGAACACTTGCAAGATGGTACGAGGAGCAGTGGTGTTGATGAGGGGAGTTCGTTGTGGAACTCTGTACAAGTTGTTGGGAAGCACTTATACTAATGGGTGTAATAGTTTTGTTGTCCTTGAGTAGAAAAATGAAGGAGACAAGACCAATACTGTCCCAAAAAGGAAGACCATGTTGTGGCATCAAAGACTGGGGCATATTGGAGAAACGGGCCTTTGAACAGTACACGATAAAGGTATGGTTGAAGGTATGTCTAATTGCACTCTGGATTTTGACTTTTGTGAAAATTGCATATATGGTAAACAGAATCGAGTAAGATTCCCATCTGGTGCTACAAGAGCAAAGGGGATCTTAGAGTTGATACACAGTGATGTGTTCGGACCTATTCTTGTTCCATCCCTAGGTAAATCTGTGTATTATGTTTCATTCATAGATGATTTTTCAAGGAACACATGGATTTATTTTCTTAGAAAGAAATATGAGGTATTTGATAAATTTAAAGAGTTTAAGGCTCTGGTAGAAAATCAGACAGAGAAGAAAATATAGGTATTGAGAACAGATAATGGTGGAGAATTCTACAGAAATGAATTTGAAGAATTCTGTAAGAAGTGTGGTATAGCAAGGTAGAAGACTACTCCATACACTCCTCAATAGAATGGAGTTGCAGAAAGGATGAACATGACACTAATGGAAAAAGAAAGGAGCATGCTCAGTGGTGCCGGGTTAGGAAAATAATTCTGGGCAGAGGCAGTGGGTACAACATGTTACCTAGTCAATCGATCACCTTCATCAGTGTTGGATGATAAAACTCCACACGAGGTATGGTCTAGAAAGAAACCCTCTCTTCAACATCTTAGAGTGTTTGGTTGTGATGCTTATGTACATGTTCCAAAGGAAAATAGGAGTAAGCTGGATAATAAAGATGAAAAGTGTATCTTTATTGGTTATAAATATGGTGTGAAAGGTTATAAGCTTTGGAACCCAGAAACCAAGAAAATTGTTTACATTCGAGATGTTGTTTTCAGAGAGGTAAAAGATGTGTCCAAACAGGAATTCCCACCAACATAAGACGAACCTGAGAAAATAGAGCTTGAGTTGGACGATGCAAAATACGAATCATCTGAGGAAGAGGAAGTAGAGGAAGCAGAAGAAGAAGAAGAATAACCTCATACCCCAGTATTGAGGAGATCAGTGAGAGATAGAAGGCAACCAGAAAGGTATAGTCCACCTGATTTTCGTTCCAATTTTTCTTTATCTATTACTGATGATGATCCCAGAACTGTTAGGGAAGCAATGAATTTAGATGATAGTAAACTCTGGAAGAAGGCCATGGTTGAAGAAATGGATGCCTTGGATAAGAATGAGACATGGGATATAGTTGAGATTCTAGATGGAAGAAAATCAGTTGGTAGAAAATGGTTGTTCAAGAAGAAGTTTAATGCACAAGGTAAAGTGGAGAAATACAAAGCTCGGTTAGTAGAAAAAGGTTATTCCCAGGTAGAGGGAATTGACTTTGGTGAGATTTTTTCTCTTGTTGCTAAGTTAACTTCTATTAGATTTCTTTTATCTATTGTTGTTGCTTTTGATCTTGAAGTGGAACAAATGGATGTGAAAACAACATTCCTACATGGGGATCTGGAAGAAGAAATCTACATGAAGCAACCAGAAGGTAGTGAAGGGAAAGAAAGAGCTGGTCTGTAAGCTAAAGAAGTCACTATATGGTCTGAAGCAATCACCTAGGATCTGGTACCAAAAGTTTGACACATACATCCTTGGATTGGGATTTGTAAGAAGCAGGGTTGATCACTGTGTATATTCCAAGCAGGTTGGTGATCACTTCATTTATGTAGTGTTGTATGTTGATGACATGTTGTTGGTAGGAAATAACATGGATGTTATCAAGGAGGTGAAATCACAGCTATCCTCCAAATTTGACAAGAAGGATTTCGGTGCTGCTAACTTCATTCTAGGAATGGAGATTAAAAGAGATCGTGCAAACAGGAAACTCTGGTTGAATCAAAGAAAATATGTTGGATGATATTGCAGAGGTTTAATATGCATGGAAGTAAACCGGTCAAGGTTCCTATTCCTATAGGAGTAAAGTTATCTGCAGATCAGTGTCCCAAGAAACAGGAAGAAGAAGAGGACATGTCCCATGTTCCATATGCTAGTGTAGTTGGTAGTTTGATGTATGCAATGGTTTGTACTAGACCAGACATTGCACATGCAGTGGGAGTTTTGAGCAGGTATATGTCAAAACCAGGGAAGGAGCATTGGACAACAGTAAAGAGGGTCTTCAGGTATTTCGTGGCACCACCAGTTATGGATTGTGCTACCAAGGAAGACTGGGATTGGATAGAGTGGTGGACACACATGGCTTTGTTGATGCAGACTGGGCTGGAGATTTGGATCGTAGAAGATCTACAAGTGGGTATGTGTTTAACCTATTTGGAGGAGCAATCAGTTGGATGAGAAAAAGACAGGTTGTAGTGGCACTCTCAACTACAGAAGTTGAATACATGGCAGCCACTCATGCAAGAAAGGAAGTAGTATGGTTACAAAGATTGTGTTTAGGTATCGGGTTGGTACAACAAGCAGTGAGATTAGATTGTGACAGTCAGAGTGCAATAGTCCTAGCAAAGAACCATATTATCATTCGAAGACAAAGCATATTGATGTTCAGTATCACTTTGTGAGAGCATGGTTGAGGAAAAGAAGGTGTTGCTGGAAAAGGTTGACACTTTGAAGAATGTTGCAGATTCATTGACAATGTCTGTGAGCACAGAAAATTTCTCCTGGTGTAGACAAAAAATGGGCATTGATACCCTAGATTGTTGACTATATATAATCCCCAAGACCCCTGGATGCAAAGAAAACAAAAAGTGGGAGAATGTTGGGTATGTTTTATATTCTTTGCATGTGTGTGTGTGGGTGGTTTTTGCTATTTTTAGCGGATTTTTCTATTTTTAGAAGATTTGTAAATTAATCCTGGATTAAGGGATTAGGGTTTTGTTATCTATGGAATACGTAAAAACATTGTATATATTGTATGCTGAATGGTGAAATTCGATATAATGAATATAAGAAAGGTTTTCCCGATTGAGGGTTTCTGGTATAAAATCTCTGTGTACTTTGTGTATGAGCCATTGATTATTTTTTGTTTTTCTTAAGAATCTATATGCATTGCTTTACTTTGCAGGTTTAAAACATACAGTTTCTTCAAATTCCTATGATATTGAACTTCCACCTAATATTGGAATATCTCTAATTTTCAATTCTTCATATTTGTGTCCTTACAAGGGAAGTGAATATCTCAATTTTCAATGCTTCATATTTGTATCATTACAAGGGAAGTGAAGAAGAGAAGTCATCAAATTCGCCTGATATTGGGAAAGGTTAGACAATTCAGTGGAAAAAGAAGTTACCTACAACATAACCATTATATATTAAGAAATTTTTGGACAAGAAGATGGTTAAAAAGACAAGGTGAAAAGAGTATTTCTAGTGTTTGGCCAAATGGAAACATCTCCATTAGAATATGCTACATGGATGACTACCACAAAGATACAACATGATGGAAACCGTGTGGAAGAACTCATGGATAGAATTCCATGAACAAATTGTTCATTGGAAGTTTGATGAAGGAGCATATTTAGAAAGTCAAAATTTGATATCTAGAAGGTGATCCAAAATTTAATAAGGGTGTGGGTTCCCTTAATTTGAATTCTAGAAAATAGGATTAGTTACGAATACGGGATTTGTTTCCTTAAATCAGTATGTAATAGCTAGTTCTAAGAAAAATTGTTTGTGGAGTTAGAATCATTCGAATATGATATTATTTTGTCAATAATAGAATATTTGACCCATACTTAATGGATTAAGATCAATATCCCTCATTATGCATATAAATATAGTTCAAGATCTGTAAATCTCAAATGGGGAGCAACACAATTTTGAAATGAAATTGAATGAAGTTTGCAGTCAATTTATATTTTCAATCTTCTCTTTCCAAGGAATTCTCTGTCAAATGATGTGTTCACTAATATTTATATATCTATGCATTAATTGATTAGGGAATATATATATGAGTATTTTGATTGTTAGAATATGTTATTGTGGAAGAAAATAGCCTCTTTCTAGCACTTGATAGTTAGAATTGCGATCATTGTGTTACAAGGGTTACAATTTTAAAAGTCTTGGAATAATGTGATGTAAGCACGCTTATTTCATAGATAGTGAGGATTGAATTGATGTTTTAGAAACTTGGTGTAAGACATTCCCTGTCATCATCTATGTATAGTCAAAGAACTTAAATTGAAGGTTGAGTTGGCTCATTGGTAGATAATGGATTGTTTTGGCCAATTGACAGAATCATAGTTGGCTCGTTGATTGATTAACAGAGTGAATGTGCTTGTGGTAGATGATTTTTTTCATCAATTCAAGAACAAAGTCAATCATATAAATAAAATCATGTAGACTGTGGTCATATTGAAGTGTTTTTGCTGACAATTTTGATAGAGTCTAAGTCAAAGATGAGTTGAAGCATTGAATTTCTCATTGATCATTTCCAAAGTAAGGGAGATTTGGCCACATATGATCTGTGCATGGTTTTAAAATTGTTTCTAAACATTGAGTGTGAGCATGGTCAATTGGTGAATTTGGAAATCAAGTGAAAGAAAACAAAGGAAATTGAAGAACCTACTTGCATGGAAGGTCCTTTCTATCACCTGCACCAATGTTTCTTTACACTTTTTGGACTCATAATTAATGAAATGTCCATTCTCAGTGAGGAATCCAACAAAGCATTATGTGCATGCATCTATGCATACAAAAAAATATTCATTTGGATCTGCAATCTTCAAAATTGGTGCACTAGTAAGTTAACTCCTTCAATAATTGAATTTTTTTTTCACACTTTGTTGTCTATTCAATTTTAGTTCCCTTCTTTTATAAAGAAGTGATGTGATGAGAAATCCTTAAAAAATGTTTTTTAGTATCCATTTAATCCCATAAAAGATATGACTTATGAACCATTCTTTGGTGATGATTATCCCCTAATGGATTCAATATTATTTGGATCCACTGATATGCCTTCGTCTAAAATGGTGTGTCCCAAATAGTGGATCTTCTCTTGATAAAAGGAGCACTTCCTCAACTTGGCATTGTTAATGTTTTATGCCATTATTATAGTTATTTGCATTTCAATAGATAAGAGCAACATAAGAACAAGATCACTGAGAAATACACATTCACAAGAGACACAACATTTATCCTGGGAAACCCTCTAGGGGAAGAAAACCTAGCAAAAACTTCCTTATCATAAATTGCCAATACAATGTCAAGAGATAACTCAAACCAATACAGAAATTCCTGTCCAAAAGATGCGCCACTCTTCACCCTCTCTCCAACTGGTAAGTCGCAACTTGCCTCTTAGAAATGAGCAAGTGTGTTCTGTGTCAAAGTGAGGCGCTAGCCTCTCTATATATACAAGTCTAGCACGTGTGAAGTGTCTTCAATGGCAGAGCCGACTTCTCACTTTGGGTGGGTAAACCCACCTTTATTATATTTCTGGGTCTCAATAATAACTGTTGGGGCAGACTTCTTATTCTACCTATTACAATTGTTTGTTGACCAATCTGCAAAAGGGGATTTGGTCCTAATACAATTACTAACATGATCAATCCATAATGGGGATTTATCCTATAAATAATATATCAATAATAATCAGAATACTCTTTTCAATTACATTATTTCAACACTCCCCCTTAACAAGAAGGGTATTCTTCAACAACATCAAGCGAGAGAGGTCTGCATCATCAATGGCATCAGGAGGACAGTATCGTCAATATCATCTTAGAAGATTGGCTGGAATATCTATAAGTCATTAGAAGTTTTCTTCATTGGCAACATCATCATTCTCGAAAGAATGCCATCATCATCTGTATCAATATGTATCGGTAAAAAATGATACCTCATCATAGCACTAGGCTGGAACATCACAGTACTACACTGGCTCAATGTCACGGTTGTTAAGCTGGTAGCTGAGTGTCAGTCACATCCTGCTTTACGTCTAACAACTAGGTCAGAAGCAAGGTATACATCATGTTGCTTTACGTCTAACAACTGGGTCAGAAGCAAGGAATAATCTTGCTTTACATCTAACAACTAGGTCAGAAGCAAGGAACACATCATCATCTTGCTTTACATCTAACAATGAGGTCAAAAGAAAGGAATCATCTTGCTTTACATCTAATAACTAGGTCAGAAGAAAGGAACACATCATCATCTTTCTTTACGTCTAACAACGAGGTTAGAAGCAAGGAATCATCTTGCTTTACATCTAACAACTAGGTCAGAAGCAAGGAATCACATATCATCTTGATTTACATCTAAAAGCAAGGTCAGAAGCAAGGAATCATCTTGCTTTACGTCTAACAGCGAGGTCAGAAGCAAGGAATCACACATCATCTTGCTTTACGTATAACAATGAGGTCAGAAGCAAGGAATCATCTTGCTTTATGTCTAATAGCGAGGTCAGAAGCAAGGAATCACACATCATCTTGCTTTACGTCTAACAGCGAGGTCAGAAGTAAGGAATCACACATCATCTTGCTTTACATCTAACAGCGAGGTCAGAAGCAAGGAATCATCTTGCTTTATGTCTAACAGCGAGGTCAGAAGTGAGGAATCACATACTCCCCCTTTCAGGGAGGGTCCTTTCGGACTATACCAAGCTTATCTCGAAAGTGTTCAAACTTTACAAGAGATAGAGGTTTGGTCAACACATCAGCAAAATGTTCATCCATGCTGACATATAGGAGCTTCAAGGCTCCTCTCTGCACCATGTCACGGATGTAATGATAGCGAATTTCTATGTGCTTCAACCTGTCATGAAATACAGGATTCTCTGTCATCTTTATGCAGCTCTGGTTGTCACATAGGATCATGGTTTCTTCCATTTCTAGGTCAAATAGGCTTGTCAACATCTTATGAAGCCATATAGCTTTGTAGCTAGTAGAACATGCGGCAATGTACTCTGCTTCCACTGTGCTGAGAGAAATACTAGATTGCTTCCTACTATGCCATGAGATCATGGCTGATCCCAAACTGAAATAGCATCCAAAAGTTCTTATTCTGTCAGCAACGCTTCCTGCACAATCTGTATCATTATATCCACTCAATATGAATTTATGATCTTCATTATAGCTGAGACCATAATCTATTGTACCTTTAAGGTACCTCATCACATGCTTTGCAACCATTAGATGAACACGTCTAGGTTCTACTAGGAACTGACTCAAGGTGTTCACTGCAAAACAAATGTCTGGTTTGGTGTTCATCAGGTACATCAACAATCCAATAATCTGTCTGTACAGTGTGGCCTCTATCAAGTATGACGAAGTATCGACCAACAGCTTCAGCTTCGTTTCCATGGGTGTATTCATGGACTTACATTCTAGCATGTTGAATCTCTTTAGGATTTCGATCGTGTACTTTCCTTGGTTAAGGAAGATCTTCTCTGGACTCTGCCATACCTCAAGACCTAAGAAATAATTCATTAGGCCAAGGTCTTTCATCTCAAATTCTGAGGCGAATCTCTTCTTACATTCGGTGATGAGCTTTTCTTCTCCAGTTAAGAATAAGTCATCCACATACAACAATAGTATTATTGGCTTCTCATTCATGATTTTGAATTAGAGATTTGAATCTGCTTTACTCTTAGTAAAACCTAAGCTCATCAAGAAACTGTCTATACGGCCATACCAAGCTCTAGGGGCTTTCTTCAATCCGTATAAGGCTGTAGACATGAGGCTTCCTATCTCCAAGCTCAAATCCTTGAGGTTGCTCTATATACACTTCCTCTTCGATGACACCATTTAGGAAAGTTATCTTCACATCCATCTGGTGCAGCTTCCACTTATCTTAGTTGCAATAGCTATGATGATCCTGATCAAAGTGTATCTGGCCACAGGAGTGAATGTCTATTCATAGTCAATTCCTTCCTTCTAGGAAAATACACGAGCAACAAGTCTTGCTTTATATTTCTCTATACTTCCATCAGCAGCATGCTTTATTTTGAAGAGCCATTTTGATGATACCACAACCTTACTTTTTGGTCTGGGAACTATTTCCCATACATCGTTCTTTATTATGGATTGGTATTCCTCTATCATGGAATCTGCCCATTCCTTCTTTTGAATGGCTTCTTCAAAGTAGGTAGGCTCCTCATCTATGAGATCACACATCAAAGCCGTGTAATTGGAGAATGGCTTTGGTCTTTTCACCTGTCTCGAGGTTCCTTCTAGACCACCATACTTCTCTCCATCTTGAATAAGCTCTCTTGCCCAAGCAGGATTTCTTTTATGGGAGAAGGTCATTTGAGGAGGTTCTTGAACTTCTGTTATATCGTGGTCTTTAGGAGTCTCCTCATCAGGGGAAGTTACGACTTCCATTACTGGTTCTGTAGCTCTGGGAACTTCCCTCACAGATTCTACAATCCTCGGATTTATAGGTTCCTCCTCATGTACTTCTTCAAGCTGGCATCTTCTTGATTTCTTAAGTGCCACTTCTTCATCAAAGGTCACGTCCCTGCTGATCTCAATGTGGTGGTGACCAGGTATGTAGATTCTGAAGGCCTTGGAGACCTCACAGTATCCCACAAATATTCCCTTCTTTCCGGAGGGTTCCAGCTTGTTTCTTTTCTCTTTTGGTATATGAATAAACACTGGACAGCCAAATATTTTGATATGGCCTACCTCTGGATTCTTTTCGGTGAACATCTCTTCTGAGGTCTTGAACCCAAGTGCGCTATGGGATAATCGGTTCTGCACATAAACAACTGCCATTGTTGCTTCTGCCCATAAGCAGATAGGAATATCTTGATCATGGATCATGGTCTTTACAGCTTCCATAATTGTTCTATTCTTCCGTTCAGCGACACCATTTTGTTGAGGATTATAGGGAGTAGTGAGTTCCCTCTTAATCCCAACATCTATGCAGAATTTTACAAACTCTTTTGAGGTATATTCTCGTCCATTATCTGACCTGAGTATCTTAATCTTTCTTTCAGAAAGATTCTCTGTCAAGGCTTTGAATTCCTTGAATTTACTGAATACTTCATCTTTAGATTTTAAGAAATATATCTAGGTCTTACGAGAATAGTCATCAATAAATGATACATAGTATACATACCTGCTAATGGAGGATGATGGCATTGGGCCACACACATCTGAGTGAATGAGTTCCAGTACTCCTTCCGCTTTGCTGTCCCTTTTTGGAAAAGGGTTCCTGATATTCTTTCATTGCGCACATCCATTGCATATGCCTTCTTGATCGACCTTGAGTTCTGGTAAACCTGTGACAGCTTTGCATATGTATGGTAGCACCTTGTAGTTGATGTGAGCTAATCTTCTAGAGTTCACATGGATTCTTCAATAGTGTGGGTCATGGAAGCTTCTCAGTGACCCACCTTCTTCTTTTCCAATGATGATTGCTTCATTTATGGTCTCTCCTTTAGCACATTTCCTTCTACAACCTTTTCTATAGCTTCTTCATGTGACCTGGAGCAAGGTCAACAAAACAACAAGCAATAATAATATCCTTCTGATAATATAAAGCAATATCACGAACAATCATCAAAGTAGCTTCTTTAGAGCTATCACTTATAATTTATCTGAAGGAAAGATTAAAGGTAAGGAATGCAATACGAAATGAGGTCAACACTCTCATAGTGTTGTGACCAAGAATTCTTCCATGGCAACCTGGAACTAACACACGAGGTTTCTCCTAGAGGAGGTGTTAGTCATATCAGGCAAAGTATGTACCTCTATATTCTCACATGCTATCAAGTATAATACTTTACGACGATTTCTATCTCAACTATTGTGATCCACTTGTCATGTGTACCTTTGAATCTTGATTAATCAAACCTGGAGCCTTATCCTCAAGAGTGAGTGCTTGCTTTTCTTCCAGGTCTCCTTCACTCAAGTGATGAGTGCTTTCTTCAACCTATCTGATGTACTAAGACAATACACTATCTTGATAGAAGGTTAGGTTAGAGGATAAGCTCTATGATCAAATTTTAATTCTTCTAATAATTTGATCATAGTTTCAACATGCAACACTGATCAATATAATTTCATAACAAATAGATGCATATTAGAATAATCACACCTAGGTTGTGTCATTCCTCAAAATGTGTTGGATCTTGAGATCCTTATGGATCTATGGCAAGAGATCCCATCTCCTGCAAAAAATCTTTAGGGTTTAACCATTAAACATATGTTAGTACATACCTCTGATAGCATTTACAAGTAGTGGTTCCATTTGGTGGCAGCGGTAATCATTACCAAATCTTAAGAAAACTTCAAGAGTGATTGCAACTGGTTCTACAGCTGCAACTGCAACTGGTACTACAACTTCAACTGGTTCTGAGACTGCAACTACAACTAAAACTTAGGGTTTTATGAGGAAACCCTAATTTTTCAAACTTCAAATTTTGAAATTCTAATCCAGGGGATAGATGCGTTGAGCTGAGGTGAGTTAGCTGGTACAGTCAAATTTATGAAAATCCAACTTTTACTCCTTCAAATCTGATCTGTGGATTTTTGGACTGGTGCTTCTGGTTTTCTGGTACTTCTGGTACTCTGGTACTTCTGGTACTTCTGGTACTCTGGTTTTCTAGTTTCCTGGTACTTTGTGAAACTAGGGTTTCACTTTTTGGGAGATCTAGCCACTGAAAAGGTGTGTTGAACGTGCCAAAATGATTCTTGGGGGAGGGCGCAACTTTCTAGGTGGTTTGGGGGCTGAAAAGCTTCACCAATAAAAAGCCCAAATTTTCATGTCCCGTAACAGTGACATTTTTCTCTTACGAAATATGCTTCCTTCAGGTTGGCTCTGATACCATGTTAATGTTTTATTCCATTATTATAGTTCCTTTCATTTCAATAGATAAGAGCAACATAAGAACAAGATCACTAAGAAATACACATTCACAAGAGACACAACATTTATCCTGGGAAACCCTCTAGGCGAAGAAAAACCAGCAAAAACTTCCTTATCATAAATTGCCAATACAATGTCAAGAGATAACTCAAACCAATACAGAAATTCCTCTCCAAAAGATGCGCGACTCTTCTCCCTCTCTTCAACTGGTAAGTCGCAACTTGCCTCTTAGAAATGAGCAAGTGTGTTGTGTGTCAAAGTGAGGCGCTAGCCTCTCTATATATACAAGTCTGGCACGTGTGAAGTGTCTTCACTGATAGGGCCGACTTCTCACTTTGGGTGGGTAAACCCACCTTTATTATATTTCTAGGTCTCAATAATAATTGTTGGGACCGACTTCTTATTCTGCCTATTACAATTGTCTGTTGACCAATTCGCAAAAGGGGATTTGGTCCTAATACAATTACGGACATGATCAATCCACAATGGGGATTGATCCTATAAATAATATATCAATAATAATAATAATACTCTTTGAAGTTACATTATTTCAATAAGCATATAGTTCATGCTCCCTTAACACTTGTAGTACCAACTTGAATTGATGTTCATGTTCTTCCTTTGACTTGGAATAGATAAGTATGTTATCCAAGAACATAATGACAAACTTATCCAAATAGTTTTTGAATATGTCATTCATTAAAAACATAAATATAGTTGGTATTTTGGTCAATCCAAATGGCATCACTACAAATTCATAATTCCCATACCTGGTTCTAAAATTTGTCTTACTAATGTGTTCTTCCTTAATTCTCACATAGTGATATCTTGATCTCAAGTCTATCTTTGAAAATAACTTTGCTCCTCTTAGTTGATCAAATAGGTGATGGAATATCCAGCAATACTGAGAGGGGGGGTGAATCAATATTTCCTACTTTTTCTTTTTATCTTCATCCATATTAAGCACACATATTAATTATTCAATTAACAAATATATGATGAACAACAAACCCTTATGAACACAAGATTTTATCGTGGAACCCAACAAGGAAAATCACCAACTCTTTTCTCATTAATAAAAATTTCTTTTACAAAATTGTTTTCAAGCTACAAATTGATGGAGAGAAATTCACTAAGTTTCTTCAGCTACAACTAAAGGGATGCTTCCACACCCCATTTACCAGCTACAATTGGAAGGAGGCTACAACCCCCTAGTTTATCATCTACCACTGAAAGGATGCTTCGACACCCTATTTACCAGCTGCAACTAGAAGGAGGCTATGACCCCCTAGTTTATCAGCTAGCACTGAAAGGAGGCTACGACCCCCTACAAGATTGTAGCCTGCCCTAGCACCACCCTACCACCCTTTTTAAGTTTATTGTCGATATGTGAATTTGTTGCTAACATCCAACTTATTTCACAATGCAAGTCAATATTTGTTGCTCTTCATATTGAATTTGATTCATGCAACCATTAACACAAATCCTGTCAGATTTGAATTTGACTTGTTTTCCCTTTCTCTACCCTTCCTCCCTTTATCTAGGTTATATAAAAATCTTACTGTACTATGTTCAAGGTGTTCATAAACATACATAGATATTACTAATTCTTCAAGTCTTCTTAGAATCATTAATTGTAGTACTTTCTACTTGTTAGCTACAACCTTTGCTTGTATGGTATTCTGGTTATCTATAGTAAAACTTCATCTCTTGCTCTCTGTCTTTTTACTCTATTTAAAACTTCACTCTTGGACAACTTTATCACTGCTAACATTTTCTTCAATTAATGATCTTCTTTTAAACTTTAGCTAAAATCCTTCAACACTTTCTCAGCTTCTAAAATTGATCTTATAAGAAACCCCGAGCATCTCCCTTCCTTCCTTTGGTTACTTCTTACCAAGCTTATTTACATCAAATTCTCTTAATATAGCTGGACTCCTCTGCTTCTTTGCTCTTCAGATATTACATTATGAATCACATACAAAGAGACACTTTTCTTTCAATATATGTTCAAGTATATATATGTGTAAACTTTTGAATACAAAATATTATGACTTTTCACATAAGTCACGTGCCTCTTTATTAATTTTCAATAACTATGTAATTCTTTTCACATAAGTCACATGTCTTTTTATTAATTTTCAATAACTACGTAACTTCATTTTTAATCCAACCTCACTTTTAATATTAAAACTCCTTTTTAATATTAAACTTTTCAGTTTTAAAACTTAAATCTTCTTTAATTTTCTTTTAACCTTCTTTAATTTTCTTTTATACTTTCTTCTTTAATCTTCTTTTACTTTTTTATCTTTTTTACTTTCTTTTTAAATTTTCTTTTATACTTTTTTTTTAATCTCTTTTCAAATAGGACTTCATTCTTTTCTTGTAATGCTTGTGAATCTTTTTCTTTATATAAAACTTTTTTAACATTGGTTAAACTTGTAATTACGATAATATCAAAACTATTTCCTTTGACCTTCACCATTAGTCAAACATGCTCCTCCTACAATGATGGCATCAAAGACAATATCTCAGTGGTATCAATGGCAACATGTCAATCATGCTTGACCATCACTTTGACATCAATGGAAACATCTCAATCATGCCTGACCATCACTATGACATTAATGACAATATTCCAACAATCTCCCCCTTTATGATTGATGGCAACACACCTATCATAACTCTGCTTGTCAATGCGCTTCTTGAATTTTCTCTCCCCCTTTGACATTAATGACAAGAGATTTTCTTGACTCCTTGATTTAAACTCCCCCTATGACATAGCTTGGTAAAATGGATAGCTCCCTCTCTACTTATGCTTCTTCATGGAGTTGCTCCCCCTATTTGAATGCTATCTTTTAACTGTCACTTTTGTAATTGAGTTTACTTCTTCCTTTAATTCTCATATATCTCTTTAAGGTTGCTCCCCCTGTCATGATTCTCCCCCTAGGATATTATTTCTTCTAATATCTGAGTGATTCACTCCAATGTAATCCCGCGATATTTGGCCTACTAGACCACAATTAAAGTGAAAATTCCTAGACTGTGTAGGATAGAGGATGAATCACGCAACCACTTACTTCCAAGAAATAATGAGGAGTTATATAATGCAAGTCCTGGACCTCCAAAGTAACCTTCAAAGGACCATCGCCTCCCTCAACCTCTAAATCGACAGTCTTTCCCACATTATCATCCATTAGTGTCTCCAACTTCAAGAAATGTGTTACAATTTCACCATTCACACTTAAAAGTAAATCGCCCACCTCTAATTGCATCTTGTCAGTAGGACCTCCGAGCACCACCAAATCTATTATAAGAATTCCCGTCTCTATAAGAAAATCGTCTCTCACAAGCTGTTCAGTCTCGTGTCGAAACCCTAATCGGCTTGCCTCATCAAATCTTTTGTGAAAAAGGGTCATCTGAAGTGTGCCTCGAGGAATATGAAATGCAGTGTTGTTGCACTCATCCTTGGACTTCTGTAAAATATTCAGCGCCCTTACCACTCTATCCAGTGGATGAAAAAATGCAACATAACTATCTAATATGCTAGCATGATGCAGTCCAACTGCTTGCCCATGAAAATCAATGACAGGTGAGACACTCGACCCTCCTCTTGTCCCTGAAGCTGCCTGCATATAAAAGGTATTAAAGTCATTATATACATCGCTTCCAAAGCTAGGGGCATCTCTATTCAATTGAGCCAGGGTCCTGGCTATCACTGAAATCTTCTCGCTATTGTGATTACCGACCACCCAGATCTCCAAACCAACAGCGACGGCTTCTGGCACAAGAGGGATTTCCTTACATTTCATAAACTAAAGCGTTGCTGGATCAAATATGAAAAATCCAAAATCATGAACATGGTCACGGTAAAGAGGATAAACTGGAATCTCCTCGCGATTGAGGAACGTATCCTAGGAAACAACAAGACCTGGTTGAACGACAAAACCGGTGGCATTGCCTCTTTGGACAAGCTTTGTATCAAAATTCTGAGTGGTAGTGGTTCGAAGAACAACCACGACCTTAAAAACCTTGTCAAAAAGCCTTTTTCCACTTCTCTATCGTTTATTAATCTGAATGCCTCTGACATCATCAATATCTTCTCCAGATTGTCTGCTTCAAGAAGTATTTCAGCACATTTCACCTCACCATACCCAGAAGCAAAGTGCGATCCTATTCAGCCCTCAGAGTCTGCTTCATCTTTGTCTGCACCCATTGCGAGGACATTCTTAAATCTCTGTACATCGCTAGCACCTGCAGTGTGATGTACAATGAGCTCATCATCATCATCAGCATCCCCATTATCCTCTTTGGTTTCATCTGCACCATATTAACAACCCCACGATGTGCCTCTCTTCCCTGCGGAAGAATTTTTCCTTCCTATAGCAGTTATGGCGATGTTCAACATCCAATGCCTCGGTTTATGATTTTGCACTGTCATTTCTTTCAATGTACTGCAGAGATCACACAGTCATTTATTTACCATGGCTTCGCTAGGATCAAGTTTCTAAATCGAACTATATCGTATCCACTGGACATATTGATCATCCACCCTGCACCATCTTTGAATACAAACGCCCATCTGTGTATATGAAGTTGGGATCCTGCGAGCTAATAGGTTTGTGTGGCAGCGGTATTTCACAAACTCCATGCTCACTGTTACTTAAAACTTTAACTTCATTACCAACAACATCAATAATTGTTCCATTGAAACATTTAAAACTGCCGCCCAAAATAATAATCTTACTCAAATGGTCACTCGTCTAGTTTAAGTGAAATATATGCAGATACTTGTTTAGGTTACAATCAAAGGGGACCAAAAATAGCGTGGGTGTGTTCTCTATTATTTGGTCATTGGGTAGACGAATACAGTTGAAGAAATTTGGCTTCTGTAACTAAACACACCAACCACATCACTAACTCATCATCATTGTTGTTGCAAGCAACCGTTATGTGCCCTGTAATCATCTTTAGGCACACCGGATCTCACCCCAGACCCGATAGCCACACGGTATGATTCAACTCCTATTTCAATGAAACCCCACTAAGCGTAGACACCTTAAGTTTGGGCCATAATCCATTTCTCTTCTTACATCCCAAATAATTTAATGCATTATTCACAAACAAATAATTGGCTGCATAATTTGCAGAATATTCAAAGTCTTCTTCCAAATAAATACGATCACCAAAACTATTTCTAGACGACATTAATTTCTTGTTGTTGAAGCATCGCAAGGCGTTTCTCAGAATCGAATACCAGTTTTTTCTTAGACTTCCATCAAATCCAAATCTGGAAACTTCATGATTGTTTCTAGAGGTATACATAACCTCCATCTCAAGAGAATCCTGCACCACCATGAATTGATAAAATTGTGAATGTGAATTATCAAGTTTTAGAAGTTTGTCATCATACTTAGATAGAAATACCAAGGACATTTTGTTGAAGCACGGGATGAATCTAAGAACGTTGTAAGGAAACCGCGAGACTTTCTCTCCAAAATATTTGTCTCCAGATTTCTGCACCGATTTCTCCTTGATCGTGGACAACCATGATTTTTCCAGTATTGTCTTCAACTCAGCTTCATCTGCACATAATCTCATTTCCAAAACTGAAGAAAATGATTTTATAATACTCATCAAAGCACCAATGTTTTTTTTCGGTCTAGGGTTGACTTCAGGATTTGCAGTGTGGTTATTATTTAAGACATCTGAAGGCTGACAAATCTCCCTTTCCTCCAAGTCACTTTATCATTGTCAGGGAAATTCCTCTCATCATCATGGTTGTTACTGAAAGCAGATTGTTGCTCCATTTTCCAGTTTGGTGATCAATTTATCAATGAGTGTAATATCATTATCATAAGACTTAGAAGGATTCTCATTTTCCATGCTTGACTTCCATCTCTTCAAATTGGATCCAAATTTGAACTATCCATTATTGACATAATCTAAGATTCTAGGAGATGCTTCAACAGTGCTATAACTGTAACCCTAGTGAAACAAGTATATGAAGCCTGATGCCAGCTTTTATTATATAGAGACGTGTTTATATAGACTTGAATCGTCACTCAAAATTGCTTCTTCAGGTGTGAATTAGGTATCACTCTTATTCCTAAAAAATACCACTAAAATAGCATTGGAAGATTTCTGAGATAATCATCACTCAATTCTTCTTGTTGTTTTAAGTATTGGAGTTCCATTCTCATTGTAAATCTTTTGTCCATCCATGTGTGCTTAATTTGATCTTCCTTTCAATTTGTTATACTATTCTTAAAGGAACCTCGCTCTGATACCAATTGGTGGAATATCCAACAATACTGAGAGGGGGGTGAATCAGTATTGCCTATTTTTTTCTTTTTATCTTCATCCATATTAAGAACACATATTAATTATTCAATTAAGAAATATATGATGAACAACGAACCCTTATGAACACAAGATTTTATCGTGGAACCCAACAGGGAAAACCACCAACTCTTTTCTCATTAATAAAAAGTTCTTTTACAAAACTGTTTTCAAGCTACAACTTGATGGAGAGACATTCCCCAAGTTTCTTCATCCACAACTGAAGGGATGCTTCCACACCCCATTTACCAGCTACAACTGAAAGGAGGCTACGACCCCCTAGTTTATCAGCTACCACTGAAAGGATGCTTTGACACCCTATTTACCAGCTACAACTGGAAGGAGACTACGACCTCCTAGTTTATCARCTACCACTAAAAGGAGGCTACAACCCCCTATAGGCTTGTAGCCTTCCTAGCACCACCCTACCACCCTATTTAATTTTATTGTCGATATGTGAATTTGTTGCTAACATCCAACTGAMTTCACAATGCAATTCAATCTTTGCTGCTCTTCATATTGAATTTGATTCATGCAACCATTAACACAAGTCACAAGTCCTGTCAGATTTRACTTTGACTTGTTTTCCCTTTCTCTACCCTTCCTCCCTTTATGCAGGTTATATAACAATCTTASTGTAGTATCTTCAAGGTGGTCATAAACATACATAGATATTATTAACTCTTCAAGTCTTCTTAGAATAATTAATTGTTGTACTTTCTACTTTTCTGTTGCAACCTTTTCTTGTATGGTCTTCTCGTTATCTATAGTCAAATTTCATCTCTTGCTCTCTRTCTTTTTACTCTATTTAAAAAATCACTCTTGGACAACTTTATCATTGCTGACATTTTCTTCAATTAATGATCTTCTTTTAAACTTTAGATAAAATCCTTCAACACTTTCTCAGCTTCTAAAAATGATCTTCTCATAAGAAACCCCGAGCATCTCCCTTCCTTCCTTTGGTTACTTCATACCAAGGTTCTTGACATCAAATTCTCTTAATATAGTTGGACTCCTCTACTTCTTTGATCTTCAGATATTACATTGTGAATCACATACAAAGAGACACTTTTCTTTCAATATATGTTGAAGTATATATATTATGACAAAATATTATGACTTTCTCTTTATTAATTTTCAATAATTATGTAACTATTTTCACATAAGTCAAGTGCATTTTTATTAATTTTTGATAACTACGTAACTCTTCATTTCGACATTTTCAACATAATTAATATTTGGACAACCATATTAACTAAATCATTTTTATTTGACATTTGAAAATATAATGAGTAAATACCATGGGCTTCTAAATACCATAGGAGAATACAGCTTTCAATTTTTCATCCATTTTTACCTTACTTCATTTTTAATCAAAACTCACTTTTAATATTAAAAATCATTTTTAATATTAATCTTTTCATTTTTAAAACTTAAATCTTCTTTAATTTTCTTTTAACCTTTTTCAATTTTCTTTTATAGTTTCTTTTTTAATCTTCTTTTACTTTTTTATCTTTTTATATTTTCTTTTTAAATTTTCTTTTATATATATTTTTTAATTTTCTTCTAATTTTTTTCTTTTCAAATAGGAATTCATTCTTTTATTGTAATGCTTATGAATCTTTTTCTTTTAACTGTCACTTTTGTAATTGAGTTTACTTCTTCCTTTGATTCTCATTAATCTATTTAAGGCTACTTCCCCTCTTATGGATTCTCCCCCGAGGATATTATTTATTCTGATATTTGAGAGATTCACTCCAATGTAATCTCGCCATGTTTGGCCTACTAGACCACAATTAAAGTGAACATTTCTAGCCTATGTAGGGTAGAGGCTGATTCACGCAACCACTTACTTCCAAGAAATAATGAGGAGTTATAGAATGCAAGTCATGGACCTCCAAAGTAACCTTCAAAGGAGCACCGCCTCTCTCAACCTCTAAATCAATAGTCTTTCCCACATTATCATCCAGCAGTGTCTCCAACTTCAAGAAACATGTTACAATTGCACCATTCACACTTATAAGTAAATCCCTGGCCTTTAATTGCATCTTTTCAGTAGGACCTCCAGGCACCACCGAATCTATTACAAGAATTCTCATCTCTGTAAGAAAAGCGTCTCTAACAAGCTGTTCAGTGTCACGTCGAAACCCTAATCGACGTGCCTCATCAAATCCTTTGTGAACAAGGGTCATCTGAAGTGTGCCTCGAGGAATATGGAATACAGTGTTGTTGCACTCATCCTTGCACTTTTGTAAAATTTTCAGCGCCCTTACCACTCTATCCAGTGGAAGAAAAAATGCAGCACAACTATCTAATATGCCAGCAGCATGCAGTCCAATTGCTTGCCCATGAAAATCAATGACAGGTGAGACACTCAACCCTCCTCTTTTCCCTGAAGCTGCCTTCATATAAAAGGTATTAACTTCATTGTATACATCGCTTCCAAAGCTAGGGGCATCTCTATTCAATCAGGCTAGGGTATTGGCTATCACTGAAAGCTTCTTGCCACTGTGATTACCGACCACCCGGATCTCCAAACCAACAGTGACGACTTCTGGCGCAACAGGGATTTCCTCACATTTCATAAACTGAAGCGGTGCTGGATCAAATATGAAAAATCCAAAATAATGAACATGGTCACGGTAAAGAGGATAAACTGGAATCTCCTCGCAATTGAGGAACATAGCCTGGGCAACAACAGGACCTGGCTGAACGACACGCCTGTTAGTGAGAATAATGTTTCATTTTTTATCTACGATAAAACTGGTGGCATTGCCTCTTCAGACAAGCTCTGTATCAAAATTCCGAGTGGTAGTGGTTCGAAGAACAACCACGGCCTTAAAAACCTTGTCAAAAAGCCTTTTTCCACTTCTTTGTCGTTTATTTATCTGAATGCCTCTAACATCAACAATATCTTCTCCATATTGTCTGATTCAAGAAGTATTTCAGCGCATTTCACCTCACCATACCCACAAGCAAAGTGCGAGGTTGTTCGGCCCTTAGAGTCTGCCTCATCTTTGTCTGCACCCATTGTGAGGACATTCTTCAATCCCTGTACATCACTAGCACTTGCAGTGTGATGAACAATGAGCTCATCATCATCATCATCCCCAATATCCTCTTCGGTTTCATCTGCACCATATTAACAACCCCACGATGTGCCTCTCTTCCCTGCGAAAGAATTTTTCCTTTCTATAGCAGCTATGGCGATGTTCAACATCCAATGCCTCAGTTTATGCTTTTGCACCGTCATTTCTTTCAATGTATTGAAGAGTTCGCACTGTCATTTACTCACCTTGGCTTTGCTGGGATCAAGCTTCTTAATCGAATTGTATTGCATCCACTCGACATATTGATCATTCGCCCTGCACTGTCTTTTAATACAAACGCCCATCTATGTATATGAATTTGGGATCCTGCGCGCTAATAGGTTTGTGTGGCAGTGGTATTTCACGAACTCCATGCTCACTGTTACTTAAAGGTTTAACTTCAGTACCAACAACATCAAGAATTGTTTCGTTGAAACATTTAAAACTGCCGCCCAAAATAATAATCTTATTCAAATGGTTACTCGTTCAGTTTACGTGAAATATTATACAGATACTTGTTTAGGTTACCATCAAAGGGGACCAAAAATAGTGTGGGTGTGTTCACTATTATTTGGTCATCAGGTAGATGAATACAGTTGAATAAATTTGGCTTATGTAACTAAACACACCAACCACATCACCGACTCATCATCATCCCTACTGCAAGCAACCGTTCTATTCCCCGTAATCATCTTCGGGCACACCGGATCTCACCCCAGACCCGATAGCCACATGGTATGATTCAACCCCCATTTCAATGAAACCCCAGTGAGTGTAGACACCTTAAGTTTGGGCCATAATCCATTTTGCTTCGTACATCCCTAAGAATTTCTTACATTATTCACAGACAAATAATTGGCTGCATAATTCGTAGAATATTCAAAGTCTTCTGCCAAATAAATACGATCACCAAAACTATTTCCAGACGACATTAATTTCATGCTGTTGAAGCATCACAAGACGTTTCTCAGAATTGAATACCATTTTTCTCTTCGACTTCCATGAAATCCAAATCTGGAAACTTCATGATTGTTTCTAGAGGTATACATAACCTCCCTCTCAAGAGATTCCTGCACCACCATGAATTGATAAAACTACGAATGTGAATTATCAAGTTTTAGAAGTTTGTCATCATACTCAGATAGAAATACCAAGAAAATTATGTTGGAGCACAGAATGAATCTAAGAACATTGTAAGGAAACTGCCAGACTTTCTCTCTAAAATATTTGTCTCCAGATTTTTGCACCAATTTCCCCTTGGTCATACACAACCACTATTTCGCCAGTATTGTCTTCAACTCGGCTTCATCTGCACATAATCTCATTTTCAACACTGAGGGAAACGATTTTATAATACTCATCAAAGCACCAATGCTTTTGGTGGGTCTAGGGTTGACTTCAGGATTTGCAGTGTGGTTATTATTTAAGACGTCTGAATGCTGACGAATCTTACTTTCCTCCAGGTCACTTTATCATTGTCAGGGAAATTCATCTCATTATCATGGTTGTTACTGAAAGCAGATTGTAGCCCCATTTTCGAGTTATGGTTGTTACTGAAAGCAGATTGTAGCCCCATTTTCGAGTGTGGTGATCAGTTTATCAATGAGCGTAATATCATCATCATAAGACTTAGAAGGATTCTCATTTTCCATGCTTGACTTCCATCTCTTCAAATTGGATCCAAATCTAAACTATCCATTATTGGCATAATCTAAGATTCTAGGAGATTCTTCAACGGTGCTATAATGTAACCCGGGTGAAAGAAGTATATGGAGCATGATGTCAACTTTTATTATATAGAGACTTGTTTATATAGACTTTAATCATCACTCAAAATTGCTTTTTATTATATACAGACTTGTTTATATAGACTTTAATCATCACTCAAAATTGCTTCTTCAGGTGTGCAATAGGTATCACTCTTATTCCTCAAAAATACCACTAATTGGACGATTTATGAGATAATCATCACTCAATTCTTCTTGTTGTTCTACCGTTGGAGATTCATCATCAACATCATTATTATGTGCACGAGAATCTTCTTTATCCTTGTTTTTATAATATTCCTTATTAGAAGTTTCATCCTCCAAACTCCTCTTCACTTGTTTAGTCTTTGTTATCCACATCTATGAGTGTCTTGGTTTCTTAATCTTTGTTCTCTCATAATTTATTATTGCAGTTTCTTTTTTCTTCGAAGTTTCATTTACTCCTTTTGTCGTCTTGTATGATGCACTTCTCTTTCATGGTTTTCTTGAGTTCCAATAGTTATAGGCTTTGTAGCCATATCCACCACAACTATAGCATCTCATAGTGTAACAATGTGTAGCAATATGTCCAACATGATTGCAGTTCCAACATCTTATACTGTTGTTGAACCTACTGACTTATTTTCTTCCATGTTTCCTACAATACGAGGCTTTATGACCGTATTCATTACAAGAAAAATAATAATTGTTAAAGACAATCTCATACCTTCTTTGATTCATCCATGAAGGTGTCTCTCTTCTGAACTTGCTTTGAGGTGTATTAGTAGCTTTTGGATGTCTTCCTTGATCTGATCTTCTAAGTTTTGTAGAGTTGCTTTTATTCTTTGAACGTGAAGAACCCGCATCATGCTTGCTTTCCCTTTTTATAAAAGAAAGACTTGCATCAGACCTGTCTTCACTCTTTACAAATGAAGGACTTGAGATTACTAATTTCTTCCTTATTGTATCCAAGACCGGTTTTGTCATATGGTGATCTCCGACTATCCAAGATCTCATCCAGGGTCATGGAGTTGTTCAAGAGCTTGATTTGGGTGTCTAACTTCTCAACCTTCTTTCTAAGATTCACAACTTTGGCTTCCATCTTATGACAAGTTTCTTCCTTTTTGTCCAACTGGTTCTTTACTACCTCTTCTCTCCTTTTGACTTCTTCAAGTTGGATTATAAGATTGACATAGTTTTCCCTTAGTTATTTTAGATTTGCAAGGATTTTGCTTGAGACATCATCTTCCTTCTTTTCTTCTTTTGGTTGACTGATTTCATTTTTCAATCTCTTGATCTCCTCTTCTTTCTCTTCTAACTGATTGTCCTGCTCATATATTATCTTTTTACTGTCCTTGAGCATTTTCTTTATTTCCAAGATATGCTTTTGACTATTTTCAAGAAATTCTTGAGAGTGGTCATGAAGATAGTTATAGTATGATTCATTATGGTGATAGAGGTATTCAAAGAGACTCCAATCAACCTTTTCTTTGGCCTTTGATAGTTTTTCTTCTTCTTCTTCCATGGGATAGATGCTAAAAGAACATTATGTTATTGTATTTGAATCTTCTTCTCTACTTGTAGGGGATAATTCAATATCAACATTATTGCAATCGAAAGATTGTGGAGAGTATTCACCTTTATTGATGGCCGAGTATTCTCTTTTGATTTGATACATCTTCTTGGGAGGATGAGCAGATTCTTTGGAGGTTAGACATCCCATCTTCAATCTCAATCTGAGTAATAGGACTTGATCCTTTAATTATGTGTGTGTGGTCATATTCAAGGCCATATTTGTTCGAGGGAGATCTTTGTAGACTGAGAACTTTATTAAGGGCTTTGGTCCCTTTCATTAATTTTTCAACGGTCTTAAGTTGATCCTTTAGTTTTTTACACCTTTGTTTATATTTTCTCAATTCATCCAAAGAAATTTCAAGCTCAGCTTCCATATTGACTTCTGCTTCAATTTCTTTGTATTCTTCAAAAGAATCTTCATCACTAGAATTGTTGTAGACTGAACTTTGTTCTGATTGAATAGTTTCATCTAACTTCTGATCTGAGTAGAGGTCTTTTAATTTTTCCTAGAGTTATTTTGCAGAGTTACATTCACCTATCTTCTCTTTGATATCATCAAGTCATCCATCAAGGATTGTATTTATTACCATTGAGTTAATTTTCTTGGCTTTATTTTGAGCTGGATTCCTTACTCTATTCGGTGGGAAATAATCAGCGATCACTGAATTCCATACGTCATGTCCCAATGCCTTCAAATGAATTTCCATTCTTGTACTCCAAAATATGTATTCTTCTTTTCTAAGTATTGGAGTTCCATTCTCATTGTAAATCTTTTGTCCATCCATGTGTGCTTAATTTTATCTTCATTTCAGTTTGTTCAACTGTTCTTAAAGGAACCTCACTCTGATACCAATTGATGGAATATCTAGCAATAC
>JASDQU010100992.1:461800-511172 GCA_032191745.1 Picea mariana
AGCTTGCTCTTTCTGCCTTTTGATTTTGATCGAGAGAAATCCCTCTGACCCTGTCCTCTTTCTTTTGGTCTGCCTCTGACTACCAATGCCTCAGATGTAGAGGTTTCTTGATTTGATTTCCTCCTTGTTTCCTCAGATAGTAAAGCTCCAACAGTGTCATCAAACTCAATAGTTTTCGTTGAACTGAAGCTAATAGAGGTAACGAAATGATCCCATGATGCGGGCAAAGAACACAATAAAGTAATTGCCTTATCTTCGGATTCAAATTTCACACCCATGCTACTCAACTGAACTATAAAAGTATTGAAAGTATTTAGATGATCAACAATTTTCCTACCTTCCTTCATGCGCAAACTATATAGTTGTCTTTTCAAAAAGATCCTGTTTGTCAAAGATTTCGTCATGTACAAGCTTTCCAGCTTTGACCACAAACCAGCTGCTGTCTTTTCTGTGACAATGTTGAACAATACATCATCTGCCAAACACAGGCGTATGGCACTCAGTGCTCTCGCATCCATCTCATCCCAGTCTTCGTCTGTTATGGACGCGGGCTGCTTTGCTTTTCCCAACAGTGCCTTCACCACGCCTTGTTGCACGAGCAGATCGTGCATCTTAACCTTCCAGATCTCGAAATTGTTCTTGCCATTAAACTTTTCAATTTTGAACTTAGAACTCTGCATCTTTTACATTAGAGGAAACATAAAAGAGACAAACACCAGTCTTTGTAATATCCAAGGCCTCTTTTTAAAAAATATGTGGAAAAATAATGTTGTGTAATTTTTAAAAAATTACATTCATTTACCTTTAAAAAGAATAAAAATTTAAAAACGTTTACTCCACCTTATTCCTCCACCATTTAACATCCTTCATACTTCAATATTATATTTCTCAAATATAATAAAAAGGAAAACCTTATTCCTCCACCATTTAATACTTTAACACCTCCAAAACATACGATTCATAAATGGAAAGTTGTAATTTGACTATATATGAGCATAGAAAAAGTAAGCTGTAAAATATTTCCCCCGAATATATATACTAACTTTCCCATGAATCTTCAATATGAAAAATGTTAAACTTCATACCAAAGCTTTCATCGCTCCTTTGGAGAATGTAGACGCGCGCTGAAGAAAAAAAAAAATTCTGAGCGCTCCTTGGCACGGTACAGGGATGCGTCCAACGAAAAAAGAAAATAACCCGCGCGTAGATGCTCCAGCTGGTCGATGAGGTGAGCGCTGGCTCCCTCTCGGCCCTCCCTCTCAGCAATATAACCCGCGCGTATATGGCTGGCGCTCCCTCTATGCCAAAAAACGAATTTCAATGGTGATTTCGACGCGGCTGGATTTCAGAGCGGCCTCTTCCGGTCTGCGTCCTCCTCAGCTCTTGAGCTCCTCGCTCTGATACCACTTGTTGTAATTGCCAAGTGCGGAAACACAAATTACCATAAGACAGACAATACAAATGCATACACATAACATAGCAAACAGCAATTTTACGTGGTTCACCCAAATGTTGGGCTACGTCCACCAAGCATTGGTATCGGCTATCTTATTATTCAGCTAATGGAGATTACAGACATGCTCACTCCTCTCAGACACACTCTCAGCCTCTACGGGCATACAAATTTATAGCAATATATGAGAAACTGATTAATAAATGTAATCTCATCCATAGTTTAACTTAGGTGCATTGGTTACAACCAATCCTGATTTGATCTCACCCGTATTCTAACTTGGTTGCCTTAGTTACAACCAATCCTAGTTTATAGGATCTAGAATCCTATCCACGGGTGAGTTGTTGTCACCGTTTCCAACATTTCACTATCATTTCTTTCAATGTATTGCAGAGATCACACTGTCATTTATTCACCATGGCTTCGTTGGGATCATGTTTCTTAATCGAACTGTATCGTATCCACTTGACATATTGATCATCCACCCTGCATCGTCTTTGAATACAAACACCCATCTGTGTATATGAAGTTGGGATCCTACGAGCTAATAGGTTTGTGTGGAAACAGTATTTCACGAACTCCATGCTCACTGTTACTTAAAGATTTAACTTCATTACCAACAAGAACAAGAATTGTTTCATTGAAACATTTAAAACTGTCGCCCAAAATAATAATCTTATTCAAATGGTCACTCGTCCAGTTTACGTGAAATATATACAAATGCTTGTTTAGGTTACAATCAAAGGGAACCAAAAATAGCATGGGTCTATTCACTATTATTTGGTCATCAGGTAGACGAATACAGTGGAATAAATTTTTCTTATGTAACTAAACACACCAACCACATCACCGACTCATCATCATCATTGCTGCAAGCAACTATTCTATGCCCCATAATCATCTTCAGGCACATCGGATCTCACCCCAGACCCAATAGCCACACGGTATGATTGAACTCCCATTTCAATGAAACCCCACAAAGCGTAGACACCTTAAGTTTGGGCCATAATCCATTTCTCTTCTTACATCCCAAAGAATTTTCTGCATTATTCACAGACAAATAATTGGCTACATAATTTGCAGAATATTCAAAGTCTTCTGCTAAGTAAATACGATCATCAAAACTATTTCTAGATGACATTAATTTCGTGTTGCTGAAGCATCGCAAGACGTTTCTCATATTCGAATACCAGTTTTGTCTTCAACTTCCATGAAATCCAAATCTGGGAACTTTATGATTGTTTCTAGAGGTATACATAACCTCTCTCTCAAGCGAATTCTACACCACCATGAATTGATAAAACCACGGATGTGAATTATCAAGTTTTAGAAGTTTGTCATCATACTCAAATAGAAATACCAAGGACATTCTGTTGGAGCACAGGATGAATCTAAGAACATTGTAAGGAATCTGCCAAACTTTCTCTCCAAAATATTTGTCTCCAGATTTCTGCACCGATTTCCCCTTGCTCGTAGACAACCATGATTTTGCCAGTATTGTGTTGAAATCAGCTTCATCTGCACATAATATCATTTCCAAAACTGAAGGAAACAATTTTATAATACTCATCAAAGCAGCAATGTTTTTGTTTGGTCTAGGGTTGACTTCAGGATTTGCAGTGTGCTTATTATTTAAGACGTCTGAACGCTGACGAATCTCCCTTTCCTCCAAGTCACTTTATCATTTTCATGGAAATTCTTCTCATCATCAAGGTTGTTACTGAAAGAAGATTGTAGCTCCATTTTCTAGTGTGGTGATCAATTTATCAATGAGTGTAATATCATCATCATAAGACTTAGAAGGATTCTCATTTGCCATGCTTGACTTCCATCTCTTCAAATTGGATCCAAATTTGAACTATCCATTATTGACATAAACTAAGATTCTAGGAGATGCTTCAACAGTGTTATAACTGTAACCCTGGTGAAAGAAGTATACAGAGCCTGATGCCATCTTTTATTATATAGAGACTTGTTGATATAGACTTGAATCGTCGCTCAAAATTGTTTCTTCAGGTGTGCATTAGGTATCACTCTTATTCCTCAAAAATACCACTAAAATAGCATTAGAAGATTTATGAGATAATCATCACTCAATAAATCTTCGTTATCCTTGTTTTGAATATATTCCTTATTAGAAGTTTCATCCTCCAAACTCCTGTTCACTTGTTCAGTCTTTGCTATCCACATCTCTGAATGTCCTGGTTTCTTGATCTTTGTTCTCTGATCATTTATTATTGCATTTTATTTTTTCTTCCAAGTTTCATTTACTCCTTTTGTCGTCTTGTATGATGCACTTCTCTTTGACGGTTTTCTTGAGTTCCAACAATTATAGGCTTTGTGGCCATATCCACCACAACTATAGCATCTCATAGTGTAATAATGTGTAGCAATATGTCCAACATGATTGCGGTTCCAACATCTTATATTGTTTTTGAACCTAATGACTTGTTTTCTTCCATGATGCCTACAATCTGAGGCTTTATGACCGTATTCATTACAAGAAAAATGATAATCGTTAAAGACGCTCTCATACCTTCTTTGATTCATCCATGAAGGTGTCTCTCTTCTGAACTTGCTTTGAGGTGTATGAGTAGCTTCTGGATGTCTTCCTTGATCTGATTTTCTAAGTTTTGTAGTGTTGTTTTTATTCTTTGAATGTGAAGAACCCGCATCATACTTGCTTTCCCTTTTTATAAAAGAAAGACTTGCATCAGACCTATCTTCACTCTTTACAAATGAAGGAATTACATCAGGTTTCTTGCGATTATTAATTTCTTCCTTGTTGTAGCCAAGACTAATTTTTTCATATGGTGATCTCCGACTATCCAAGATCTCATCTAGGGTCATGGAGTTGTTGAAGAACTTGATTTGGGTGTCTAACTTCTCAACCTTCTTTCTAATATTCACAACTTATGCTTCCATCTTATGACAAGATTATTCCTTTTTGTCCAAATCAATCTTTACTACCTCTTCTCTCCTTTTGTCTTCTTCAATTTGGATTTTAAGATTGACATAGTTTTCTCTAAGTTCTTTTAGATTTGCAAGGTTTTTGCTTGAGACATCATATTCCTTCTTTTCTTCTTTTGTTTGACTGATTTCATTTTTCATTCTCTTGATCTCCTCTTCTTTCTCTTCTAACTGATTGTCCTGCTCATATATTATCTGTTTATTGTCCTTGAGCATTTTCTTTGTTTCCAAGATATGATTTTGACTCTTTTCAAGAAATTCTTGAGTGTAGTCAGGAAGATAGATATAATCTGATTCATTATGGTGATAGAGGTATTCAGAGAGACTCCAATCAACCTTTTCTTTGGCCTTTGATACTTTTTCTTCTTCTTCTTCCATGGGATAGATGCTAAAAGAACATTCTGTTATTGTATTTGAATCTTCTTCTCTACTTGCATTAGGGGATAATTGTATTTGTATTTGAACGTTCTATTCTTGTACTACAAAATATGTATTCTTCTTTTCTAAGTATTGGAGTTCCATTCTCATTGTAAATATTTTGTCCATCACTGTGTTCTTAATTTTATCTTCCTTTGAGTTTGTTAGATTGTTCTTAAAGGAACCTCGCTCTGATACCAATTGATGGAATATCCAGCAATACTGAGAGGGGGGGGTGAATCAATATTGCCTACTTTTTCTTTTTATCTTCATCCATATTAAGCACACATATTAATTATTCAATTAATAAATATATGATGAACAACAAACCCTTATGAACACAAGATTTTATCGTGGAACCCAATAGGGAAAACAACCAACTCATTTCTCATTAATAAAAAGTTATTTTACAAAACTGTTTTCAAGCTACAACTTGATGGAGACACATTCCCCAAGTTTCTTCATCTACAACTTAAGGGATGCTTCCACACCCCATTTACTAGCTACAACTGGAAGGAGGCTACGACCCCCTAGTTTATCAGCTACCACTAAAAAGATGCTTTGACACCCTATTTACCAGCTGCAACTGGAAGGAGGCTACGACCCCCTAGTTTATCAGCTACCATTGAAAGGAGGCTATGACCCCCTACAGGCTTGTAGCTTTCCCTAACACCACCCTACCACCCTGTTTAAGTTTATTGTCGATATGTGAATTTGTTGCTAACATCCAACTGATTTCACAATGCAATTCAATCTTTGTTGCTCTTCATATTGAATTTGATTCATCCAACCATTAACACAAGTCCTATCAGATTTGACTTTGACTTGTTTTCCCTTTCTCTATCATTCCTCCCTTTATGCAGGTTATATAACAATCTTACTGTACTATGTTCAAGGTGTTAATAAACATACATAGATGTTATTAATTCTTCAAGTCTTCTTAGAATCATTAATTGTTGTACTTTCTACTTGTCTGCTTCAACCTTTGCTTGTATGGTCTTCTGGTTATCTACAGTCAAACTTCATCTCTTGCTCTCTGTCTTTTTACTCTATTTAAAACTTCACTTTTGGACAACTTTATCACTGCTGACATTTTCTTCAATTAATGGTCTTGTTTTAAACTTTAGCTAAAAGCCTTCAACACTTTCTCAGCTTCTAAAAATGATCTTCTCATAAGAAACCATGAGCATCTCCCTTCATTGCTTTGGTTACTTCATACCAAGCTTCTTGACATCAAATTCTCTTACTATAGGTGGACTCCTTTGCTTCTATGATCTTCGGATATTAGATTATGAATCACATACAAAGAGACACTTTTCTTTCAATATATGTTAAGTATATATATGTGTAAACTTTTGAATACAAAATATTATGACTTTTCACATAAGTCACGTGCCTCTTTATTAATTTTCAATAACTACGTAACTCTTTTCACATAAGTCACCTGCCTTTTTATTAATTTTCAATAACTACATAACTCTTCATTTCGACATTTTCAACATAATTAATATTTGGACAACCATATTAACTAAATCATTTTTATTTGACATTTGCAAATATAATGAGTAAATACCATGGGCTTATAAATAGCATGGGAGAATACACCTTTCACTTTTTCATCCATTTCTACCTAACTTCCTTTTTAATCCAACCTCACTTTTAATATTAAAACTCCTTTTTAATATTAAACTTTTCATTTTTAAAACTTAAATCTTCTTTAATTTTCTTTTAACCTTCTTTAATTTTCTTTTATACTTCTTTAATCTTCTTTTAGTTTTTTGTCTTTTTATACTTTCTTTTTAATCTTCTTTTAATTTGTTTCTTTTCAAATAGGACTTCATTCTTTTCTTGTAATGCTTTTGAATCTTTTTCTTTATATAAAACTTTTTCAACATTGGTTAAAATAGTAACGACGATAATATCAAAACTATTTCCTTTCACCTTCACCATTAGTCAAACATGCTCCTCCTACAATGATGGCATCAAAGACAATGTCTCAATGGTATCAATGACAACATCTCAATCATGCTTGACCATCACTTTGACATCAATGACAACATCTCAATCATGCTTGACCATCACTTTGACATCAATGACAATATTCCAACAATAGGTCATCAATTTTAGGTAGAAGGTACTTATTATTGATGCAGTGAATGTAATTCTTTAACAAGCTTTGCGATTTTTTATTAGTTCATTAGTAATAGGGTTTGCACTTGTATTCTTCTTTTGCAAATAAAAAGTTGGTTCACCAACCTTCAAAATTGTATTTACGTTGATTAAAAAACACTTGGCTAAAGATAAGTCGAGAAGCATTTTGGTATTATTGGAACTAAATTTAATTATTCACTTCATGAAATAATTATTTATGAAAGATAAACCATACAATCCACATTAAAATAATAATAATAATTAGTATGAATTAATTATATTAAATTTATAATATAACAACTATTAATATCATCTAGTTATATTAAATTAATGATATAATATACAATTAATGTATATATAAATACACATTGAGATGATAAGTCATCCTTTATAAAAAAAAATGGTGTGTACCTTATAAGTGATCCATGACTATTACTATCTCATACATGTTGATACATTATTATGTTATTCCTATATTTGTAATATACCTTATACCTTAGATATATTATAGCAATTCCCAAAACAAAATTATGTCTCAATTTACATTAATATAACTTCAAATATACACTTGAACGATACTATGAATCCCCTTAAACAAACAAATGAATATTTCAATCGACAAAACCAATACCCTCCACCATTATTAAAATAGGGAAATCATTATCCTCCCTTGCTACAATGAATGGCCTAGTTTAAGTAGCATTCATACCTTCAAATTGTATGTCTACATTAAAAATAAAGGCCCATTGTCATACGGTGCATCATGGAAGTACCTTGAAATTTCTTGATAAGGAACATGTCAAGTAATTGGGTTTTCATAGTTATATTTTTGAACACTTTGAATCAGGGATGATTTTAGGGGTTAAATTTCGCTCATGGGTTAATTTTCCATGGTTTTTCCAAAAACGAGATTTGCTATTTTAAAAATGATTCGCCCAAATTCTATAGGATAAAATTATTTTACCTTAAAAATCACTAGGATTTTATAAAAACTATATAAAATCCTTAGAAATTTGAATATTTTTACAAAAATATTGCCAATCATTTAGTTGGCATATGAAGGATTAGTAAGATTCACCATGATTTCTACATTTTAAAATAATTTTCCATCCTTAAAATCATCCCTGCTTTGAATCATTATCCTTCCATACCATATAATATTCAAGGTAAAGGGTTGATGCATAAAGTAAAACTTATAGTGAAATACTACACTCTTAGAGATGAATTGTTCATATTGGTTCCTTCTAAATGTTCTATGAACAGAACCGTATTGGTGCCTTCTAGATGTTGTGTGAACTGGACTATTGTTTATTCAATATTTTTAGCACTTTATCTAAGGCTCATCTTTAGTGCATAATGTATATGTGATTTTAAGTATTCAATAAAGGCATTCTATAGATACTTACTCCATTAACAATAAAGAGAAGTTCATCTCATTTCACCATTATGGTTTGACATGAAATCACGATCAAAGTCCTTTCACCTAAAATTAAATTAGTGTGTCCATTTACTCCATAAAAGTTTTTAAAAAATACCACTTTGAATTCATGTCCCACAAGTATTATATGGTTCAACTTATACTCTAAGCCTTTTTACTTTACTCCATAAGCATAAGGTGGTCTGGTCTTCTAGAGGATACATATGAAGCATTCATTAAAAAATGGCATGGAACATGTTATTCAATTCAACTTCACTAAAGTTATAACAATGGTTCATCCCTGTTAATATAGATAGTTTTAAAAAGATAAAAATGAAAGGATTAAAAAGTAACATTTGGATGTCAAGACCATAAATTTTAGTACCTTATGTTATCTTAGCTATCATAGAAAGGAAAAGTGATAGCTCTTACGACCTCTATATTGATTATAGATCACTTAAATCGAATCACTCTCAAGAATAAGTTCCTCGTGATTTACATAGATGATTTGATAATGAGATACACGTGCCATTTATTTTAAGATTGATTTATGTTTGACCTGCATTTAGGATATTACAAAATACATATATATCTTCTAGACCAATATAAGACTTCATTCAAGACTCTTCCCCTCATTCACATAGATTATTTGATGAATTAGATACATGGACATTATAGATTATTTATTTATGATACATTTGCTATTTACTTTAAGAATGACCTATGTTTAGGATATTACAAAATACATTTATATATTTTATACCCAATAAGAAATCATTCAAGACTCATTGGGGCCATTTTCAACTTTGAGTGGTGCCATTTATCCTTTGCACTACTCATATATTTCAAACACCTTAATGAATATGGTGTTTGCTAATTATTTTTGGAAAATTTCTATAGTTTTCTTTGATTAGATACTCATATATAGTGGAGCATTCATAGAGTTGTGCCATTTATCTTTTGAATTACTTATATATTTCAAACACTTTAATGAATATGGTGTTTGGTAATTATTTTTGGAAATTTTCTCTAGTTTTATTAGTTTTATTATTTGATTAGATACTCGTATATAGTGGAGCATTCATATAGTATACTCATCATTTATTTATTATATTGTATTAAATAATTTATCATATTATAATATTTATGAAAACAAAATCTAAGATATACATTATTTATTTATTATATTGTATTAAATAATTTAGCATATTATAATATTTATGAAAAAAATTCTAAGATACACATCATTTATTTATTGTATTGTATTAAATAATTTAGAATATTATACTATTTATGAAAAAAAATCTAAGAGTGATTTTTTTAAGACTTCATTATAATATCTTACTTATATTATCTAAATGTAAAATTATATCCTATAAAAATTAAATCCATTATAAAATGTCTAGTGCCAATGAGCTTAATAAGATTGAAGGATTTTTTTGTCTTAGAAGGCTTCTACCACTTTTATCTATTATTTCTCAACCTCTAACTCAATTAACAAAAAAGGATACCTTTTGTTGGTATACTAAGACACAACAAGATTTTGAGAGCTTAAAGAATCCCTTTCTTCAATGCTAGTTCTCATTATTTACGTTTTCACTTTCCCTTGCATCATTGACATGTCATATGAAAAAAAATCTAAGAGTGATTTTTTTAAGACTTCATTATAATATCTTACTTATATTATCTAAATGTAAAATTATATCCTATAAAAATTAAATCCATTATAAAATGTCTAGTGCCAATGAGCTTAATAAGATTGAAGGATTTTTTGTCTTAGAAGGCTTCTACCACTTTTATCTATTATTTCTCAACCTCTAACTCAATTAACAAAAAAGGATACCTTTTGTTGGTATACTAAGACACAACAAGATTTTGAGAGCTTAAAGAATCCCTTTCTTCAATGCTAGTTCTCATTATTTACGTTTTCACTTTCCCTTGCATCATTGACATGTCATTCCTTTCGGATTAGATTTGTTGCATTACTCTTACAATATGATAGACACATTTTTTTTGAAAGATAAAAGTTAAATGATAGAGAAAGTTGTTTTTCTACGTACAACAAAGAAATGTTGGTCATGCTTCATGCAATATCTAACTAGCATTAATTCCTTTTAAGTAATAAGTTTTTTTATTTGAATTGACCACCTTGGCCCGAAGAATTTATTTTCGTAAGATAATCTAATAGAGAATCAATATAAGAAAATTGTATGCTTCCAATCCTATGATTTTGATATTATTTTTAAGAAAGGGAAGGAGAATGTTGTTGTAGATGATTTCTCTTGGAAGGAAGAACCACCCACTTTCAAATCCATTATAGCTAGCCAACCTACTTGGGTTCAAGAGTTCCTCGTAGAGTCCATAATAGATCCTTCTATATATTATCTTAAATGAGATATTATTTATGGCAAGAAGGGTCAATATTAGACTAATAAGGATGGTGACATCCTCTTTAAAAATTCCATCTACTTATGACATGGTCCTCCTCTTATTAAATATGATCTTCAACATGGGCATGTATCTCTTTCTATTGATCATGGGGGTCGCTATAGCATTTATACGAATGTCTCCTCCAATTTTTATTGGCAAAAAAAATGAAGCCTTATAGCAGTTTCTGCTAGAGTATGACACTTTTTAGTGTAATAAGATTGAAATTGTTTCGTATCCTTGTCTTCTCTATCCCACTGAAATCCCCATCTCAAAGTGGGAAGATGCATTTGTAGAATTCATCAATAGCTTCAATCTCTATAGGTGAGGAGGATATCTTTATGGTAATTTATTATTTAACCATGTATGCTCATTTAATTTCCTTCACTACCAATTTTACAACTTTTTGGGTTGTTAGCTTCAATATCCATAGGTGAGGAGGATATCTTTGTGGTAATTTATTATTTAACCATGTATGCTCATTTAATTTCTTTAACTACCAATTTTACAACTTTTTGGGTTGCTAATTTTTTCTTTGAGCATGTCTGTAATGTTCCTGACTTGGCTAGTCTAGGAACGTTGCTAATGTGTGTGCAGAATTAATTGTTTACAACATATAAATGGTCATACAAATAATAAATGTGACAAAGGACTGCAAAGTTTATATTATGATATCTTTGCGGATTACAAAATAGCCGAATGTGACTGAATAAACTGATAATACTCGACTAGATGAATAGACAAAGGATCTTAGCCAGAATACAAATAAGCAACTAAAAGATAATACCCAGAATACGGGAGCATTGTGGAATCAATGGATGCGTTGGGACTATGGCAGCTTTGACAATAACTGTTGGAAGTCTGGAAAGTTCGCCTTGGGAGCTATACTTCTCGGAATGGCCTAGAAACTGTCTCAAATGATGTGCCCTGCTCTAGTCCTCAGTACTGGTATCTGTCGAACCCCTCTTCTGATGAATCTGGACCCCAGATGGATACCCCTGGGGGAATGCACCCCTCTTCTTCTAGCAAAATGTGTCCTAGTGATTCCACCATTGGAATCAGACGTGATATGTCTCAAAATGACTGCCTTGGTCTACTGGGAAATGGGTTGGAAGGGTTTCTTTGAATCTGGTCTGATGCTCGCTCTGGAACCCCAAATTTGCCCGCCAAAAGTGCCACACGTCCAAGTCTGGAAAATGTGTCCCACTTGATTCCTCCATCGTAATCTGATGAGGAACCAGGCAAAAGATGTGTCTTTCCCTCCTCTCAAATGGGTCGGAGGGAAATCTCGAAATTCTCCCTGGATGGGATAAGTCAACTAAAAAACCTCTCAGAAGTTGTGCCCTCACTTTGGATGAATGTGCCCTTGATGCTGAACACTGTGTAACTATTGTTGAAGAATGATGGAATACCTGAATGATCTTCCTGGTGACTAGGGTGCATCTCTCAACACTGAAATTAGCCACTGGTGTCTTCCTCCTAGAATCCATTGAACTATCTCTCCGGAGATGCGCCTCTTCTCCTCAATGACAAGTCATAATATGCATGATGATGAATTAGGTCACCGACCCTTCCTTTATAGCTTTCCAAATCTCTAAATCATTGTTGAAACCCTAATTCATTGTTGACTTCCAAAACCCTAAATCACTGCCTAATTCATTGTCAACTTCTATTTTTAGCTCATAATGACTTAAAAGCACTTTTAACCCTTTTTAGCTCAATGCCACTTTCTGAATATAACACCGGTGACTGAAGTGACCTCTAGTGACCCTATTTACCCCTTTCTGGCCCTGGCTATAGTCTAACAGAGCAGTTTAGACCATTAAGCCTCCTCTCTGGAGCTCCTATTTGGACAGGGACATTGCAGTCCTCCCTTCCCGAAATTGCTTGTCCTCAAGCAATACCAGTCCAGGGTGCTGCAACACCTACTCGCTATCCCAAGTAGCATCCTCTTTTAGAATCCCCCTCCATCTAATCAAACACTCTCTAATGACCCTTCTCCTTAGTTTCTACTCCTAGAACTCCAAAACCTCCTTCGGAACTAACTCCAACTGTCCCTCCTCATCTAATGGGGGAAGCTCCTCTGATGTGCTAATGAATTGTCCCATTGCCTTTTTTAGGCAAGACACGTGGAACACGTCATGAATCTTGATCCCCTCTGGAAGCTCTAGCTCGTAAGAAACCTCGCCTACTTGGCGCATGATCCTGTAAGGACCATAAAATCTGGGCTTGAGCTTCTCAAACCGACTCTTTTTCAGAGATGACTGTCTGTAGGGTTGGAGTCTCAAGAAAACCAAATCTCCAACCTCAAAGATGTGCTCTATCCTGTGCCTGTCCGCACTTATCTTCTGTCGGTTTTTCACCATCTACAGGTTCTCTTTCAACAACTTGAGAATCTCCTGACTCTCTATGATCCAATCCTTGGCCTTGGTAGATCTTCTCTCCCCGAAGACCAAGTCTACCAAAGTGGGAGCATCATATCCGTACAATTCTCAGAAGGGTGTCATACCAATGGACATGTGGAAGGTGGTGTTGTAGCAATGTTCTCCTAAATGTAACCACTTTACCCACGTTCTCTATTGTCCTCCTACATAGTTCCTCAAATACCCTTCAACCCACTTGTTGACAATCTCGGTCTACTCATCTGTCAGAGGGTGGTAGCTAGTGCTAGGTGTCAACTATGTCACCACCAACCGAAACAACTCTCTCCAAAATGTCCCTATGAACCAATTGTCCCTGTCACTGACAATGTTCTTTAGCAACCCATGAAGTTTGAAGACCTTCTTGAAGAAACGATCGGCTACCTGAACTATGTTGTACTCTATCGGTATGGCATAGAAGTGAGAAAACTTGGTCAATCTGTTGACCACTACATAGATACAGTCCTTACCCTAGACCTTGGGTAGACCTTTGATGAAGTCCATAGATATACTCTCCCATTTCTTCTCCGGAATGGGGAATGGCTAAAGTAGCCCTGCTGGAAGAGCATGCTCTGACTTGTTCTGCTAGAAAGTCACACACTCACTGACGTGTCTCATAACGTCCTGTTTGAGGCCCTTCCATGAGAACCTCTCTCTGATCTGTCTATAGGTTTTGAAAAACCTCTGATGGCCTGCTAGAGGTGAATCATGAACTCCGGTGAGGATCTTCTTCTTGAGAACTAAATATGGCACCAAGTAGACTCTATACTTGTAAATTATTACATCGTCAATGACCCTATACCGGTCATCATGTATCTGCCCATCCATGACCTCACAAGTGAACTTGTTCTTGGAATATTCCACTAACAAGTGGGATTTCCAATCTGTTGAAATCTCCATCGAAGAACATGCCACAGGTCTCCTTGATAGTGCATCGGCCATAATGTTCTTCTTCCCCTTGACATACACTATGTCAAAGTCAAATTCATGTACCTTTGTCACCCATTTCTGTTGTCACTCACTGAGGTCCTTCTTCTCAAGGAAATACTTCAAACTATTGTGATCAGTCATGACCACGAATTTGTTGCCCACCAAATATTGTCTGAACTTGGTCAAGGCATGCATGATTTCCAACATTTCTTTGTCATAAGTGGAGTACAACCTCTCAGGCTGACTAAGATTCCAACTCTCGAATATAATGGGGTGTCCTCCTTGCATCAAAACTGCACCAATCCCTTCACCGGATGCATCACACTCTAGTACAAATGGCAAGGTGAAGTCTGGTAGTGCCAACACTGGACAAGTGCTCATGACTTCCTTCATGTGATCAAAGGCTTCCTGTGATTTCTCGATCCATATGAAGGCCCCATGCTTGGTAAGATCTGTCAGTGGTTCTCCAAGTTGAGAAAAACCTCAGACGAACCGCCTGTAATAGCTACACAGCTTGAAGAAGCTCCTCAATTATGTCACATTCCTAGGCGTCGGCCAATCCATAATGGCCCTGATCTTCTCTTGGTGCACCTGTACCCCCTGTGCACTGATGATGTGGCCCAAGTAAAGCAGCTCTGTCATACCAAACTCACACTTGGACTCTTTGGCATATAATGACTGTGCCTCCATGATGCTCAATACCTCATCCAGATGCCTCATATGCTCTTGCCATGACTGGCTATAGATCAAGATGTCGTCGAAGAAAAATAAGACTAATTTCCTTAACTAATCCCTGAATATATGGTTCATGCAAGACTTGAATGTAGCAGGTGCATTGGTTATCCCAAATGGCATAACCAGGAACTCAAAGTGTCCAAAATGACATCGAAATGTCATCTTCTTTATGTCCTACTCTCGAATGATGATATGATGATATCTAGAGTGTAGATCAATTTTTGAGAAGAAAACTGCCCCATGCAGTTCATCCATCAACTTGTCAATGCATGGGATAGGGTACCGGTTCTTGATGGTTTTCTTGTTCAAGGCTCAGTAATCAATGCACATCTTCATGGTGCCATCCTTCTTCAGAACTAAGACAATTGAAGAAGCAAATGGCCTGCTGCTCGGTCCGATGTGTCCCATCACCAGCAATTCCTTGATTGCCTTCTCTATCTCATCCTTGAACCTTCTAGGATGATGATGGGGGGGGGGGGGGNGCTCAAACCCCCTGTCAAGTGGTCTTCCTGGTGGAATTGCCTCAAAGACCTGTTGATGTCATCCCAATAAATTCTTGATCTCTGTATGGTACTGTTGTCAACCTTATGAATCCTTCTAAGTAGTGATCAAGCATTATGCGGCATATGCTACCACCCCATGTCTAAATATCCTCTCCATCCTCTTGGTTGAAACTGTACTAGGTGCTCCTGTCGACATACCTCTTAGAACATGCTTCTTCCCATCTTGATCTTTGAATCACATTTCCAAGG
This sequence comes from Picea mariana, assembly GCA_032191745.1. Lineage (NCBI taxonomy): Eukaryota > Viridiplantae > Streptophyta > Pinopsida > Pinales > Pinaceae > Picea > Picea mariana. The sequence continues at coordinate 477,473 of JASDQU010100992.1, forward strand.
TTTGGTAGTTGGTAGTGATTTTTCCCAAGGTAATCATCCACTGAACTCCTAACACCACATCTTTGTTTGATAGGTCAACCACATAAAATGTGTCTCTCATTGTGTAGTTTCCTAACTTCATCTCTATGTTTGGAACTCTGTCTAGACACTCCACTATGTGGTCATCTGTTACCGCAACATCAAACCCCTCAAACTCCTCTGTCTGAAGTGCCTGTCTCAATACTAGTGAAGCGTCGATGAAGTTTTGGGTGGCCCCACAATCTATCAGGGAGATTTCTCGTTGCCCCTAAATAATCCCTCTGATATGGAGGGTATCATACCTGGGAACACTAGAAAGGGTCTCTATGACTCCTCCTTTTGTTGGTTTCCTCCTGTTAGCTTGCTCTAGCGATTGTGGGACTACTAGAGGATGGGCTCCTGCCAGTGTCGGTGGTCTACGGGGAGGCTGCTGATCTACTAGTACTGACTCTTCCTTTGAACTAGTGGATCCACTATCCTGCTCCTCTTCCTCACTATCCACGTTGTCTGTTGCTACCTCAATATAATGAATCTCTCCCTTGCCCATGCACTTGTGGCCTGGGACCCAAGGATCTCTACAGCTAAAGCAAATCTTCTTCCTCATAAGCTCTTGCCTAGTCTCATCATCCAACTTCTCCTTTCCCTTCCATTCTCTCTGGAATGGCTTCCTGTCTCCATCCCTTTGGGGCACAAATGGTTTGGAGAATTTTTTAGTCTTTGGCACTGAGTCTGCCAGATCTTGAGTGCGAAGGATGGAATCCTGCAAAGTGAGAGGCCTATATGCCTTCACCCATCCTCTCAAAGGCTCTGTGAGTCCTTCTGTGAATAGGATGATCAGTCTGGGCTCTGATATATCTATCACTGCCACGGCTACCCGCTGAAACTCTATGATGAATTCCTTCGCTGTGTCAGTTTGTCTTAACTGGTCTAGATCCTTGAAGCGTATCTCAGGATCCTTCCTGTCAAACTTGTCCATGAGCCTATCTGTAAACTCCCTATAGGAGGTGATGCGACTGTGACCCAATGTCACTAGTCCATGATACCACCACTCATGTGCCTCACTCTCCAAGTGTAAGGTCGTGAAACTGATGGACTCTATCTCGATCATCTGGTTGAGCTTGTAATACGTGTCTAGCTTTTGTACCCAAGCTCTGGTAGTGTATTTGGATGATCCGTCGAAAGAAGGGATGGTGAGTTTCCCAACTTTTCGAATGAAATCTAGGTTATGCCCCTAATGTTGTTGTGGTCCTCCCCTCTGCGGCTCTCTGGGGCGGTTCCTGAGTCTAAGTCCATAGTACTCGACTAAGGTCATGTCCTGATGGAATTCACAACCTAATGTTGTGCACACCCTCCTATACTCTGCAATGTCATCTTCATGAGTGGGTGGCCTCTGTTATCGGTGGTGGTGCTACTACCGAGGGTGCCCTCTGGAAACTGGGAAACTATGGTCTGGGAATCCTACTCACAGAGGTGTATGTGAGAGAGGGTGACTAGGGTCTACTGCTTGCTCCTGAGTTCCCCTGTGCTACATGCGGGACTTGTGTGTCTGGGGTGCCCACTCTAGCTAATCTATCAACCACCTGTGCCAAGAACTGAGACATGCTTCGTTGACTAGCTAACATATCATTGATAACCTGCATGAAATATGTCTCTGGATCTACGGGGGCCTTGCCACTGCCTTCTGGTCGCTCATATCTTTCTCCTAGCATCCTCTCTGTCTTGTGCTCTACCCTTCTCTCTACTTCTCTGTGTGCCTCTTCCTCTTCCTCTGAGCTAGGGGGAAAAGGGCAAAAATCAGGCCTATGCATTCTTTCCTTATGCCTGTTGTAAGTGACATATTCGTCACCTACGTGTTCATGACCCTCTAGGTCTTCTATTGCACTCATTGTCTTTAGTCACAAGTTAGCAGGACTAAAGCTATGATACCACTGTAATGTTTCTGACTTGTCTATTCTAGGAAACATTGCTAATGTGTGTGTAGGATTAATCGTTTACAACATATAAATGGTCATACAAATAATAAATGCAACAAAGGACTGCAAAGTTTATATTATGATATCTCTACGAATTACAAAATGGCTGAATGCGAGTGAATAAACTAACAATACTCGACTAGATCAATAGACAAAGGATCTTAGCCAAAATACAAATAAGAAACTAAAAGATAATACATGGAATATGGGAGCACTGTGGAATCAATGGATGCGCTTGGACTATAGCAGCTCTGACGATAACTGCTGGAAGATTGGAAAGTCCCCCCTGGAAGCTATACTCCTCGGAATGGCCTAGAAACTGTCCCAAATGATGCACCCTACTCTAGTCCTTACTACTGGTATCTGTCAGACCCCTATGCTAATGAATCTGGACTCTGTATGGATACCCCTGGGGGAATGCACCCCTCTTCTTCTAGGAAAATGCGTCCTAGTGATTCCACCGTTGGAATCAGACGTGATATGTCTCAAAACGACCACCTTGGTCTACTGGTAAATGTGTCAGAAGGGTTTCCCTGAATCTGGTCTGATGCTCGCTCTGGAACCCCAAATGTGCCTGCCAAAAGTGCCACACATCCAAGTCTAGAAAATGTGTCCCAGTTGATTCCTCCATCGGAATCTGATGAGGAACCATGCAAAAGATATGCCTTTCCCTCCTCTCAAATGGGTCAGAGGGAAATCTCAGAATTCTCCCTGTATGGGATAAGTCGACTAAAAACCCTCTCAGAAGTTGCGCCCTCACTCTGGATGAATGTGCCCTTACTGCTGAACATTGTGTAACTGCTGTTGAAGAATGGTGGAAGACCTGAATGATCTTCCTGGTGACTAGGGTGCATCTCTCAACACTGAAATCAGCCACTGGTGTCTTCCTCCTGGAATCCACTGAACTATCTCTTCTGAGATGTGCCTCTTCTCCTCGATGACAAGTCATAATATGCATAATGATGAATTGGGTCACTGACCCTTCCTTTATAGCTTTCCAAAACCCTAAATCATTGCTGAAACCCTAATTCATTGTTGACTTCCAAAACCCTAAATCACTGCTGAAACCCTAATTCACTGTTGACTTCTATTTTTAGCTCATAATGACTTAAAAGAGCTTTTAACCCTTTTTAGCTCAATGTCACTTTCCAAATATAACACTGGTGACTGAAGTGACCTCTAGTGACCCTGTTTACCCCTTTCTGTTCCTGGCTATAGTCTAACAGGGCAGTTTAGACCATTAAGCCTCCTCTCTAGAGCTCCTATTTGGAAAGGGACATTACAATTCTATAAGCTCCTTGAACTCACTCACCACATTAACAATTATTATAACCCCAAGTTTTTAAGTTTCTTTTGGTAAGAACTTTTAAAATTAGAAGGGATGAATTTTAATATGAGTAAAATTGTGTATGACCCTCAAACAAATGTGCAAATAAAGGTAGTCAATAATTTCTTAGAAGGATATATTTGTATCTATACGATGGATAAGGAAAGTAAATGGATCTATTGGTTACATTTAGCTAAATAATGTTGTAATACTGTATACCTCTCTATCATAAAATTACCCCCTTCATAGGTAGTATAAGTCTTTGGACTTTCATCACCAAAATACTGAGTCATTCATAATGCTAAAGTCCTTAGTGTAGTTGAAACTATATAGGAAATAGATAGCATATTTACAATCCTCAAACACAACTTTCCCATGGAAACTAATAAAATGAAATAATTACCCATGGAATAAGCAATAGCACTCAAATACCCTCATCTCTCAAACACTAAGTCATTCATAATGCTAAAATCCTTTCTATAGTTGAAACTCTATACGAAATACATAACATAATTGCAATCCTCAAGGACAACTTTTCCATGGTAGCCAATATAATGAAATAATAGGATAATCAATACCACTTCGAAAGATAGTTTTTGAAACTCAATGTATAAGTTTTCTTTGTCCCTCATGATGGGTGGAGTGTGTCCACCAAGATAGTTTGTAGTTGGAGATATTTTCTGTATTCAATTATAAGCATACAAGGAGATAACCCTTTTACAATAAGGTAAAAACAAACTTCAACCCACATTATATTCCACATACAATGCAAAAAAAAAAAGATACAAAGGTTCCATATACACTATGCATTCCAACCAGGGAAGACTTCATGGTGTCTTCCATGTCCTCTATTTAAAACAAAGTCAAATAAAAAAATAATTTCCCAAAGTAAAAATTCTTAACACAACTAAAAAAAATATATTAAAACTAGATCATAAGGGCATTGTTGAGGTGATAGTGAGAAGCCTATGTAGAAAGAAAGTCACAAATTATAAGATAAAAGGGATGAACCTCTATAAAGAAAAATCCAAATGGGAGACTAAATCATCATTTGTGGAACATCACTTCTCTTACATATCAATCAACTTTTAAAAAACACAAAAAGGCCCATCATTCTTTTTTTTCCTTTAGAAAAAACAATTTCAATGTTATTCATATTAAATTTTGAACACTTGGTTAGATAATTAATTTCTGGAATAAGTGATTAGGAGTTCAAATCTTTATATATATTATTCAAGTTACTTATTAAGTACACCCCATTTATGGAATAAGTGATTAGGAGTTCAAATCTTTATATATATTTTTCAAGTTACTTATTAAGTACACCCCATTTCTGGAATAAGTGATTAGGAGTTCAAATCTTTATATATATTATTCAAGTTACTTATTAAGTACACCCCATTTCTGGAATAGGTGATTAGGAGTTCAAATCTTTATATATATATTATTCAAGTTACTTATTAAGTACACCCCACTCTATAAAATGGGAAGAATATTAAATATCGGTTCATCACTATTGTGAGTAATTTACTATTTTTATAAAACGGGAAGAAGAATATTAAATATTGGTTAAGCACTATCGTGAGTAATTTACTATTTTTATAAGCGGCGGCCTTTAATTACGGGGACCGTATCAGGACGAGGAAGAGATAATGAATGACTGGAATGAGAATACGTGTGCCAAAAGAAATCACAAGCGATATATGAAATGACAGTTGAATGAAAAATGACTAGAACGAGTGTTTTCCTTCTCAATTCACATGATATCGTATTTTATAAAAAATACAACATTTTCCATATTTGTTTATCCAAGTAGCACCAAAGCATATCAAAACATTGATATTTGCATGGAGTGTTCATCAAAATTGCTTCATTTTATTTTTAACGATTGTTTATATTTTTGGAACATTGGAAAGTTGGGAATGTTGATACGAGTGTATGTAAGTTTTTCTCAAATTTATAGGAAACTTGAAGTTGACAATAATATATATTAAAATTATATAAAAAATATTTTAGATTACAATGTATCGAGATAATAATAAATTGACAAAGTTGTTTCTATTGAAACAAGAAACAACTACAATATTGAAATTACTAATTTAATTTGTACTAATAATTATATGAATATATTTAATACAATATTGAAAGTTTAACATCCATAAGAATTCAATTAAAAAATGAGAAACAAAATTGAAAATAAATATATAAAGTTTTAACATCTTTTAAAAATTAAACTTTATATATATAAACTTCAAACATCTTTGTAAATTTGAAACATTTTTCTTGTTTTGATTGGAAAAAGCTAAATAGTGCTACTCTTGTAATATGGAAATACAATAAATGTTAATGATTTGGTTGGTTGATAGCAACAACAATCTGAAACAAATGCTTTCCATGGATATGGTATTGATTTATTCTACTTTTATGTTTAGTCCGGGCTTGAAGAAAAACACACATGCATTAAGAAATTTCCATATCCACAACTATTGATCCAGGTGGATATCGGTGGCCACCCACCTTTACCAACTGGCTCAAAACAACTTTCTGACAATTTTGACAATTTACTATTTTTAGCAGGTTTTAACTTCCGGGGCCATTTTGAGGGCCTAAATGAAGGTTTTTCGAGATCGAAGTTCTCAATGATAGTCGAAGGCATGATTGGTCCCCCAAAATGAATCTCCTCGATGATACATTTCCAACGAGATATCATACGCCTAAAATGGAGATTGTATGCAAAAGTTACGACCCCGGGAAGTTGATGTACTAACTTACCCAAACAAGACCCACATGACTTTTGGCGCTTCATCTCCTAGGGTTATGTTTTTGGATGTCTAGGACTTTTGGCATTCACGTTTATTGTAAAAAGGCCTTCAGAGCCTCATTGTAATCATCTTCTTGCGAATGCGAGTAGCCGTCACATCTCTTCTTAGAGATAAGCTGCCACCATTCCATTGAGTCTTTCACTCTGTATTTTACAGTCTCTGTACATTTATTTCATTAATAGAAATCATGTATCACTGTATATTTGTGTTTATGGTTGCATCTCTAATATATTTCTGTTATATTATTGAATATCTGCGATATCTCTGTGCATTTCTTTATTATATCTCCGATCTCATTTCGTGCCGAAAATAATCAAGATCAGTGGTATCAGAGCAGGCTGCTCTTGATCATTTTTTTAGTGCATGTCCCCGACGAGGTCCGAGTATTGCAAGTTGGGTCTTGAGCTTGTCTCTCTTGAAGACAATCGCTCTCGCACACCCAAGAAACCCTCAATGGCGGAAGAAAAGAAAAACGACGAAGCAGACGATCCTATAAATCTATTGCTTGAACAAGCTCTCACGCGACAGAGGGACGAAATGATGGAGAATTTTTCCCACATCCTTCAACGCCTGCCGATAGCATCAAGCACATCTTCATCAAGCAACCACTTTGGAGGCACATTGCCTTTCAAGGTACAAGTTAACTTTGATATTCCTGTTGTTATCACTCCAAGAAACCCTTTGTGGTTGCAGACCAAAGGTGCTTGGTAACTTAAGAAACGAATGTTTTTGTATTTTATAGAGGTGGATCAATGGGACAACTCAATACAGATTAAAGCATTCAAACATGAAAATGATAAACAAATAGACAGTGCTCTCAAGAATTGATTAATCAACAAGTAGCTTTAAGGTGGGTGGAGAACAAATTATCACTAAACCAGTGCAAAGCAGGGTCTAAGAGACAATCGAAAGACTTATTATCAAGTTATGAGCTAAACAATGGGATAAAAGCCATTCAAAGCTTGACAACAAAGATAATAATGCAGAAGAGAAGGTGGAAAAGCTGACAATCAAAGCTGAAAGGAACCTGTGATCTGTATTAACATAAAAAGTCTGAGTACAAAAAGAGCATCCTCAGTCCAGAATCGAACCTTTTGTTCTCCAAATGTCTTTGGCTTTATAGCCTTACAAGATCAAATCTAGATCCATGAAAAATGGATCAGATTTGCCAAAAATAGTCAAACCAACAAGTGTAGGATGAGATCCTATAAAAATGAATCTGGAATTCTAAAAATGGAAAATCAAATCAAAATAGGAGAAGATCAAGTCTTGATGTAGTGCAGATAAGCCTCCCAAGGCTGTTTATGACTCTTCCAAAAGATAGAATTCGAATTTGCTGAGTTGACAAAAAATCCTATATTTTTGCCTTTGAAAAAGACACCAAATTCATTTGAATAACCTCTTCTGATCTTAACCCACACAAATAACATTCAAATCTGACTTTATAATTCACCATTTATCCATTAGAATCAAATTCAAACCATTTGGATTCAAAAACCCTTGATCTGTGCGAAATTTTGAAAATTCTGGTTAAAACAGGCTTTCGGTGGTTGACTGGAAAGATTCTGTGCGAATTTACCACCGAAAGCGCAGCTTTCGGTGGTTAATGAACATTCGTCCTGTTCGCCTAAACCACCGAAAGTCAAAATTTCCAGCAAAAACTGCCTTTGGTAAAAATCCATTTTCTCAGCCATGGAATATCCGTTTCGCACATTCCAATAGTCGATCGACATCTACAGATCGTAAGCTTTCCAATGGTACAATCAGATTTGGATTTGGAGCTATGGAAGCTAGTGAAAATTTCCCTTCAATATTAGGCATATTTCCTTCAAAAATGCCGGTGCGTTTTTGAGAGTTAACACCTGTATTTGAAGGACAGATAGATGCATAAGCCCTAGAAAAATGGTTAACTCTACTAGAAGGTTATTTCTTTGTTCACAATTTTTCTGACAAAGAAAAGATCACCTTTGCACTCCTTAAATCTCTCCCTCATGTCAAACATTGGTGGGAAACTCACTGGGAGAAAAGTTCCATGGAGGAGTCTGGAATATATGGGGCCGATCCCACTTGGGATTTTTTTGTGGATGCGGTAAAAGAACAGTATTACCCTGTTGGAAACTATGAGGACCAGTACATGAGATGGACCACATTGTGGCAAGAGAGGGACCAAGCAGTTCCGGAGTTCACCAATACCTTCCATACCTTGCGCACCAAGCCGGGTATCAAATATTCCGAGCGACATTTGGTTCTGAAATATTGTGGGGCTCTACATAGATACATCCAAACTGAAATGGATTTTCTGGACATCTCATCACTTGGTGTTGCTTATCGATATGCTATTAAAATTGAGCAGAAATTTAAGCACTAGAACAAACGGGAGTTTACGTCTGCAAATCCGCAACAACCAAAGTATGACAAAGACGAACCTAACAAACAATCTCCTGAAAACCGGTCCAAGACACAGAAAAAGAAGGGTCATGGGAAGACAAAGAAGGACACCAGAAAATGGTGCGATTTCCACAAAAGCGCCTGGAACAACACCGATGAATGTCACTCAAAACAGTCATTGGTGGCCGAGATCAAAGACAAGGAGCCGAACCCTGATTCAGAGTCCAATTGTGAAAATACTGGTAAATGACAGATCATTGACGCAGACCCCACTGCTATTGTCGCAACCACAATAATTCAACTAGAAGAACCAACAGATCCCGAAGAGGGGGAGCACCTTTTTCATTCACAAATGTGGGTAAAGGGGACCCCACTGCATTTTATTGTTGATTGCGGAAGCCAGAAAAACCTCATCTGAGCAGAGGTCATCAAACAGTTGGGATTGTCGACAACACCACACCCGCAACCATACAATATCTGGTGGCTTCGGCAAGGACGAGATCTCCGTGTCAGCCAACAATGTCGATTGTCATACAACATCCAACCCTTAAGGGATGAGGTATTATGTGATGTTTCCCCACTGGATGTCTGTGATGTTCTCTTGGGCCAACGATATATGTGGAAACGCCATGTTGTTTATGAGTCTCAACCCCGTAGTGTCATTGTTACTTTGGGGGGTCATCTCTACAGAATACCAGAGGTAATTCTGACTACTGTTCCACCTAAAAAGTGCCTCAAGGTAGTATCTCATATTACAAAATTCAGCTTCTTCACAATCTATTCAAAAGGAGAACAAAAGGACACTACAACCACTACAGCCTTGCCCCAAGTACCTTCTATCCAACAAAAGCAGATCGATAGGGCTACAGGAAAGTGTAAATATTCCTTCTGCACATCATCCTCTCATGTATCTCGACTTGTTGAACAACCTCAACCTCAACAGGTTCGTGACAGATTTCCACAAATTGAGCAGCGTGACGTCTCTAGCAAGACAAGCAGCTCACCAAGATGCAGATCCAACAAACGCTTTTCCCTCTCCCCCGGGAACTCAATGCAATGGAGACCATTTCTTCCTAAGGAGGGAGGATTGATCCTAGTGGATATCGGTGGCCACCCACCTTTACCAACTGGCTCAAAACAACTTTCTGGCAATTTTGGCAATTTACTATTTTTAGCAGGTTTTAACTTCCAGGGCCATTTTAAGGGCCCAAATGAAGGTTTTTCGAGATCGAGGTTCTCCATGATAGTTGAAGGCATGATTGAGCCCCCAAAATGAATCTCCTCAACGATACCTTTCCAACGAGCTATCATACGCCTAAAACAAAGATCGTATGCAAAAGTTACGACCCCAGGAACTTGACGTACTAACTTACCCAAACGGGGCCCACATGACTTTTGACGCTTCATCTCCTAGGGTTAGTTTTTTGGATGTCTAGGACTTTTGGCATTCCCATTTATTGTAAAAAGGCCTTCAGAGCCTCATTGTAATCATCTTCTTGGGAATGCGAGTAGCCGTCACATCTCTTCTCAAAGATAAGTTGCCACCATTCCATTGAGTCTTTCACTCTGTATTTTACAGTTTCTGTACATTTATTTCATTAATAGAAATCGTGTATTACTATATATCTGCGTTTATGGTTGCATCTCTGATATATTTCTGTTATATTATTGAATATTTGCGATATCTCTGTGCATTTATTTATTATATCTCCGATCTCATTTCGTGCCGAAAATAATCTGGATCAACTATAAAGTGAATAGTATTAATTTTTTTTTACTTAAATAATATTTAGTGTAGTTTAATATTTGGTTTATAGTGATATTTTAAATAAATGTAATGAAAATATTTATAATAAATTATATATTTGTAATAATGGAATAAAAATATTGACATTTTAATTTAATAGAATTTTAATGTAAAGCTATCTATTTCGAAAACTAATTCCCAATCTCTTTGAATATCCATAACGAGTTTAAGAGATGTTAGCCGTTCCGTGCAACTATTATATATATATATATATATATATATATATATATATATATATATATATATTATTTTACCAATTAAAAATACATTTTAAAAGTACATTTTTATAATGTGATATCAAAATATTTAAACATTTTTTAAATAAAAAATGTTATTCAAATTTTTATTGTATTATTAATTATCAATGTTTATCTATTTATTTTTATTTTATCAATTAAAAATACATTTATATAATATAATAACAAAATATTTAAACATTTGTTAAATAAAAAATGTTAATCAAATTTTTTTCTTGACATGTATTAACATGATTATTCAATGAACTAAAAAAAACATTTCCATATTTAGTTATTTTTATCAAACAATACAACATACCTTAACACTTAATACATGTATTGAGTAAAAATAGGTTATTAGTCCTGGTAGCGATCAATAATTCGTTGACTTCATATTAATATGTCATTTGATTATAAATTTTTGCATCGTCTGTATTGTTCAAACTATAGAAGTTAAAACATTATTTTTTATATAATAAAAAAAAACATTATGTCATCATCTCATTGGAGAATAGAATCGGAATCTTATTGTCAGCTTTGTTCCCAATGTTGTAAATGTTTAGATATCCAAAGTTTTGAGCATGGACGCTCTTTTTTAATTTTTTAATTTTTATTGAAATGTTTACATACTGAAAGTTCTGAGCATCGACGCTCTTTTTTAATGTTTTTATTATTTCTATTTTTATTGAAATGTTTACATACTGAAAGTTTTGAGAATTGATACTCTTTTTGAAGTACTTGAATATGTCCGACAGCTTAAATGTTTACATAGCATGAGGCCCTTAAACAGACCTGACAACTTAAATGTTTGCATAGTGTGAGGCCCTTAAACAACCTTAACAACCTTAAATGTTTACTTAAATAGGCTTTTCACAATACATTTTTCCTTGAATTTTTCCATACAATGTTGCAGTGAATTTGGAAAATATTGTTGTCCACCACTAGTCACATAGCCATCATATGTTTCATACTTCTATGCTTGGAATGCAATTTAGTCATCATTGAAGATACATATATTTTTATTGGTTCGTTGGATGCTTCTTGTTCGTTGGTTCGTTGGTTCGTCGGTTGTTGCTTGTTGTTGTTTGGTTCAACTTTGCAAGGTTGAGGTCTTGCACCTGTAGTTGGACTATTGGTGCTTGATGCATGCCTTTTTTTCTTCAACTTTTCAAGGTTGGGGTCCTGCACCTGCAGTTGGAGTTGTTTTTTGACTAGTGGAGTTCAAGTATTGCACCCACAATTCAACCTGTGCTTCTGTTGTTCATCGTTGCCGAATAAGTTTCGATACCATAATTTAATTCATATTCATTCTTTGTTGTTTGCTATTTGCAATTTGCAAGTAAGAATGTTTAAGTATTTCCACTTGCATGGTCGTCATATGTTTCAGATTTATTCTATGCTTGGGTCAATTTGTTCATCATTGAAGATACATGTATTTTTTATTGGTTCATTGGTTGTTGCTTGTTCGTTGGTTCATTGGTTCGTCGGTTCGTCGGTTGCTACTTGTTGTTGTTTGGTTCAAGTTTGCAAGTTTGAGGTCCTGCAACTATAGTTGGGACAGTTGGTGCCTTCTCACTGGTTTGTTGCTTGTTGTTTCCTTTTGTTTTCTTTGACTTTGCAAGGTTGGGGTTTTGCACCGACAGTTGGAGCTAATTTTTTCACTTTGCAGTGTTCAGGTCCTGCACCTGCAAGTGGACCTGTGGTTTTTTCGTTCTTCATTAATGAGTAAGTTTCAATAACATACTTTCAATCGTATTCATTACTTACTATTTGTTGTTTTCACTTTGCAAGTAAGAATGTTTAAGTATTTATTCATCATTCTTGTCCTGCAGACTTTCCATAGAGGTTGGCATATCTTTTTCTTTTGCTCTTAAATTTTCTCCAATTTTTTCTCCTAACTCTGAACCATACCTGCATGCCTTTGCAAAATGTTCTTGTACACGAAAAAGATGTTGAGATGGTGCTAGCAAGAGTAGTATTATGTGGATTGCAAATTGCAATACTCAATATCTATGTCGCTTCGCATGCAACATTGCTAACATAATGAATGTGTTCTCAAATGCATCACACCATTTACATCTAGATGAAACCACTATCATTTTAGGACTATTCAGTGTTGACATGATACAAAATAGTGCCATAACAAATAATTGGAAAACTACATGTGCAATTACAATGTCTTCTTTCTTTTGGTTAAGATAAAACATGTGCAAAACACACTTATTAACCATATATGGTGAAATGTGCCCATATAACAATACAACCTATTTATCTTATACAGAGACTAGTCTAACCACGATACAATTTGTCTTGTACTTGAATTATGGAATATGCATCAAAGATATTACAAAATTATATTTCCATGTCTCAAAACATATCAGGATGCTTTTTTGCACAAAACCAAATCATTCAGCTCCGACCATCAGATTTCTTAATATTTTCTGGCTTGTAATATATTTTGGACAGGAAAAATTCTATATAATTACAACCATGGATCGAGAAAAGAAAAGGTTCATGTTTCTAACTCTCTTTTATTCTATTCCTTTGATTCTTATTTGTTGTATGTACATATTACGTGTTCTCCCTTTCATACCATCTTACATTCATATTCATTGTATTTTGTGCGTTTCCACATTGAAACAAACAAAATAACTAAAGAAGACGAAGAACTCTTTACCACAAAAGTAGAAGAGGAGATACAAATGTGCATGCTTCTGCTCTTTTTTCATATTCCATTGTTTTGTATTTCATTTATTGTTTGTATATTTGTTCTACTACTTTGCACCAAATTTATTGTATGTATATACTACGTATCTTCCTACATAATAACTTATATTCATGTCAATTGTATTCTTTGTGCTGCTACATTGAAATAAATAGAATTGTGTTTATTTTTTTACATGTCTTCCTACATACCAACTTATCTTCATGTCCATTATATTTTCTTCATTTCTACATTGAAACAAACAGAATAACTGGAGAAGATGAGGGACTCTTTACCACAAATGTTGAATATGAGATACATAGGTGCATGCTTCTACTCTTATTTCATATTCTATTGTTTAATATTTCATTTATTCTCTGTATATTTGTTCTACTGCTTTGGACCTAATTTATTGTATATAGATACTATGTATTTTTCTACATAATAACTTATCTTCATGTCACTTGTATTCTTTGTGCTGCTATATTGAAATAAATAGAACTATATTTATTTTGTTACATGTATTTCTACATACTAACTTACCTTCATGTCCAATGTATTTTATGCATTTCTACATTGAAAGAAATAGATTAGTTGGACAAGAGGATGAAATATTATATGCCACAGCAGAGGAGGTTGAAGTACAATCTTCGAAAATGTATACCAACTATGATAGTAAATCAAACACACAAACTGAGTAGGTGGATATAATATTGGACTAAAAAAGGATGATTTGTAAACAATGGGTCTTTTTTGAGACTTCCCGCTTCTGAACATTTCCTTCCCCATTACTATTTTCCCACTCTCTATTATTCCTTTTTTTTCCCTCTTCTATACTTAACCGAGTTCCCCTTTGTTTCCCCCCTCTAATTTTTCTTTTAGGTTGCTTTTATTAGTCATTTTTTCCGAAAATGTCTAGGTGCATAGGTTGGCAGACTCATGGGTTCACATTTATACTCATGCTTCTATGTCACGACTCTAACCGATGACTTCCTCATTCCATACTTAGCCACTTTTTCGATCGCGAGTTCCCGGGCTGGTAGGCTCAGGATTGTGCCTCTAGCTTTGGGGGTTCCACGATATACAGATTGGCTGCCAGACTCCCCCATCGTGCCATGTTGCATGTTACACATTCTTGTAGTAAAAAATTATGAGGCATACAATTTTACCATCGGGTCCTCATGTTTCCTGAGTATCCCTTGACATCCTATTTCATATTCCATCTACTTCGAGCTTGTATGTGACATTCAAAAAAATTATGGACAATATACAATGCATATGATTATTTAGTCCTTCTGATGTTTATGTACACATGCTTGCATAAAAAAAAGTTGGAATAGTGACATGGGAATGAGCAGTCAATCATCGCAAACATCAATAAAATGACAATGTCAAAGGTAAAGATTCATACATTTTTCTCTTGATATGTTTACCAAACAAATATCCTGAGCTATTTATTCATTTATTCCATGATAAATATGTTGATGTCATCTGCAACACATACTTTGTAGTTCACAAGAAGTATCAATGAGCGCAAGTGAGATGCCAAACATAGTGCAAGTTCCGCAAACTAAGAGGTTTGGTTACAAAACTCTGGCCTTAATACTTCATCCAAGTTGTGCATTTACTTGTACATTTATGCCAGGAAAAAAAGAAAACAAAAAAATAATGCAAACTACCATTAACATTACTTTTCCTGTTCAAAAATTGCCATGAGGTCTAAAATTATAACACCCAATATACTATCAATAGAAGGATTGAATAGCCACCGAACTGGACAAGTTTTCATCGGGGACATAATGGTCGTGTATAGAGCCTACTCGGAAAAGGAAGACAAAACTAAATGTATTGTGTGTGCTGACATGACAGACAACGAAGCCATGATGACATTCACATTGATTATCCCTACACAACTTGTCCAAAAGCATGCAAAAAATATATTTCCAGGTAATGGGATATCCATTACAAATTTTAATATATTGCCCAAAACAGTATATGACTATGGTGATTGTGATAGGATTATATCGCTCAATGAAACAAGTATTGTGGAAAAAATTCTCGTGATTTGTTCAGATTATCATTTCGTACCGGATACAACAATCAACCAACTTGCACAGAGAAAAGACACTTACCCAATCGGAACCCTTGGTGTAGCAGTCACACTCACGAGAAAAGTTGGCTCGAAACACATTCTCCATATAAAATATGGAGAGTCAGACAACAACAAGGAAATGGTACCATTATCCATATCCCTTTTTGTCCTTTACTTTCACATGTCCATGTATCTTAGTGATGTTACAAAACTATTGCACTGTTCCATGTTGCATCTACAATGTTTTGACACCTATTCAAATTGTTTTTCCTCAATGGAACAACAATTGCATAAAGGGAAATTTCCACTTATGCTCTTCAAAAATATAAAAAAGAAAAGAGATGTTAAAGAAATGATCTTTCGCACAACCCAAGCAACATTTTTAACAGAATTGCGAACAAACGTAGTACAGGATCTCAAGAAACTAACTATCTCGAAAACTATTGTGCATAATCTACAATTCCATCTACACTTTTCTCATAAAAATTGCATTCACCAATTTTCTTCATCTTTTTTTTGTTGTGCAGTTGTATATCATATTGTTCAATATATTAACTATTTTTCTCACATGCCCAGGTTGAGGGTGTTTTGGTTGCAAAGAATTTGTACTAAACCCCCTTCGAGCATGTATGTGCCAAATGAAACTCTCCTGCTTCTGCCTCTACTTTCATAAATGATGGTACAATTGATTTTCTACGATGCAGTAAAAAATGCCCTTACATATATAGACATTTCCTCAATGCTTCCATCTGAACCTTTAGTAACACAATCATACATTGTACAATTAGAGAACCTTTGTTACAAGATGTGCTTCCTAGGCTAACAAAAATATCATATGAAGTACACCTACATAAAAAGGAAAGCAGTGTCTACATGCTTCACAACTTTCAGATCCATAGCAAATTTACATTAAGTGAGGACAATGCAATACTGCATATCGATTGAACCAAAAAAAAAAAAAAAATATCAAGCATTGGCAGGAAACAAAACAATCTCATGTGTATATGTCCATGCTACCCAATGAGGATATCCCACATGTAAGACAAAACCAATGCCACATGTTTTTTTTTATATCAAATTGTTTGATGCATAGGTCGATGTGTACTGCTTTATGGACCCTTGTGGGATATCCCTTCCTGCCTTTTATGTTCATGCATTTCCTTCTGCCTCAAATTTCAATACATTTGGTGTTTACTTGGATTTTGATTGTATGCTTGGTTCTGGAAAATTAATAATACATTTAGGATCTCAATGGTTTTTCTATGATCTTAAATAATATACAAGACCTGCTTTGCATTTTAATGTAAGCTATGTGAAGCAAATGTAATATGTGTCTTGTTTTAGCACTTGAAATGAAACAATGTCATGTGTATCTATCCATGCTACCCAATGAGGATATCCCACATGTAAGAGAAAACCAATGCCACGTGTGTCCTTTTTATGTCAAATTGTTTGATGCATAGGTCGATGCATACTTCTCTATGGACCCTTGTGGGATCTCTCTTGGCGCCATCTGTGTTCATGAGTTTCCTTGTGTGATGCAGGAGCATTGTAAGAAATCCAACAAAGAAAGCACAAGAGCGGATGACAGTTGGATATGCACTAGCACACATTTTGAAGGCATTTTGAATTTGAAAGGATAAGACATTAATGTAATATTCTGAAAGGATGCATTCGCATTTATGTTTTGAGTTGTAATGCAAATCTTGAGCGGTTGCTCTCATCTGTTTGTTGGAGGCATTTATTGTATTAAATGTAAAGCAGTTGTAGCTTTTATTTTGATTAGATAACTTAGAGTGTGGGAGGGAAAACTCTAGAAAGCTCCCTCGTATGTATTGTAATGTATCATTATGATTCTCATAGTAAGAATTAGAGAGCTATAGAGAAAGAGAATAGAAGAACAAAGATTGTAGAAGAGTGTATAAGAAGATAGCTGATGCTATAAAACCCATGTATAGATGCACTTGGATTAATATAAGGATTCTTCGATCCAAATATCATGGTGTTTATGAATTTTGTTTACATCTATTGAATGGTATGTTTACAGTTAATTCCAGTCTCTATTATGCATTTGTTTCAATGTTGTTTGTATGTATGATTTCATGATTGAATGTATGAATTCTTTGAGAGGGAGAGAATGAGTTTCAATTGTTTATTGTGCTGAGAATTCCTACAAGGGGTGCAGTGAAGGTCGTGCAAAGTGTGTGTTGACAGGTTCTGAGTTTTACCTCAGAAAATCTCGGGAGAGATACCATTGTTTTCATACCAGCAGAAGTGTGAGTATAGCACAAAGTCGTGCAAGGAGTGTGCAGGCAGGTTGAAGTCTTATACTTTTCCAACCCAAGTGAGGGGTTGAAGGATTTCTCTTGCAAGGAGTGCATAGAAGAGGAAGATGCCAGATAACTAGAGGTTATCATTAGTGCCAGAAGGAGTGCGCGCAAAGAACCCTTGGAATTCTTGAGTTTGTAGTAGAAGCCAAGCTCAGAAGGGATAGAGACTTCGAGGGATTCGAAGAAAAGAATAAGGTTGAAGTCACCTCACAGAGGTTGACCCCAGAAAAATTGACGCCAAGTCCTTTGGTTTGGAGCCATTGAAAATCTGAATGGATGGTGGAATTTCTCAGAGAGAGGAATACCAAAATTCTGTGAGCCATTGGATCTAGTAGATCAACGTGAAGGATGAGGATGATAACCTTTCAACACTCAAAAACCTAGGAGGAATAGTATCCATTAGATCTATATCAACGAGAGTCGTTGGTGTCTTGAGTTTAGATCTTGGCATTTCAGAAGTCAGGAGTTGGATCATTGGGCTTGTGTTACACAAACAATCATGACATCATGAAATGCGAAGTCGTGATGCGATCGTGGTCGTTGATTGAGGAGGATGCACAGGACCGTCATATATGGTCTTGGGGAGAGGTCCCACATTGGGTTTTGGGGTTTCTTGGATGTGGAGTGTTGGATTTGTATCATGCGAATACCCCTGAAATCACGATTCACGAAATACCTTTTCGGATAAAGGGTGTGATCACATTGGTTGGTCACGTGGGTAAGAGTTCATGCCTAGTGCTTGTTTTCATAGGCGTAGCTCCTAAAAAGGACCTGTGGTTACAAGTGAGAAGATTCCATATGGGAATTAAAGAGCCATTTAGGCTCAAGGGGAGATTAAGAACAATCCTTAGACCAGGAAGTCAAGCAGAACCTGCTAAGATAGGGGTGTTGCATCAGGTGGTATCAGAGCACAAATTTTGAATCTCTGTAGTGAAGAGCAAATTACAACAATGCCGCCCAAAAGATCTCAAGATAGACCAATGCTTGATCCAACTGTGGAAAGGGAAATGAGAGAAATTCATGCTCGATTAGATGCTATGGAGACAACATAGAGATGAGCTACTGATACATGAGATGTTAGTGAAGCCGAAAGTGAAAATGAGGCTAGAGATGAAGAAGAATTTGTAGCTAAAGACGCTGCAAAAGAACGTCTATTCAGAGTTGTTGCAAGAATAGGGGCCAGAGAAAAAATGGACATTCTGAAGTATGAAGGAAACTTAGATGTTGAGGAGATTCTAGATTGTCTTAGAGCTCTGGATAAATACTTGGACTATGAAGATATCGAAGAAGATAGGTAAGTAAAACATGTTGTCACTAGATTGAAAGGGCATGCAACACTGTGGTGGGATGAACTGCAGGCTGACATGCATTGCAAAGGTAAGAAAAGAATCAAAATATGGGATAGGATGGTAGAAAAGATGAAATCCAAGTTTACACCTAGAGACTATCAAATTAATATGTTTCGAAGAATGCAAAATTTGAGATAGAAGGGGATGACAGTGAAGGAATACACTGAAGAGTTTTACCGACTGAACATCAGAGTTGGTCATCGTGAGAGTGATGATGAAAAGGTCACCAGATACATGAATGGTCTGAGATATGACATTTAGGATGAGATGAGCATGCTGACAATTAGAAATGTGGAAGATGCTTATCATATTTCTCTGAAGGCAGAAGACAAATTGGCCCGAAAGCAAGGTCAAAGAGGCAGAGGTAGAAGTCAGAGAAGAGGCAAAGCAATTGTCCAGGACAAGGTACAAAAGCCCAAAGGTGAAGAAAATAAACCTCATAATCACCCAAAAAGAGGAGGAAGTTCACAAGGATGACAGTAGGCTGACAAGAAAACTTTTCCATGAACAAGAGGAAGAGGCAAAGGCAGAGGAGGTGAGATAAAATGTTTTGTTTATGGAAAGATTAGACACAAATATTTTGAATGTCCTAATAGAAAAAGAGATAGAGGAGGAGAATCTCACATTTCAGAAGTGCAGAGGTGAAATGTTGAGGCAGAAGATGCAGAAGGAGGAAGATCCTTAATGATGAGGAAAATTCTCTTGAAGCTAGAGAAAGAGGCAGAGAATCCAGTCTAGAGAAACAATCTATTTAGAACTGCTTTCAAGACCAAGAGTAGGGTATGCAAGGTGATAGTGTACAGTGGAAGCACAGATAATCTAGTATCCACAGAAATGGTGGAGAAGATGGAATTGGAGACAGTTGCACATCCGAGCTCATATAATGTCTCGTGGTTGCAAAAAGGACATCAAGTAACTGTCACTAAACAATGTTTAGTTGAATTTATTATAGGGGGGTATAGTGATGAGATCTTATATGAATTTATTCCCATGGATGTTTGTCATGTTTTGTTGGGAAGACCATGGAAATATGACATAAATGTTGTTCATGATGGGAGAAAGAACACATACACCTTAGAGAATAATGGTAGGACACATATGTTGTTGCCAATCGAAGACAAAAAGGTGAAAGCAGAAGCATGTAACACTATACTTCTCATGAGTGGGAAGGAACTTCTGGAGGAAGTCAAGAAATAAGAATACGTGCAGTTTGTTATGGTAAGAAATCCTAAATTCATTTTGACCAATACTTCGATAGATGATCTACCGGAGGAAATTCGGGAAATGCTGGAAAATTTTGTTGATATAGTGGTGGACAATTTACCTTATTCGTTGCCACCCATGATAAGTATAAGCCATCACATCAACCTTATGCTAGGGGTGAGTTTACCAAACAAACAAGCATATAGGTTGACGCTGCAGGAGAATGAAGAGGTCAAGAAGCAAGTCTAGGATTTGATGGACAAGGGGTTGATAAGAGAAAGCTTGAGTCCATGCACTGTACCAACAGTGTTAAGTCCAAAGAAAGATGGTGTATGGAGAATGTGTACAGACTCGAGGGCTATAAACAAAATCAACATCAGGTACATATTTCCTTTACCGAGGATGGATGACTTGATGGATTGCTTGAGTGGAGCAAGGTTTTTTTCAAAGATTGATTTGAAAAGAGGATATCATCAAATTAGAAGGAGGGAAGGCGGTGAATGGAAGACATCATTCAAGATGAATGAAGGATTATATGAATGGATTGTCATGCCGTTTGGTTTGACGAATGTGCCAAGTACTTTCATGAGATTGATGAATGAAGTCTTGAAAGATTTCATTGGGAAGTTTGTAATTTTGTATCTTGATGATATACTGGTCTTTAGTAAGACTGAATAAGAACATCTGAAACACCTAACTCTAGTAATGAGAAGGTTGCAACAAGAGAAGTTGATGATAAATCTAAAGAAGTCATCTTTCATGAAGAAAGAACTCATTTATTTGGGTTTTGTGATCTCTTTGAACGAGTTGAATATGGATCCCCAAAAGGTAAAAGCAATCAAAGAATGGACATCACTGAAAAATACCTTTGAAGTCAAAAGCTTCCATGGACTAGCCAGTTTTTATAGGAAGTTCATCAGAAATTTTTGTGGAATTTCTGCACCAATGATGGACACAGTCAAGAAAAGACATAAATATTTTCATTGGATAGAGGAAGCAAAGAGAAGTTTTAAGTTATTGAAGGAGAATATAACCGAATAGTTAGTTCTGGTTCTACCAGACTTTGGTAAGACATAATGGGGCTTCTGCAGTGCAACATATTAGATATTTTTCTAGATTAATTGTGTAGTGTAAGTCATTCATCTATGACCCATATCCATGAGTATTAGTCACAACTGACCAATAATTCTCATGATTGGAATAGTCCACTTAGCACTCATTTCATCGGGTGATGCTCATAGGGGTGAATAAATGGGATTGAAACTAATAAAATAAATTGCATAGCATCAATAATCACTTCTGGGGCTTGCACTGTGGAAGCCCCCGTATGCTTAAATAATAAGAGTGAAGGGAGCTCTAACTAGGTAGTTCATAAGGCACAATACTTTCTAAGGTTTTGCAAATGGAGTAGCAAGCTAAGTGGGCTTGATTGTGGGTAAAACTCCATAGTTAAGCGTGCTTGAGCCAGAGGCATCTTGGGATGGGTGACCACCTGGGAAGTCCTGGTTACCAGGTGCAAGCCCCGAAAGTGATGATTTATGCTATGCAATTCATTTCATTGGTTTCAATTCCATTTCTTCACTCCCGTGAGCACCACCCGATCCAATGAGTGCTAAGTGGACTATTCAAATCATGATAATTATTGGTCAGTTGCGACAAATACTCATGGATATGGGCCATACATGAATGACTTACACTACGCAGTTAATCCCAAAAATAATATATAATTTGGTAAGACATTTCAAGTGATATGTGAAGCAAATGGGTTTGCGGTTGGAGAAGTCTTAAGCCAAGACAATAGACTGATTTCATACTTCGGTGAGAAGTTGAATGATGCCACAATGAAATATTCCACGTATGATAAACAATTTTATGAAGTCATACATACGTTGAAGAAATGGAGGCACTACTTGGTTCTGAAAGAGTTTGTCTTGTATAGCGACAACCATGCTTTGAAATTCATAACCAGATAGGAAAAATTGAACTAGAAACATGAGAAATGGGTTGAATTTATGCAAAACTTTAATTTTGTTATAAAGCACATTTCTGGAACTACTAACAAGGTTGTTGATACGTTGAATAGGAAATGCTTTATTCTGCAGGAGTTTCATGTGAAGACCTTAGGTTTTGATAACCTTAAGGATATGTATAGGGATGATTCAGATTTAAGGGATGCTTATGAAGCATGTGAGAATCCTGTTCTGAGAGACAGAAGCCAATGGATTGAATACTTAATCTAGGACAAATTATTATTCAAACAAAATCAGTTGTGTATCCCGAAGAGTTATATGAGAGAGAGTCTTCTGAAGGAAAAACATAGTGGAGGATTGGATGGAAATTTTGGCCATGACAAAACATTTGCGCAGCTGAACAGTTTTATATTATTGGCCAGGGATGAGGATAGATGTCAAGAAATTTGTCAAGAGATGTAGAATTTGCCAACATGTAAAGGGGAAGAGACAAAATACATGATTATATCAACCATTTCCAGTACCAGAGAGGTCATGGGACGTGGTAAGCATAGATTTTTTGTTAGGACTGCCAAGGACACAGAGAGGTTGTGATTCTGTATTCGTGGTAGTCGACAGATTCTTGAAAATGGCACATTTCATTCCATGTCAGAAAACCAATGATGCAACACACATTGCAAATCTGTTTTTCAGAGAAGTTGTTTGACTTCATGGATTACCCAAGAGTATTGTTTCAGACAAGGATACCAAATTTGTTGGTCATTTCTGGAGGACACTGTGGAAAAATATGGGGACTAATTTATCTTTTATCTCAACATATCACCCTCAAACAAATGAATAGATTGAGGTAGTAAATCAAAGTTTAGGGGATTTTTTGAGGAGTTTAGTAGATGAACGCCATAGTCAGTGGGATTAGACTCCGCCACAAGAAAATTTTTCATATAACGATTCACCTAACAGGAGTACAAGACAGATCCCATTCTAGATAATGTATAGAATGCAACCAAGGGGAGTGTTTGAGTTGAGAGACTTAGAGTAGAGAAATTTCAGAAGTGATGGAGCAGAAGAATTTGCAACATAGATGCAAGAGATCCACAGTAAAATCAAAGAGCGGTTGCAAAATTCCAACCAAGAATATAAGTGCAGAGCAAATTAACACAGGAGAGAACTTCAGTTTGAAGTGGGAGAATTAGTCTTAGCACTCTTGAGAAAAGAAAGGTTCCCAAGGGGAACATATAATAAACTGAAGATGAAAAAGATAGGGCCGTGTAAAATCATAAGGAAATTTGAAGCAAATGCTTATGAGATAGAGTTTCCAGATGATGTGGGCATATCACCCATATTCAATGTAGCAGATTTGTATCCTTACTGAACAAATCATGGATGATTTTAAGGATGGAAGTTTATTTTAAAATGTAGAAACCTTGGTGAATCTTACTAATCCTTCAAATGCCAACTATAAATGATTTGCGATATTTTTGTAAAAATATTCAAATTTCTAAGGATTTTATATAGTTTTTATAAAAATTTGGCTATTTTTAAGGTAAAATAATTATTATCTTATAGAAAATTGGACGGATCCTTTTTAAAATAATGAATCTTGTTTTTGGAAAAACCATGGAAAGTTAGCCCAAGAGTGAAATTTAGCCCCTAAAATCATCCCTGGAACAGATGAAGGCAAAGGAGAAGAATATCAGAAGGAATTTCAATGGGTCAGATAGATGTTTGTAGCTGGAAAAACACAGATGGAAAAGGTCATTGATCAGAGAGTTAGCAAAAAGACTCGGAGAAAGACATAATTTGAGTATTTGGTCGAATGGAAGGGACACCCGATTGAGGATGCCAATTAGGAAAATGAAGCTGAGATCCAGAAACATGGACAGATGGTGCAAGATCTCATGAACAGGAGTTCATGAATTTTTTTAGCCAGAGGAGTATGATGCAGGAGCATCGTAAGAAAGCCAGCAAAGCAAGCACAAGAGAAGAGGGCAGTTGGATATGAACTAGTGCACATTTTGAAAGCAATTTGAATTTGAAAGGATAAGACATTAATGTAATATCTTGAAAGAATGCATTCACATTTATGTTTTGAGTTGCAATGTAGATCTTGATTGGTTTCTCTCATCTATTTGTTGGAGGCATTTATTGTATTAAATGTAAAGTAGTTGTAGCTTTTATTTCAATTAGATAGCTTAGAGTGTGGAAGGGAAAACTCTATAAATCTCCCTTGTATGTATTGTAATGTATCATTATGATTCTCATAGTAAGAATTAGAGATTTGTAGAGCAAGAGAATAGAAGAACAGAGAATTTAGAAGAGTGTATAAGAAGATACCTGATGCTATAAAACCCATGTACATATGCACTTGGATTAATATAAGGAAGATTTGATCCAAATCTCATGGTGTTTATGAATTCTGTTTACATCTATTGAATGGTATGTTTACAGTTAATTCTAGTCTCTATTATGCATTTGTTTTAATGTTGTGTGTATGTATGATTTCATGATTGAATGTATGAATCTTTTGAGAGGGAGATAATAAGTTTCAATTGTTTCTCATCCTGGGAATTCCTGCAAGGGATGCAGTGAAGGTTGTACAAAGTGTGCGTTGACAGGTTCTGAGTTTTACCTCAGAAAATCTCAAGAGAGATACCATTGTTCTCATACCAGCAGAAGTGTGAGTATAACATAGAGCTGTGCAAGGAGTGCGTAGGTAGGTTTAAGTCTTATAATTTTCCAACCCAAGTGAGGGGTTGAAGGATTTATGTTGCAACAAGTGCACAGAAGAGGAAGATGTCAGATAACCAGAGGTTATCGTTAGTGCCACAAGGAGTGCACACAAAGAACCCTTGGAATTCTTGAGTTTGTAGTAGAAGCCAAGCTCAGAAGGGATAGAGACTTCGAGAGATTTGAAGAAAATAAGAAGGTTGAAGTCACCTCACAGAGGTTGACCCCAGAAAAATTGAGGCCAATTACTTTGGTTTGGATCCATTGAAAATCTGAATGGATGATGGAATTTCTCAGAGGGAGGAATACCGAAATTCCATGAGCCATTGGATCTATTAGATCAACAGGAAGGATAAGGTTGATAACCTTTCAGTGCTCACAAGCCTAGGAGAAATAGTATCCATTGGATCTGGATCAATGGGAGTCGTTGGTCTCTTGACTTCAGATCTCAGTATTTCGAAAGTTGGGAGTTGGAGCATTGGGCTTGCGTTACACAAACAGTCCCCACATCGTGAAACGTGAAGTCATGACGTGATCATGGATGTCGATCATGGAGGAGGCACATGAAAGTCAGATCTGGTCCTGGGGAGAGGTCCCACATCGACTTTCGGGGTTTTGTGGATGTGGAGTGTTGGATTTGTATCATGCCAATACCCTAAAAATCACGATTCATGAAATACATTTTAGGGTAAAGGGTGTGATCGCATTGGTTGGTGACATGGGTAAGAGTTCGCACCTAGTGCTTGTTTGCACAGGCATAGCTCCTAAGAAGGACCTGTGGTTACAAGTGCAAAGATTCCAACTGGGAATCGAAGAGCCATTTCAACTCTCAAGGGGAGATTAAGAATGATCCTTAGATCTAGAGTTCAAGAAGAACCTACTGAGGTAGGGGTGCTACGTCATTGTGCTTTGACTTTCAATACATTTTGTGTTTACTTGGATCTTGGTTGTATGCTTGGTTCTGGAAAATTAATGATACATTTAGGATCTTAGCGGATTTTCTATGATCTTAAAGAATATACATAACTTGCTTTGCCTTTTAATGCAGTCTCTATGAAGCAAATGTAATATGTGGCTCGTTTTAACACTTTTACTTGATCGATGAAATTACCAAAATTCATCTTCAGAAATATTTTGAAATAAAAGGTAGATGCTATGTGAAATCCAATAGAACTATCATATTAACCACAAAAAATTAAAATTGAAATTTTTCGTTGTTATACTTATGGTGAAGTTGACAGTACAATAATTTTACTTGAACATCCCAAAATTGATTTTCCTGGATCCTTTCGATGCTTCTCTTATGAAAACACATCCTGGAAAGCATAAGCACATCTCACTTTATCTATTCCTTGATTGAAGAGCTTGTTCACCTGTTTAATGCACTTCATAGTTATTGGTAAGGCCATCAATGGGGCTTTCTTAACACCAATTCCCGCTTCTAAAAATTTCCATCTCCTTTCGTTTTGTCCTCTTCTTTCCATTTTTGGTAACTTAGTTGTTTTTCAGAAAATGTCTAGGTGCACAGGTTGGCAGATTCACGTGTTTAGATTTCCACTGATGCTTTGATATCATGAGTCTGATTGACCACTTATCCTTTCCATATTCAACAACTTTTTGGATCGTTGGTTCCTGGGTAGGTGGGCTCAACATTACATTTCCATTGTTTCGTTGCCTATAAGCATCACCCGGACTTCCCCGATCTACAAATTGACAACCAAATTCCCCTTTCTTTTTCTCCTTTTCTTTCCCCTTCTGGTTACTCAGTCATTTTTTCGAATATGTATCATTCTTTTATATACAACACCCAAAGTTTCGTGATATACAAATTGACTACCAAAGTCCATCATTATGCCTTGTTCCTTGTTACACATTTTGTAATCAAAAGTTCAGAGACATACAATTTTACCATTGGGCTCTCACATCTCCTAAGTATAACTTTTGGCCCTGATTTGAAGCTCGTCAATATGCCATGTTCCGAATATGCCTCATTCTTTTATATCACAAGTCTGACTAGTCACCAACCATTTCCCCATTCCATATTTGGCCACTATTTCCATCATCATTTCCTAGCCAGGCTTTCTCAACATTGCACTTACATTGTTCTGCGACCTACAAACAACACTCGAAGTTTCATGATATATAAATTGACTGTTGAAGTCCATCATTATGCCATGTTCCGTGTTACACATTTTGTAGTCAAAAGTTCGGAGACATACAATTTGACCATAGGGCACTGAGGTCTCCTAAGTATAACTCGTGACCCTATTTTGGAGCTTGATCGATCGCTTTTCATACTTGGCCATTTCTTGGAATCTCTTTCTCGGGTTGGTGGGTTCATGAAATGTCCAATTATTAATCGCTCTTCACCATCCCCCACCACCTTTTCACTTATTTATAGATATGAAATTATTAATCTTTAATTCTAATAGCTCATCTTGCAGGAACCATTAAGATTGTCATTAATGTCCGAAAGGATGGAGGAGATCGGTCATTAATACAAATTAAACCAAGATTTGCAGAGGTTTGTGTTATCCTTTCCGATTTTTCATTTCAAGAATCATGCAATCTCTTTCGCCCATCGTCTGGTTGGAGGCTTCAAAAAATATCCAATCCTTATCTCTCTTCGCCATCATCGCCACCTTCACACTTTTTTCTAAGTATGCAATTAGTAAGATTCAATGGTAACAACTCATTATGCACAATCCATAGAGATTGTCATTGATCAACAAAAGGCTCAAGGAGATATCCCATTGATACACATTAAACCAAGATTTGCGTAGGATTATATTATCCCTTATGAATGTTCATTTCAAACATCATCTGCAGCAAGAAAACATTATCGTTAACTTATGACAGCAGTTCAACAACATTTCTATCCAGATACAATAAACACCTTCAGGCATGATGACCAGAAGTTCCAATGGTCCAGGGTATATTCTTACTACTCATATCATTCCATCCAGAAGAAAAAAAGGAGATAGTCCCTTGGTGCACCGAGAGATATATTTAAAGCCAAAGAATTCCAAGGAAACCCCCCTTGCTCAGAAAGCCCGCCCACCTATTGCCAATGCAGAGGTTGATGCAGTTGATTTTGAGCTGGAAGAATATGATATTATGAAAGATGATACAATGATGGATGCTGGAAATGTAGACATTGTTCCCACTCCTACGCCCAAATTGAAATCAACCATAATGGGGGAACTTCTTGTCTTGGCGATGGCAGCTCTGACAAGACCAAAGTAAGGGGTTTCAAAAAATAAATTGATGCTCAACGCAATAGCCTCTTTGCAGCTCGAGAGTTTGAGTCTCTCGGCTTGGATGATGATTTTTTACCTCAGATATGTATCCTTTCCTTTCATTTTTAGGGTTTTGAATTGGGTTTGGATTTGTCCCTTGTGCAACCTATGTCCCTGAAGTCTTTGACTGTAAGGAAATGGTATCTTGATGCGCCCAGAGATATATTTCAAGAGAAATAATTATTCAATGGTGGGACCACTCTCCTGTTCTTTGGATATACAATTAACATCTTAGGGGGTGACGATCAGGACTCCCAGTGGTGCAAGGCATATTTCTACTTCTCATCTCCTCCGCCCAGAATGGAGTAATTTGTACCTCTGAAATTGCTCGTGCAACCTACGTCCCTGAATTCTTTTCATGTAAGGAGGGGGTGTCTTGGTCCCCTTCTACCCAAAATGAAGTAATTTGGACCTCTTGAATTGCTTGTACATGCTTTGTCCCTGAAGTCTTTGACTATAAGGAGGTGGTCTCTTGGTGTGTCCTCACTTTAAATTTCGGGCTCTTCCACTTGCCCTACAACATTTTTTCTCTTCTTCCTCATGGGAAGCTTGTGAGAACTATCAATTTTACTGCAAGGAGGGTTCTTATGTCCTCCTGCATTTGAATAATTTTGGGTTTCTTTCTTACTGGGGTGGGTCATTGGAGTGATGTTGCAGGATGTCATACTCTTGGTAATGGTGGCCGCAGATTGGAGACTCTTCTCACCGGGGCCTTTTTCTTGTTATTTGTACAATTCAGTGGTGCTTTGCAATGTCTCTAGGTCATCAGTGTAAGTTTTAAACCTGTGAAGTAAAGAAATGCATATAGATTCTTAAGCAAAACAAAATTTAATCAATAGCTCATTCACATAGTACACAGAGATTTATACCGAAAACCCTCAACTGGGAAAACCTTTCTTATATTCATTATATCGAATTTCACCATTCACTATACAATATATACAATGTTTTTAGGTATTTCGTAGATACCAAAACCCTAATCCCTTAATCTGGGATTAATTTACAAAACCACTAAAAATAGCAAAAGATGTCCAAAAAAAAATTTGGGGGCGTTGCCCTAGGCTACTGCCCATTGCCGAATGCTACACGTAACTGGAGGGGGCATACCTGCCCCCCCTGGGAGCCCCCTAGGAAAGCGCCCAATGCACATGACAAAAAAAGAACTACTAGAGGGATTGTCAGACACAATTTTCATATCTGACGTGCCTACACACACACATGCAAAGAATATAACACCTACCCAACAACCAACATTAGGAGGAGTTTTGTTGACCTGTTTCAAGACAAAGAATTATTCCACTGTGGAACCACTCTCCTATTTCTTTATCACCTTAGCTCTTCCGCACGATATTGATATTGTGAAAGCCAACATTGACCTTCCGAGGAGAAGACTGCAAGGACTTCCTAAAAAAATATGGTAATGAGTTTTGTATGCATGTTCAAGAGATTTTCGATGGCTCCTGCATGTTTTCCCACTAGAGGAACAACATGTAATTGTATGCATGTTTCTTTTTTTTTGTAACTCCTGTACCTGTATTTATGAAAAATATGTTTAATGCTTCAGTGCAAAGAAGTCAGTCCAATGTCTATGGATAAATATATACTACCCACTATTTTTTTTTATAGATTTACTATTAAAAAAATTTCCTTGGAATCTTAGTTGGTGCTTCTTTGTTGGATTTAACACCTCTTCTCATTTGCATTGTTTGATAGTCTCATAATTCTTGAACATTGTATTGGCTCAAGTAATTTGATCTAATATGGAACATTGAACAATTATATTATAATGCATTGTGTCAATTCCATCAATCTTCTATGGAAACATAAATGGATTTCAGACAGTTTCAAACCAACATTCAATTCTATTTGTAATGAATATAGAACACATAAACACTAATTCATGATACGGGAGTTGGGGCCCCGCCCAAGAAGTTTCAATTTCATCTCAACCTTGCTGAGGAAACGATCTTTTATTACCCTTTTGCTTCTTTGATTCCTTTACTCCAAAAGGAAACATTTTATTAGTTGTCCATCCCCTCACCTCTATTTGAGCACTTTTACTTTATTAATGAAATTACCAAATTTCTTCTTCGCGAATATTTAAAAAAATAAAATGATATATGGTAGTTGAAGTCAAATAGGGCTATGAAATCAACCACATTATTAAAATTCAAGTTCGTCATTGTTATTTCTAGATATGGAATTATTAATCTTAAATGCTAACAACCCATCATGTAGGAAGTTTAATACTTAAAATAATATGTCAATTCATTGAAGAATGTATCAAGAACACAATTACCCCCACAAGTTGGAATAAAAACAAATCTTAAACAAAGCATTTGCTCACACCCTTTTTTATGGTACAAGCACAATAGAAAATGAGTAAGTGGATAAAATATTGGACTAGAAAATGATGGTTTTGAAACAATGGGGCTTGTTTGATACCAATTCCCTCTTATGAAAATTTTTCTCTGCTTTTCTATTTTCCCACTCTCTTTTATCCCCTTCTTTTCCCTCTTCTATACTTAACCAAATTCCCCTTTCTTTTTCCCCTCTACTTTCTTTTTTTAGTTACTTAGTCATTTTTCCGAAAATGTTTAGTTGCACGGGTTGGCGGACTCATAGGTTCAAATTTGCACTCATGCTTTTATATCATGATTCTGACTGACCACTTCCCCATTCCATACCTAGCCACTTTTTTTATCGTGGATTCTCGGGTAGGCAGTCTCTAGATTGCACTTCCATTGTTCTATGACCTACAAATAACACTCGGACTTCTGCGATATAAAAATTGACTTCCAGACTCCCACATCATCTCCTCTTCTGTGTTATACATTTTGCACTCAAAAGTTTTGAGACACACAATTTGATCGTCGGCGCCTCATGTCCCCTCGAGAACCCTTGTCACCCTATTTTGAAGCTTGTCCGATCACTTTCCATACTTGGCCATTTCTTGGAATCTCTTTCGTGGATCGTCGGTTTGGCGAGTTCATGAAATATCCAATTCCTAGTCGTTGCTTCATGTGCCTATCACTTTGACACTTCTTTCCAAGTATGAAATAAATATACAACTTGTCCATCAACATGCAAAAAATATCTTTCCAGGTAATGGGATATATATTACAAATTTGAATATATTATCCCTTCGTTTCCCTCTTCTATACTTAACCAAATTCTAATTTATTTTTCCCCTCTACTTTCTCTTTCTGGTTGCTTAGTCATTTTTCTTAAAATTTCTAACTGCGTGGGTTGGCAGACTCATGGTCCCACATTTGCACTCGTGCTTTTATATCGCAACTCCGACTAACTAATTCCCCTTTCCATACCTAGCCACCTTTTCGATCGTGGATTGTCGGGCAGGAAAGCTCTAGATTGCACTTCCATTGTTCTGTGAGCTACAAACAACACCCAGACTTCCACAATATACAAATTTACTATCGGACTTCCACATCATCTCCTCTTCCGTGTTACACATTTTTCACTAAAACATTATGAGAAATAGAATTTGACCATTGGGGCATCACGTCTCCTAGGGAACTATTGTCACCCCATTTTGAAGCCCTTTCGTTTAATTTCCATACTTGGCCATTTATTAGAATCTCTTTCACAGATCGTCAAGTTGGCAGGTTCACGAAATATCCAATTCCTAATCATTGTTTCATGTTCCCACCACCTTCGCACTTATTTCCAAGTATGCAATAATTGAGGTTTAATGATAACAACTCACCATTCAACAACCCTAAATATTGTAATTAATGAGTAAAATCCTCAAGGAGACAGTCACACTGACTAGCCCTACACAACTTGTCTAGAAACATGCAGAAAAGAGTCTTTCAGGTAATGGGATATCTATTAAAAATTTCAATATATTAGTGAAAACGAGTTCGACTGATCGTTTCCCTATTCCATACTTAGCCACTTTTTCTATTGCAGGTTCCCGAACAAGCGGGCTCAAGATTTCGTGTCCATTGTTCGATGTCCTGCAAACAACACTCGAAATTCCGCGATATACATGTAGGAAAGATCTTTCCAGGTAATGGGACATCTATTACAAATTTCAATATATTAGAGAAAATGAGTTCGACTGACCGTTTCCCTATTTCATACTCAACCTCTTTTTCAATTGAGGGTTCCAGGACAGGTGGGCTTAAGATTGCACTTCAATTGTTCTGCGACCTGCAAACATTGAAAATGAGTCCAACCGACTGTTTCCATAATCCATAATTAGCCACTTTTCCGATTGTGGGTTCTCGGATAGGCAGACTCAAGATTGCGCTTCCATTGTTCCACGTCCTATAAACAACATCCAAAATTTCGTGATATACATGCAGAAAATATCTTTCCAGGTAATGGGATATCTATTACAAATTTCAATATATTAGCGAAAACGAGTTCGACCAACCATTTCCATATTCCATACTTAGACACTTTTTTGATTGTGGGTTCCCAGATAGGTAGGCTCAAGATTGCACTTCCATTGTTCCATGACCTGGAAAAAACACTTGAGATTCTGTGATATACAAAATGACTGCTAACATGCCCCATCATGCCCTCTTCTATTTTATGCGTTTTTCACTTAAACTTTTCGAGACATACAATTTGACCATCGGGCCCTCACCTCTCCTAAGTATCCCTTGTAACCTTATTTTGAAGCCTGTCCGACTGCTTTTCATACTTGGCCATTCCTTACTTGCTCTTCCCCATCCCTGCCACCTTCACACTTGTTTATAATAAAAACATGCTTATAAAAAACATTATATATATATATATATATATATATATATATATATATACATACAATTTGACCGTCGAGCCCTCACCTCTCTTGAGTATCCCTTCTAACCCTACTTTGAATCTTGTCCGAATGCTTTTAATACTTATATATATATATGTATTAAAGAGTCTTATTTATAATAAAAAATTGTTTATAAAACCATTATTATACCGTATATATTGTCATTAATGAGTAAAATCTTCGAGGAGACATTCACACTGACTATCCTTACACAACTTGTCCAGAAACATGCAGAAAAGATCCTGCTAGGTAATGAGATATCTATTACAAATTTCAATATATTAGTGAAAACGAGTCCGACTAACCGTTTCCTTATTCCATAGTTAGCCAGTTTTTTGATTGAGGGTTCCCAGACATACGGGCTAAAGATTGTGCTTCCATTGTTTCATGACCTACAAACAACACCCAGAATTCCGCAATATACAAATCGACTGTCGGAATGCCCCATCATGCCCTCTTCCATTTTACACATTTTTCATTCAAAAATTTTGAGACATACAATTTGACTGTCAGGCCCTCACCTCTCCTGATTATTCCTTGTAACCCTATTTTGAAGCCCGTCTGACCGCTTTTCATACTTGGCCATTTCTTACTTGCTCCTCCCCATCCCCACCACCTTCGCACTTGTTTATAATAAAAATTTGTTTATAAAAACAATAT
>JASDQU010100992.1:511355-524255 GCA_032191745.1 Picea mariana
CCTTGTAACCCTTCTTTGAAGCTCGTCCGACCACCTTTCATACTTATATATATATATATAAGAGTCTTATTTATAATAAAAAAATTGTTTATAAAAAAATATTATACCGTAAAGATTTCCATTATTATAAAAATTTTTCCCTATTCCATACTTAGCCACTTTTTTTTATTGTGGGTTCTTGGAAAGGCGAGCTCAAGATTTCCATTCCATTGTTCTGCAACCTGCAAACAACGCCCATAATTCCGCAATATACAAACTAACCACTGGACTAACCCATCATTCCCTCTTTTGTTTTACGCGTTTTGCAGTCAAAATTTTCGAGACATACAATTTGATTTCCGGACCCTCACCTTTCCTAAGTATCCCTTGTAACCCTACTTTGAATCCCATCCGATTGCTTTTCATACTTGGTCATTCCTTACTCTTCCCCATCCCTGCCACCTTCGCACTTGTTTATAAAAAAAAAATTCTTATAAAAACATTATATATATATATAGTATAAAGACATACAATTTGATCGTCGGGCCCTCACCTCTCCTCGGTATCCCTTGTAACCCTACATTGAATCATTTCCTATATATATAAAGGTCTTCTTTCTAAATATTCAATTAGTAAGCTTTAATACTAACAAATCATCATGCAGGAACCGTAAATATTGTCATTAATGAGCGAAAGGATCAAGGATATCTCCCATTAATACGCATTAAACCAAGATTTGCAGAGGGTTATATTATCTCTTCCAAGTGTTAATTTCAAACATCATGGAATGTATTTCACGCGTCGTCAGGTTGGCAGGTTCACGAAACCTCCGATACTTAATTGCTCTTCGCCATACCTTCCACCTTCGTACTTCTAAGTATGCAATAACTAAACTTTACTTGTAACAACTCATCATGCAACACCCGTAGAGATTGTCATTAATGAGCGGAAGGTTCGAGGAGATTTCCCATTCACACACATTGGAGCAACATTTGCGAAGGGTTATATTATCCCCTCCAACTGTTCATTTTAAGCATCATCTAGAGCAAACAAACATTCTCGTAAACTTATGGGACCAACTCGACAACGGTTCTGTGGAGATACAGTGAACATCTTCATGCGTTAGGACCATAACTTCCAGTGTTCCAGGGCATACTCTTACTACTCATCCCCTTTCGCCCAAATCAAAGTAATTTGGACCTATGGAATTGATCGTGTAGGATATGTCCCTGAATTTTTTGACCGTAAGGAGCTGGTCTCTTGGTGCACCAATAGATATATTTCAGGCCAAAGAATTATTCAACTGTGGAACCACTCTTCTATTTCTTTGTCACCTCAGGTCTTTCACAAGATGTTAATATTGTCGGAGCCAACATTGACCTTTAGAGGAGAAGACTCCAATCAGTTCCTAAAAAATCATGATAACGGGTTGGACCTCTTGCTCGAGTTCCTAGAAGACCTGACAATAGTTCTTGAAGATATCACAAGCTTACAGGTTATTTCATTTAGAAATCCATTCTACGAAATTTCCTAGATGTTTACAAGAATAATAGGACATGAATCCACATGAAGTATTTCCTGCATGGTTCTTTATATTTTTTATTTCACAATCAAGGAAAAAACCATTTTTTATTGGGGGAAGCTATTTTCCATTGAAATATGTTCCCAATTTTCATGCTTCAAAAAGGAGAAGAAATTTTATATGTAATCCTACTTGGTTTTCGCAATATCGCATTGTTATCTATTTCCAAAAATGTTTGTGTCCAAGAAGGTAAACTGGGAATTTGACCCAGTAACCTTCTGGTACCAGGCCTTGTGGAGGCACAATGACTCCCACTATTTTTTATGAGGTTTTTAATGACTTTCTCTCTGTTTTCAAAGATTTATTGTTAGGAAAGGATGCTCCCAACATGCCTGACTAAACCAATTTTTTGGATAGGAAGGGGCACTTGAACAAATGGACAATTACAATGTGATAAGGATTTTTGGCTCCAAGGAAAATTTTTCTTTCCTTCCATGTCACATTACAGACAAAATGTTTGTTAAAGAAATAACAAGGCAATACAACTACTGGTTGCATCTCTTCCATGATAAGAGAAAAAAAAAGTTCATTCCTCTGCCTTGGAAAGTCGGGGAGTTCGTGTTGAGGAACGTCAACAAAATTGACGAATTCGTAGCCCATTTCAACAACTTGAACCCAATATATGATGAAAGGATAAGAGTTTTCGACCCTAATGGGATATTTTTAGAACATTTACTAGCAGTTGGATTCAACAATTCTTTTTCCAAAGACACTTGAGCGAAAACAGAGACAATGATGACAACACTCTTGCTTTTGATGCCGGAGACTTAGATACATTACAAAACACCACTGAATTGTACACACAACAGGGAAAAAAACTCGGTGATAAGAGTGTTCAAACCTCAGCTACCACTCCCAAGAGTATGACATCTCGGAGCATCGCTCCAACAAACCACCCTAGTAAGAAAACAACCCATAATTCTTCAAACGAGGGAGGAGATAAGAACCCTCCTCACACTAACATTTATAGTTCTTACAATATTCCCGTGAAGAAGAAGAGAAGAAACTTTGTAGAGCAAGTGGAAGAACACGAAATTGAGAGTGAAGACATGGAACTTGATACTGATATGGATAGTGTATTCCACAACATTGATTAGCTCTAGGACATGATCCAACATAGCCCCCCAATGGAAATAGCTGAGACCAAATTTATTTACGAAGATGAATCCTTTGTATTCCATAGAACTGTTTTTGACAACGAGTCTAAAAAATTAATTATTGAAGAGAGAGACATAAGAAATAAGAAAGGGAAATATCGTTCAGAGATTAACCTTGAGAACATGTGGTCGTCCCAAATCTCCCAACTTCACCGAGCAACTGGAGATTCTCTTGATGATTCCATTGGAGGCATTGAGGCTGAGAATGTTAGACTGGAGGACCAAATAAAGGAATTGGAGGAAGCTTTGATTCCTATGCCATTGTTTTCCAATCCTTTAGCAATAACCATGCCTGTCAACCCTGTGACCAAGTTAAAAGGATCCTCCAACCTCCTCTCATCATGTAGAGGCTATGTGGAGAAGAATATCAAGAAAATAATGGAGTTGATTACTGAGGCCTGGGAAACATCACAAAGTATGTCTTCCCTTGGAACGAGGGTACATGCTTTGCATGAACATTTGTAGGCAGATTTAAAAAATTAAGAACATTTCTATATAGACACGGTCATCCCTTTTGGCATCCATGTAATCAACATGAAAAATATGAGAAGAAGACAAGAATATCTTCCCTCCCCAAACCGGATCACTCAATTAAATACATGCTAGAAAGAAAGAGTAAAGAACCTGAATCTCATTGTCCAATAATGTGAACAAGCCATATCGAAGAAATAAGTGTTATTCAGAAAGATGGCCCAAAGAGACTTAGCTAGAAGTACCAATGAGGTCCAATACCCCAACTTAATTGTCAACTCCTTGCCCTTAACTAAAAAATCCTTCAATGAACAAGTTGATATTTTTAAGGGGTTGTCTTTAGAAAATTTTTACAACATCCTTGAATATGGTGAAGATGATGTGGACAACTAGCTAGTGGACTATTCGGTACAAAATGAAGAAATTGATCAAGCTCTGGATAATCTTTCTATCGATCTAAGGGAATTCGAAAATGAGTTTTTCAACATAAAAATCTGGGATGAGATCAACATGACCCCCTTGAGAGGCTACATTGAAGAATGGCTCTAAAGAAAAATCGATAAGCTCACCGACTAAGGGCAATAGGAAGTTGGCATGATTCCAATAGTCATCGACGACAACAATAAAAAGGCATCAACAAGCAAATAGTAAAAGGGGATATATATACCATCAGTGTAAGTCTATACTGATCACATCTTGCTTTGTTTATCAATATAGTTATTCCACCTTTTTAAATAGAAATATCTAACCAAATACTGATACCTTCCAATTTCTTCTTTTCAGGTCTTGATCTCTATCGTCACCCACTTCTTCTTTCTATAGTCCTATTTCTTGTACATATTTATTTTATGGTCCGTGGGAGCTCCAATCCCAGCCTATATGAAAAATGCATTTAAATTTCCAGGAATATGTAGCATACAATATTATTTTTGATATATTTCAAATAAAACTATTTTTATCTCCTTTTATATTTATGTGCTCATAAATTTTTATCTTCAATTATGCTGAATGTCAAGAGATTGTGTTTATTTAATTTGAATGTTTAATGTGTGTGATTCCTGGTCCTATTTTCTAGGAACCTTTATTTCAAAAAAAAACAAAAACATTTTCTATCATTTTGTATTGGTTCAAGTGATTGCGATGGATATTCTCTAAGTCCCAGATTTGAAATATACACGCAATAGGAAAAAATTGTATAGCACTACCACATCTATAAGAGCATAGTCAGATTCAAAAAAAAGTATAGTTGTTTCTTTGCCACCGCATATAACTCTATTTGTCTTGACACATATAGAGACACACAAGCCAAATGATCTATTTAAAGAAGAAAATTGTACTTGACTCTAACCAATTGGAATTATACAAAAATCATTATGAATGAATTTCATAAATACATTGAAGAGATAAAACATGCAAGGTAGGAACATAAATTTTGAACATGACAAGTGAGACTATTGGTAAAAAATAAAAGCAAGATGGATTATATACTTTCAAAAACTAAATGGTTTCAATGCCAACATTTCTCTAGGGGCCACATGTCATTTCTTGGATGGATACCACCTGTTCTTCATGCTTCTTGCCACGTCTCGGTTGTAGTTTCCATTTGCCTCCGCTACTTTCCCCCCCATCCATGTGCATTTATTCCCAATTCAACCCGACGGGGACTCTGCCACCATGCAACACTTGTTATATACCATATTTAGTTATTTTTACTAAACAATACAACATATCTTAATACTTGCGGCATGTATTGGGTAAAAATACATTATTAAACTAAAATTCTAGATTATTTTCATTATATTATGGTTGAATGGAAAGTAAAAAATATGTTTTTGAAGTTTTTTATAGTTGAGATGAAAATAAAGTATATTCAAATTTATGGTTATTGTTTGGGAACATGAAGGGTTGGTTGAAAGAAATTAATTGTAATATAGGAGTCAAGCAAGACCCCCCCGCTACTGCATATACATCGACAAGTTAGAGGGTTATTTGGAAGAAAGATTTGTTGATATGTCTCTAGTTGGAATAGCCATCATCATTCTTCTTTATGTTGATTATATTGTTCTTATCATGAGGAGTCCCTCTGATCTTGACAAGAAACCAAGAATTCTCAAGGATTTTTTCTCTAATGCGGGTATGACTATTAGCAGTGAAAAAACAAATGTTATGATAATAAAATCCAAAAAGATCACCTACACTAATTTTATGTATGAAAACAACAAATTGGAGGAAGTGACTTCATACAAATATCTTGGAATCAATCTTCATCAGAAACTTAATTGGAACTAGATCATTGAAAAAAAGATAAATGGAGGGTGGACAACTTATTATGGACTTGGAAATAATTGTAAGTCAATGAACATTTGTCTTTGTGATAAGAGGAAACTAATTTTTGAGACTATGGTTACTCCAATTATCTTATATGGTTGTGAAGTTTGGGATTGCAACATCTCTAGAGAATTGCAAAGAAAGATAGAGAAAATTCAAAAGCATTTTACAACTTATCATATTAAAATTAAAGGCAATACACCCTATCCTATCCTCCTCATAAAAATGAGTATTTCCCCCATTGAGAGCATGGATATGACTAGGTACTTACTTTACAAAAACAATATAAGCAACATGGAATACATCAGGATTCATAAGATTGCTTCAAACTCTAGTGAAAACCACCTATAACTCAAGTGGGGTTGGCATGAAGATTCCAAGTCTTGGCTAAATAATTGGGATATTATTAACCCCTAGATTTTAACCCTTGAAAATCTTGAGGGCTAAGAGGTAGCATGCACTATTGTGGTTGGCATTCTGAGATTCTCCCAAATTTTAGCACTTGTGTTGAGCCAGAGGTTGGTTCCCATCGGAGACAGGTACATGATTGGTACGTGGTTATTTTTGTTTTAGAGTTAGATCTAGCTTGTTTTCCTTTGCATTTGAGAGAGATGTCTACATACAATAATTATTCCTACTTTTCAGGAGATAGTGTTTGGGAGACCTAGTTAACATTCTTGAGCACTTTTGAGCATATAGGGTTGGTCCTTGCATGATTATGGGCCCAGTGAGATTTTTTTGAGGGGCATGTAAGAACTTTCTATTATTAGTAGGATGAGCTTCATGCCTCAAAATCAAGATTTTGAGTGTGTAGTGTTGATTCTTGAGACATTCTGAGTCTTTTGGAACTTTTCCAAGTGGCATGCATGGTATGTCTATTTTTAGCGGATGGAGCATCGGGGATTGCATGTCGATTCTGACCACATATTTGGAATCCTATCAAAAAATTGAATTTGACGAGTATGATATCATTGGAATGCGAGGAAATTCTATTTTTAGTAGTGTCTTTTTTGGATGCATGGCACATGACAGTGTTCTCCTAGTCATCTTGGATGTTTTTGGCAGTTTCATAATTTTTAGGATTCAGACCCTATTTTAGAAATTTCTGTAAATAAAAAGGGTGGTTAGCTCTAGAGATGACAAGTGGCAAGGTCATTTTCATACATTTGGCGATAATTCAGTGTGACATGTGGCATCTACTTAGCACCATTTGATGAGGGGGCACATTTTCCAAAGGTAAAAGTGTTAAATGAGTTAATTAATGTTGGATGGGGTATGGATGAGGTGGAAAGCCAACTTGGGTGTGATTGATATAATTAAGGCTTAATCACCATTAATATCCCTTCAACCACCATAAATACCACTTTTCGTGCATTAAAATTCCATTAAAAGTTAAATTATTCATCGATACACATTAAATCCCTATGGCACATACATTCCTACTTTAACTAGACTCATATTTTTTATTCATCTCCCTAACTATGTATGTACTATTTTCCCCTTTTCACTCTAATAACTCACTCACCTTTATCCTAACTCTACCCTCATTCACCTTTCCCACATATGCATGTCACTTTAATTAAATTAAAGTGTCCCCTTTTATTAATTAATTAATTAAAGCATATTCTAACCCCCTTTCTTTTATACATACCCACTAACCCACGTATGCATGCACTTTATTAACTAAGGTGTGTCCCCCTTTATTATATTAATTAATTAAAGTGGGTGTACCCCTTATCCTCCCATTTAGACATACACACCCTCTCTAACATAACTCATGCCCATCCTTTTAAGACTTAATACATTATGGATTCGTTTTTGGGGTTTAGTAAGAAATATACAACCTGGTACACAACATTGAATGTTGAGGCAAACAATATATACATTGTCAGATCACCTTGGTATATACAATGAGATATATCCGACAATGTACATACCGACTGCCACAACATTCAATATTATGTAGTAGGTTGTATATTGCTAGTCTCCTTTTTGGGCTATGGGACACCCCCTCACGTGCATGTTACTTTGTGGTCTCCCATCCACCTCATCCCTCACATAATGATCCTACACTCATATGTTATCTACCTCTCTACATCATCTTACCTTATCTTCTCATTCGTGTACATACTAACGCATTTATCCTCATGTATATCCCATTTTTAACATTCAGATATGTTAAATAAATGGGTGCGAAATTAAATAATGGAATGGGAGGTTACTTGGATTTTCACGTCCCCGTCCCCTAATTCTTATTTTCATTCCTTTCTCACCTTGTGCATGATTGAATCTCCCTCACATACACATGCACAAACTCCCTCACGTCAGCATCTCCTCATCCATGTGTGCACACCTCCCCAGTCATCTTTATTCCCATGCATATGATATTTTGTGGCTCCCATATGCATTGAATATTCTAGTGCATCAATCATGACTTGAAACCCTCACATGTGGGAGATCAACTACTACTCCACTCGCCTTACACTCTCCCTCATATGCTTTGGTGTCATCCCCCACTCACCCTTGAGCTTATGCACATGTCTTGTTGACTCTTTCTTACCTCACCATGCACCATACCTTCCTTTTCTGATGTCTCAAGCACCCTCATATTATTGGAAGTGGAGAAACACCTTCATGGCTATATACTGGAGTGTATTTTTCATTGCAAGGGTAGGATTTTTGCAGCAACAACACATACTATCTCTTTCTATTTTCTCTCTTATTTTCTTTAGACTAACTACTCTCTCTTTGAGAAAGAGTGATCATTGTACCGGTTGTGGACTTGTTTATTACAACGCAATCAACCCTTTGACAAACCTATAATAAATAAGTTTTTATTTTGCTTCCAAACCTTCCTTCTTGTTAGTGTTTGATTTATTCTTGCAATTTGATTAAGTAGTTCATTACTATTCATTGTGATTTTAATCAATATTTTTGGTAGTTTCTCTCTCTTTCCTTTCTATTTCTCTTGTGCTAACCATGTAGGATCACTCCAAGCTACACAAAACTATATTCCCCCCCACGTCTTGGGAAGTTTTAACATGTTGTCCAAGACATATCAGATTTGTTTTTTGTCATTAATTGCATAAAATTAGACTTTAAGACAACAATAAAGTACCCTAGGTACTCCCCACTGAGGTTGGAAATCACCAGGACAAATGGAGATGGGTCTATCCTATGACAATTTGGGGATTTTCTCCTTTAATTAACCACTTTTCCATTATTATTTTTTTGTTATAGCAACTTAACAAGAGGGTGAAAAAGTGTGCTAACAGGTACCAAGAAATATGTCACTTTGTAAAATAACTATAATATTAAAAATATTATTACATCTAAATTTAAGGATAAATTGTGGTGTGATAAAGAATTAGAGGATAAAAGAAAATTAAGATACTACAAGGGGGTTATCAACCGTAATACATAAAATCAAAAGTATCTCTCTATTTTAACTAGTATTAAGAAGAAAATTAATATTACTAAAATAAGTTCAAACTCTCACGAGCTCCAAGGAGGAAATGTACATGAATGTGAAAACATAGATAGCTACACTGCACAAAATTTTGGAATCGACCAGGATAGCCCCAATACAATTGACAGAAGAACAAGAAAGAGAGAGCACAAAAAATACAACAGATTCATAACCATAATAAGCATCAACAGAAAATCATATCATGAAGATATTAGCAGGGGCCATAGAGTTCCCCATGACAAAAATGCAGGAGCATGCAGGAGCATTAATTCCTATTGACTCAATGTTTTCACAGTTACCATTGAACATGCTACATATCTTACAAACAAGTGTCACAGAAAATATCCAGTTGTGTGTATAATCGACTTCTAGGGAGTTGGTCAAAGTGACTATAGACAAGGAAGAACTACACATAGAGTATAACTAACTCATTCTAGAACATGTTGAGGCCACAAAGAAAAAAAACAAGATTGAAATAGGAAATGCAGGAGGTATAAAGAAACATCTTAGAGGTACCAATGGAAATAAATACTCCCTTGGAATATCAAGTGACAAAGATAAGCGAAGTCATCTAGGGGTTCTATGCAAAGATAGTGGATTTGGAATATCGCACAATGCCAAGTATCGCACCAGAAGAAAGGGAGCAATGAGAGAAATAATTTTCAATGAGAATAAAGATTACAGGCTACACATACTCATCCTATATGATCACCAAGACAT
Organism: Picea mariana; assembly: GCA_032191745.1. Lineage (NCBI taxonomy): Eukaryota > Viridiplantae > Streptophyta > Pinopsida > Pinales > Pinaceae > Picea > Picea mariana. The sequence continues at coordinate 521,062 of JASDQU010100992.1, forward strand.
GTAGGACAACAGATCAAGTAATGCATCATTTAATAATCTTAACGATCAAAATTACACCAATTCATGAATAACTCATTATCACACTTAAAATATAAATAGGAAATCAAAGAGGGTTTTAAACATGGTAGGAACCAAGTGAGTAAACAATAGTGGCATCTTTAATCCCCAATCGGTATTCTCAACTAACATCGAAGCATCCTTCCTTCCTAACCTACTTCCATATTCCATCCTATCCATTCCTCTGTTGGACTAAGTTGGAGCATCAACTATATTGATCTAACTCTAGATAGAACCCGTAAGCGGAAGTGTCATACATCTCGACCAAGCTTCCCCAACAGACAACTAGAAGTCGCCATCACATGTCTAGGAGAGCGTGACTTCACACAACCCTCCCATGACTCTAGTTTTTAGAGGATAAACAGTGGGCAATACCCCCACCCCTCCTTATAGAACTAGGGTCAACACCCTACATCAATCTAGATTGTGAAACTACTGTTCTTAGAGTCACGTCATCAAACAACCACTTTGGGCAAGTGATGTGTCCTGTCAAAACCACACTCACCACAAATTATAGCAATATTTCGAATCATAAATTAAATAATGAGTACAACATATAGCATATACTATCTTCTTGATGTTTACGACATCCAAGTCATCTCAACACTATAGTCATTTGGTCATGGCATAGCTCATTAACCTGTAAGTTAATCCACCAATAACTCATATCTATGCATATACATAATAATTTCATATAAAGATCCATATCTGTATCGACGTTCAATTTAAGAAATGCATGTTTATTTTTATCATGTCTTGCATCTGCTATGCATTCACAACATAAGTTTTGAACTAGTATCCATGTACTTAAATTCCACATTTTAACTTGCATGTTTAACAAATCAAAGAGCTATCATCATCATTAACATATAATAGTGAAAATAATGTCATGCAACACATAATTAGTTCCATAGGTACATATCTCAAATATATATATCCCAATCTAACTAAGTCCAAACAAATGTTAAGAATTTGATTACTAAGATGAGTAGACAATATTTTTATAACCGCCTAAGGCCAATATATGGGGCATTACATACACCCACCCTTCAAGAAACTTCGTTCCAAAGTTATGGTCATTCTCAATCTAAGAAAAATAATAATTTCATGACACAACTTCTATGTGTCTTTTATGATAGCAAACCCTATGCTATACTAGTCCCATTGGACCTTCACCTGGTTAAAAATAAGTTGGGTGATATTAATACATTAAATGTGACTACCCCTATTTAGAAAATACCTTACTGTGTCCCAACTTTATTTTATTACCATTCATAATTAAATTAATGAAAATGTACACTTCTCTAATATATTTATTCTTCCTAATTTTTATATTAAAGTATAGTCTATTAGTTTGACATACACTTAGAATCTTATCTCATTATTAGTTCTTTAGATAAGTGAATGTTATATCGAGTTCCATTATAATTTCATTAATTCATATGCACAATCCCACCTAGGATATCTTGATAATTATGAACAATCATTATTGACTTTGATTATCACTCTATCTTGACAATACATATGCCATTACTCATGAGATTGACATTCTATAGTTTTCCATTCTTAGGAACATTGAAAAAGATATTGCTAATCGATTTCCATTTGATGTCGTCAAAATCATCTAGGTTATTACTTATTTATTTATTTATTTTAAAACTTTCTTTATAGGGTAAAACCCTTCTTAGAGAACAAGTAGTTGCTTGACAGATTAATGTATTTCAAGGTGTGAGCTTCCATTTTGAAACCTCACCCCTCTTATAAGGGACTTATGTATAATAATCCATGATACTCCATTGGAATTTCTACTACCAAATAAATTTACAGTTGAAAGTGTTGGCCTTTTCCTAAGGGATACTCTTTTTCTCAAGGTGTTCTTTTATTCATTTTTCTTAGTCAACTAGTGTTATCTAAGGTACTTATCACTTATTATACTAAAGTTACCAATCCTCCACAATATATACATGAACTACACTACTTTAGTATGATTATGTCAACTCAACAATTAAACATGATTTGACCTAACATCACTTTGGTTGATATACCCTGTCACACATTATGATAAAAAAACAATTATCACGATATTTCACGTATCATTCTAAACTCAAGTTCTGGGTTCACAACATAATCCCACTTACAATATCCTTTTGAATGTTTGTATGAATGTAGAAAGCACCCATTACAATGTTATGTTGTCAATATCACCATACTAACCTGCATAATCACCAAATACAATCCACAATTCTCTTTCCCACACACACTAAAGTATAGAGGCAACTCATGTGCATAAATTATACTCTTAAGCTAGCAAAACTTCTATACATTGCACCCCATGTCCATTTCTTCAAAAGATGCTTCCTCTAAGGTGAATAATCATTTGGCCTTATCTCTTGGGAGAATAAGTGGGGCTATATAAAACCACATATCTTCTCACAACACATAACACACAAGAGTTGTGTGGGGACCACCATTATTTTCCACTCATAATATACTAACACCATGATAGCCTACAACTCATTGACCTCCTCTCAAGGCTAATCCTATGTAACTCATAAGTAATAATTGTCCCTCTTGCAATACCCATACATAATTCTCTCTTGGAAATGTTAATATGGGCTACTCTAGGTGACATGGACTAGGCTTACTCATGTCATGTCCCTCAACGTTACTAACAATTCATACTTATGACTATGCTTCACTTGAATTTAGAATTGAATATGACCTCTGACTTTACCATGCACTCAAACACCATCTAACACCCTTGTTTTACTATGATCGCATTCTATACTTCAAAATATATAATGTAAAGTCTTAGTGATAAAGACTTATGTAAAAATAAAATGATCCATTAAAAACCTTTTTTTTTGTTTTTTTTTAATAAAATGAGAAACCCCATCAATTAGTATTTACAACACTCTTTTCACTTTAATTAAAGTGTCCAACTGTGTGTCTATATATATCTATATAAACCTAAACTTATACCTAGTGGTGTCTCCCTTGGAATTTTCCATTTATGGAAGAACTCTGCATAAAGATATGGTTGACTTCTCTTATCAAGGTGCATGTGTATCTCAATAAATACTACTTTATATGACATTTGATTTAATTTTCTACCTTTTTTTTTTTTTTTTTTTTTT
>JASDQU010100992.1:525360-547431 GCA_032191745.1 Picea mariana
ATATATATATATATATAGTAGTTCTTTGTTCGTCAAAGATATTTAAGGATTCCTTCTGGGGAAATGTGTGGAATCGATGTCTCAATTCAATTGATGAAATTTCTGAGACATAATTTATCTCCTATTGAATTCTTCCAAATTATATAATTTGGGGATGAGTGTGTGGGTGTAATTCTTCCAAATTATATAATTTGGGATGAGTTTGTGGGTGTGATGGTAAATTTCAACTCTGAGTCATTGCACCGTGTCATAGTAAATTGCACAGGATTTATCAAAGTAATGGTCGGAAAAAGCATAAAACCAGGGTTTGACATATGAAGAAAGGGTAAGAGACATTATCCTGGTTTAAGAAACATTAAAAACATATATCTTGTACTTAGTGGATCAACAACTGAGAGTATCCGCAGTGTGGGACTTGACACACATAGGAAGGGGGGATTTTGGGGAGGTTTGAGCAGACACTAAGCTAGTTGGAAAGATCCTTTCAAGAAGCCTTGTTATCTATTTTCTTTGGTTGTTGATCCATTAGTCAGTAGAGATGATACATTCATTACACGATCAGGAGGCCAAGTTTCATTTCGCATTTGGACTCCTGCAGATGATATATCAAAGACTACTCATGCTATGTATTCTCTGAAGGTGGCCATGACATGGGATGAGGATGTCTTTGGTCTGGAATATATGCCCTTGATCTATTTAACATTGTGGCAGTACCTGATTTTAACATGGGAGCGGTGGAGAACAAAAGCCTTAATATATTTAATTCAAGACTTGTTTTGGCATCTCCACAAACTGCAACAGAGGTCGACTATGCTGTTATCTTGGGTGTTATTGGTCATGAGTATTTCCACAACTAGACTGGTAACAGGGTAATATGCCATGATTGGTTTCAATTAAGTTTAAAGGAAGGAATTACAGTAGAGATCAAGAATACCTCAGTGACAGGGAGGATGGGGCTTTGACATAAGTCAGAACAATAAGGGACAGGAGGGCACTAGGCAGATTCCACAACAACACAAAATAAGAAGCAAAGTCTGTTTACATCATTTTCGGATTAAGCGCCTCTTAGCTTCCCCCTTCGAAACATTCTGCTGGTTCTTGGACAACCCTATCTAGGGTGGCCCGCAATGGTGGCTACAAGCGGACCTTGGTTATCTCAACTTCTCCTATGGGAAAATGGACCAGAATTCAGAGAATACGACATGGCAAGGAAAACCTTGTTTTTGGTATTCTTAAAAACTCAAAATTGCAGGATCTGCAGATGATTGACTTTAACCAAACTTTGGAGGTGAATGGCATCCGATTCTGGTGTTACAGAATAGGGCACATGCTAGGTGCAACAATGTTTATGGTTGAAATTATAGGGGTGCATGTATTATACACTAGTGATTATTCCCAGGAAGAAGATCATCACCTTTGTGCTATTGATACTCCTCAATTCTCCCCTGATGTTTGTATTATTGAGTCAACATATGGTGTGCAACTTCCTCAGCCCAGAGATGTCCGAGAGAAAACATTTACTGATGTTGTACACAGTGTTATGTCTTAGGGTGGAAGGGTCCTAATTCCTTCATTTGCACCGGGCCATGCACAAGAACTTCAATTGATTCTTGATGAATATTGGGAAGCACATCCAGAGATCCAAAATGTTCCTATCTACTATGCATCGCCTTTGGCAAAGAGATGCATGGTTGTTTATCAGACATACATCAATGCAATGAATGAGCTAATTCACACACAATTTGAATGTTCAAATCCTTTTGATTTTAAGAACATTTTGCCTCTCAAAAGCATAGAGAAATTTGAGGATGTTGTACCTTCAGTAGTATTGGCGAGCCCAAGTGGCTTGCAGAGTAGTTTGTCAAGGAAGCTCTTCAATATTTGGTGTCAATATGAGAAGAATGCTTGTATGATTCCTAGATATGTAGTTGAAGGTACACTGGAAAATACAATTATGAATGAACCGAAAGAGGTGACACTGATGAATGGGTTGCAGGCCCTTCTAAAGATGTAGGTTCTCTATATTTCATTTTCATCTCATGTTGATTTCAGCCAGACAAGTGTGTTTTTAAATGAACAGAGGACCGACATTTCTAGATCAAGTTTTTAGCGTGGTTAATCCATCTGACATTTCTAAGTCAAGTTTTTAATGTGGTTAATCCCTCTGGCACGGGTCTTCTTCCTGTTAACCTTGATGTCGATCCACCATTCTTGCAGAGGTAGGCAAATATTTGCAGGTTCCTTTTTTAATGTAATAACCTTTTTTTTTAAGTACATTTGGTCCTTTTTTTTTCTAGTGTTGACCGTTGGAACTTTACTTATGGTACAAAAACGAAGCCCTTAATTTCAACTTTGAATTTACATTGATATCCTCACAGGGTCTTATATGCCCTATAAAACTAAATCCATGAACAGAATGACAACATGCATAAACACAAAATACCTCATGGACTCGTTGAATTGATGGCCGCGTCGGATTTCTTTCACCTCCCTGATTACTGCTCGTTCTGAGACCGAGAGAGGGATTGCAAACCAATCCAAAGGTTTTCGATGTAGTCAAAGGCTTACCGGAGTGCTGCCCTTCCAACTTGACAATCAATAACTCTTTCAATTGACCTAAGTCCTCACAGATTTCTTAAATGTAAAACTTTGTACACCACTTACATCTCCCTTGAAAATTTCGAAGTAACCTTTTTTTTTTCCATGGGTAGAAATAATAATTAAGAGTTCTCATTACTAACCATTTCATATCAGCATTGATCTAAGAAGATGTTTTGTCTATCACGAATCAGGTGCTAGTGGAACTAGTAAGGTTATTTTCTGATACCACATTCATTTTCTAAACTCTAGGCCAACGTTGCCATAAATAAGAAACGCGATATGAGCATGGAAATTTACAAGTTTCACAAAAGTAAAGTTTTTTGGGTATTTCTTTTGTAATATGTATGTCTGATAATAAAATAAAATTCAAAAATTCTACAAACTATTCAATTTCTATAGAGAGAGTTATCATATTTATATTCACGCACAAAGATTAATAAAAATCTATCCATTATTTGTATAATGGACATATTCATATTTATAATTTGTTTGCCAGCTTAGCCAAATTGAGACTAATTTTTAATTGGACAAATTGAGATTTCAACTTTGGCCCTTCAAAATTCAAGAATGTGTTCCTATTCCATGAATTGTTGAAACCATTCCCATAATTTCTTATCAAATTGTACAAGTGATTGTTTCATTGATGTAACAACCCAAAATTGGATGCATACCTTGCAGACTACATTGGCACAAAGACAAAATCCCTATGGGTGGTGAAGCCCAGGTTTCAGTTTTGAAACTAGGCTCTGATACCATATGTAACAGCCATCCAGGATGTTAAACAATTAATATTTCATTAAATACATACACAATAACAACTTTGTTTTAGCATAATTTCATTGATTTTCATTTACACAATTCTTCTACATTTGCTCAATGATAAATCTAGGTAACATGATGAAATAAGTAATATGTTAACTCTATGATTTAGAAATTAAAACAAAAGCAATAACAAAATATCAATAACCAAATACCACCTAAAATTACCTCCTCCTTAGCTTGTCGAAGATCATCGGTTGTAATGTAGTCCTCGGTGCTTCCAAGCATTTTTTTCCCACTTGCCCAGAGTGAAACAATGGAATCCTCCCAGCCAACTAGGAGCCTAGTCGACTTCCTAGCTCCAAGAAACCTTTTGGGTTCTTGGCCCTCCATGCCCATGACTCCAAGAACAACAAAGCACAAATTCTCAAAGAAAATCATCATAAGAAATATATCTTCCAAAGATTTCACAACCTCTCATCATGCTCAAACCTCACAATTCTCCTCCCTATTTATCAAGTTTCCATACACCCTTCCCCAAGTCTCCTCAACCACCCTCATTATTATCCATCAACCTTCCTTATCTAGATTTTTGGGAAAAGATTAAATTAAAACTAAAATATAAATGACTTGCATTAAACAAAAATAAATAAAATGAAAAGTTTTTCTTCTCATGCTAGCTAATAAATGTAATTTGACAATTTTCCCCAAAATGTACATAACACCCCACCATGCTAATTTAATTCATCATACCCACCATCTATCAAAGTCAAGAGGGTATTTAATGTTTCTAGATACTTTGTATGCAATATAATTTACATATTCATAAACATTAATTAAATAGTTAATAATTTACTTTAATATTTAATACATTAATTAATTGTAGTAGTGTACATGGGTAGGCTATGTGTGCATAGCTAGCGGAAACATATCTCACGTATATACTAACGATAAAAAATCATTGCCTCTAGTGCATAGTTCCTATATGATCACCAAGACATGTAGGACAACAGATCAAGTAATGCATCATTTAATAATCTTAACGATCAAAATTACAGCAATTCATGAATTACTCATTATCACACTTAAAATATAAATAGGAAATCAAAGAGGGTTTTAAACATGGTAGGAACCAAGTGAGTAAACAATAGTGGCATATTTAATCCCCATTCAGTATTCTCAACTAACATCGAAGAATCCTTCCTTCCTAACCTACTTCCATCTACCATCCTATCTGTTCCTCTGTTGGACTAAGATGGAGTGTCAACTGTATTGACCTAACTCCAAATAGAACCCATAAGAGGAAGTGTCATACATATCGACCAAGCTTCCCCAACATGCAACTAGCAGTCACCATCACACGTCTAGGGAGCGTGAATTCACACAGCCCTCCCACGACTCTAGGTTTTAGAGGATAAACGGTGGGAAATACCTCCACCCCTCCTTATAAAACTACATCAATTCATATTGTGAAACTATTGTTCTTAGAGTCACGTCATCAAACAACCACTCTGGGCAAGTTGTGCATCTTGTCAAAACCACACTCACCACAAATTATAGCAATATTTCGAATCATAAATTAAATAATGAGTACAACATATAGCATATACTATCTTCTTGATGTCTACGACATCCAAGTCATCTCAACACTACAGTCATTTGGTTATCGCATAGGTCATTAACCTGTAAGTTAATCCACCAATAACTTGTATCTATGCATATACATAATAATTTCATATAAAGATCCATATCTGTATCGACGTTCAATTTAAAAAATGCATGTTTATTTTTATCATGTCTTGCATCTACTATGCATTCACAACATAAGTTTTGAACTAGTATCCATGTACTTAAATTCCACATTTTAACTTGCATGTTTAACAAATTAAAGAGCGATCATCATTATTATCATATAATAGTGAAAATAATGTCATGCAACACATAATTAGTTCCATAGGTACATATCTCAAATATATATATCCCAATCTAAGTGAGTCCAAAGAAATGTTAAGAATTTGATTACTAAGATGAGTAGACAATATTTTTATAACCGCCTAAAGCCAATATATGGGGCATTACATGCACAAGGCATAATAAAGAAAGAAATGATAGAAAAAACAAAGAAACTGAAGATCCCCATTACCACAAAAATAACAAAGAGGATTTTGTTGTGAGAAGTGGACACAAAGGAGAAGGTCACAGCTACAAAGAAAACTTATCAAAATTTTATTATGACGTGCCAGGAAGCACAGTGGAAGGACTGAGTGGCTCGGGACGAGCCACATGTGAGTGTTGGGGGTATGTTGGGATAGTATTTTGTGGACCCATTTTGGGAAATGTGAAGAATAAAACCACACGAACAAAGTGATAGGTCATCTAGGAATCACTACGTGCAAAAGAAGGAAAGACAGTTGACACACTTTCACTTGAAGGGATCATCTCACGCAAAATAAGGAAGATCGTCGGAAGCCATTAGGAATTTTGGGTCCATCGATATGGGATAATCCCCATTTTAATTGTATAAATTATTAAGGATTTTTGGATAAAGAGGGGGGAAAAAAGGGGGGTGAAAAGTGTGACAAAAGAAGGAAAGAGTGATAGAAAGATATAGGGATAGAGAGATAGCTAATGAATAGGAGAATAGGAGAATGACAAGGGAATTTTATATGAGACATAATGTATGAGCGCAATGCACATATTTTGTAATGGATTTTATGAATAATATAATAAGAATTTAGTTGTTGTGGACGTAGCCCATCTTGGGTGAAACACATTAATCATGGTGTCTATGTGTTATCATGTGTTTGATGTTATGTTTATTGGATTCATAGGATATATTTTCTATTACTATATATATGTTGCATGTTACTATGTTTCTACGCACATGATATAAGGAATCTTGAATGAATGCTAAGAAGAATGGTTATAAGGACTGCCTCCCAAGCCTTAATCACTGCGGAAATTTGGATCCTACAGTTCCCATAGATACCTTGGTTGAGACTTCACCTGCTTGCAGGTGATGCCAAAAGGGTCAGTATCGGAGGGTTTTGTTGGTAAATTCATGTTGAACCTTGGGTGTTCCCACTGCATGCCAACAATCATTCAATGACACCGATGTGATTTATTCGATGCATGTAATTGTATTATAAAGTATGGTGGTGCTACTGAAACATGGATGAGTCGGTTTTGTATTGTTCATCAACTTATCAGTGCATATGTACCGTAAAGGCGCACCATAAAAGTAGACTCTGCAAAAACCTGTGACTTCCCACCTCCATTATGAATAGTGATGGTGTGCTTGAACATTTAAGACCTGTTGTGGTATGTCTTAGTGTTGTGGGGTTATTCTACCCTACGGACTAGCAAGCTAGGGCTTTAAACTTGCATGCAGATCATGACCCTTCAGAAATAACTTTTAACCTTCTACCCCAACCTAAAACCCCTTTTCACAGGCAAACATGGGAAGAACCAACTAACCTTTTTATCGACGGTTGGTGTAGATCCTCCGTTGAGCTTTATCTCCTTGCTTCTGCTGCTCCTTCCAAAAAGCAATCCTGCAATCAAGATAAAACTACGCATGCATGCTATTTTTCTACTAGAGGGTTAGAGATTAAACACAAATCAAATAACGTAGATAAGACTCATGTATTTGGGATGGGAAAAGTATCTTTTTCATTAATCTCAATATGAACCAACTTACAATGATTATAGAGACCGGCCACCGTTCCTCGATCCTCATCCTGGGCTTCTCCTCTTCTTTGTCCTCCAACTGCTTTGCTTGAATTCTCCTAAAGATTGAGGAAAGGCTAAAGGGTTGGGACAAAACGGATTCGGCAATTTGGCAGAGTTTCTTTGCTATGATTTTCCTCCCTTGAATAGTACCCCTACCCCTCCTTTTATAGGCTAGAAGGAGCTATGGTTTTAGACGAACTCTCGGCCATGCATGGCAGGGAGTTCCAGTTAACTGACCAAAAGCTTCTCGTTCCGTCGGAAACTTTCCTGATTTTTTGCTTTGTTAGGTAAACGCTTACTGTAGTGGGCCAGCCCGCGTTCCAAGGCGTGTTGTATAAGGCCTGCCAGCGTTCAACCGCGCCCAGTGATAGGTTAGGGCGCGGGCTACTTGTTTTAAGAGGTTTTTGAGGAGTTTGTTCAGCATGGCTTTGGCAATGAAGGGCAATGAGTTGGCCTGATGCCAGGTAAGCATGAATAGTGCAATTTAGGGTTATAACAGATGCCCCCTAATGTGTGAAGTCAGAAGAGCATCTGATGGCCGAAATACATTACCAATTCTTTACCAATCTGTACTGATATGCTGAATGAGTGAGCCCAGGAATCAGGAATCAGGAGGCGCCGTCTGCAAAAAATATCAAATGTCTCACTGAGGCGGGCATACCCATGCTCGGGATAAAGCAGAACCATGGCGACCAATCAAATACACTGTAGATCCATGTCAAATGACCATAAAGAGTAGCTGTGAACAATACACAGCGGAGCTACATCCTAAAATCAGAAAGATATACATAGAAAGTATCCATCTCTCAGAAGCAGATTCGGCCTGATGGATGTACTTCAGAGCTCGAGCAACAACTTCAAAATCTTCTAAACTCGGGTAGGAGTGTAATATGAGTGTACGACTGAACTACCCAGAGGTCTTCGATGGCTCATCAGTTATGGACTTGATAATCTTGATGATCGGACTGAAGGCTTCAGTGATTTCGAACAAAGACTTGATTGGAAGTTCAGGATGGCCGGGTATGCGGACAAGAGACATATTGCAGAGGGGCCGACTCAGGCTAAGTAACAAACTTCCCTTGGACAATAGCATGACAAGTGATAAGAATCAGGCAGCATATCTGTTAATCATAAGTCTCCGAAGCAGAAGGCAACGCAAACTCTCCATAAGTTTGGAAGAGTAACCAAACGGTGGAGGACACAACTCAATATAATGAGCAAAGCTTCCTAAGGTCATACTACATCCCAAAGTCTGATGAATCAAATGGACATATGTGCTTTATCCAAGGGCGACTCATAATTCTTCCAATAAAGAAAATACTTTTCCCATCCTCTTTTTGGGGTATATTTGATTTTTTTGTTCTTTTTGTTGACTTGGAAAGAATAAAGGAATATTACATTACAGTGAAGGAATGAGAATAGAAAACATACAAGCTCAAGGCGCAAGGACAAGACTGATGTTCTAGGAAATGATACTCGAGAAAAATCCTCCAGTGGCCAAAGGTGTTAAGACGCAAAAGCAAACTATTACTAGGCTGATGGGTAAAGGATGCAGATGCGGTTGATAGAACACACAATGGTAACATCCTTCGATGTAAGTTTAACGAGCCCAGAGAAGGAAAGCTCGGTGATTTTTCATGTTTAGAGAGTCTGAAAAAGCATAAAAGGAAACTCTAGTGGGGTACCTTTTTCGTCAATAGTCTAGTTGGTTCGAAAAAGGGGTAAACTAGCACCGACTAGACGTCAATTCAAAACCATTTTAACGAGTGTGACAAGGACAAGATCACTCGGCTATTTTTTCATTTTTAAGGAGTCTGAAAAAATCTTAACTATGGACTCCGTCAGGAATTTTCTTCTGGACCGTTTAACGAGTGTGAAAGAATAAGGTCACTTGGCAATCTTTTCAATTTTAGGGAGTCTGAAAAGAGCTTAACTATGGACTCCGGGGGGGTTTCTTTTTCGTAAATTTAGTCCCTCAGGCCCGAAAAAGGAATAAAATCATACCTGAGGATACTCTTCTAAAGAATCGGAATTCAATAGAGTATTCCTTTGTTCGTACAGTTGACCGTCCGGACCAAAAAAGGGGTAAACTACCGCCAGACAGACGTGACTTCAAATTTCAGTTTAACGAGCGTGAAGGGTCACAAGATCGCTCGACAATATTTTCATGTTTAAAGGGTCTGAAAAGGGCTTAAAAGGAGACCCGTTATGTTTTGGGAGTCCGGAGGGTAAGACAAAGAGTGAAAAAGACCCATGCAAATGAGGCTCAAACTCATATTCAGAAAGACTATACGGACTCCCGAGCCTACTATGTTGTCAGAAACGGTATGGACACCATAATGCAACCAGGAACTACCTAGGGCATCCATGTTTTGGTAAGCTCTACTACCCAGTTGTGACACTTCTAGAGCAGATATGACGGTTTCGTGGCACAACCGGATGGGATCGATCCTATATCGGAAAAACAAAAGGCAACGAGATGCAACAGTGGGGATGAAATCCTACCCTATATGCTCAGGTTGATTTTTGAATTTTTTTTTATGGACCGTCCTTATGTACATTTATTTTTATTTTTTGAAACTCAATGAAAAATGTCCCAATACCTGATCAAATCCCTCCCACATCGCTCCCGAACCACTCAAAATGGTTTTTGGTATAAAGAAACTGATAAAAGGGCTCAAAAAAGTGACAAAAAGAAGGGAACCCTCTAGCAGGAGAGGCTGAGAGGGCTCTTAGGCGGGTTGAGCAGAACTTCACTGAGCTCACCCGCACAGTTCCCATGATAGAGATAGAGGATTTTCCGCCCTCTATGCAGACTCATATGGTGGGATTACCTCAGACGTGGGTCTGACTGTTTAGGCATTTGGGCCGAGCTGTATATGATTATAACAGGGCCCATAGGCCCTGAACAGACTTGTAAACTTTTTATGTGCCATGAGCACCTTATTGTATATATTTTTTGAGGGCATAAGCCCCGGTGACTCACTATGGTTCCCACTTTTTGAGGCGCTTGCGCCCATCGATGTACTCTGAGGATGTTATCATGTTTATATATGATTTTTATTTCTTTTATGTGTCTTTATGGGTTTATGTGTGCAAAAAATATTTTTTACATGTGAATGATCATGATCTTTTTTTTTTTATGTGTGGGCAAGATGAATCTAAAATGTGATTAGCTAGAGTATCTGTGATTTGATTTAGACTCCTAGGAACATGAAAATATGTAATATAATCAAAGTTGCGTTCAAAGAGACGTACCCTAAGGAATCTTCGGTGTAGAGTAGGATCGTGCACACGATATATTCTGTTTAGCTGCGACATCACCAGTTGAGCGTCTAGATAGACCCGGAGACGAGAGATACCCAATGACAAAGCGTCACAAAGCAACTCAATAACTGCACTATACTCAGCAACATTGTTTGTGGTGTCACCTAAGCATATCCCTCCGGAAGATAACAATTGACCCTGTGGTGTAAAGATTACCCAAGCTGCGGAGGCAAGCCTCCGCATGTGTCGACTAGCACCGTCCACATACCCAATGAACACCTTGGACTCACTTGACATCTGCCATAGTGACGAAATATAACATTAATGACACGTCCAAGACACATTTTTTCAAAAGAAATGAAAGAAAGTAATAGCGCAAAGACTATACATATGTTACAAAAAGTTACCCACAGTGACGATGCTATGAGTAATACTTCTTGAGGTAGAGCCCATTTCTAGGCTCCGCCAAAGCATTCCCTTCAAAATCGACCAGATGGTAAGCACCCTTCTTTAAAACCTCCTTAACAATGAAGGGTCCGAACCACATGGGTTTGAACTTTCCTGCCCCCAGGGGGTCCTTATCTTGGTCATAAACCAGGACAAGGTCGCCCTCAGAGAAAATCCGAGGACGAACGGACCTATCATATTGACACTTAACCTTATTTTTATGAGCTTCATTGGCTAGTGCCGCATCACGACGCTGTTCATCAAGATGTTCTAGGTGTACTAACCGTTCTTCAAGCGGAGAAGTGTCTGGCAATAACTGTACTGCCAATTTCAGGGAGGGAATTTGACATTTTATGGGCAAGACTGCCTCCAGCCCGTCAACGAGTTGGAAAGGTGAGAAACCGGTTGCAGTCTTAAATGATGTTCGGTAAGCCCATAATGCAGAATATAACATCAAATGCCAGTTTGACTTGGCTGAGTTGATGGTTCGCTGTAGCATTGTCTTAAGCATTTTGTGAACAGCTTCCACTTTCCCATTGGCTTGGGGGTAGTAGGGTGAGGAGTGTTCTTGCCGTAACCCAAGCTTTGATGTTAACTCGGACATCATTTGATTCTGAAAGTGACTACCATGGTCAGTGACAATCTCTCTCGGGATGCCGAATCATGCTATAATCTGGTTAAATAAGAAGAGAGTTGTAGTCTCTCCATCATCTTTGAACGTCGGCATGGCTTCGACCCACTTAGTGAAGTAGTCGATAGCCACAATGATATAGTGGTGCCCCTTGGCGGACGGGGGGTTGCAAGTAGTGTAATCAATCCCCAACTTGGTGAAGGGACTGACGGTGATAACAGGAAACATAGGAGCTGGATGTGCCCTCATCTTCCGTGAGAAGATCTGGCACGGATGGCACTTCTTGACCAACTCAATACAGTCTTTGATAAGCGTGGGCCAGAAGTAACCTGCTCGTAAAATATTTTGGGCTGTTGCCAACCCGGATAAGTGACCGCCACAAGCTCCTGTATGACAATCGTTGAGAACTATGACGGCCTCCTCATGAGTGAGACATCGACGCAAGATACAATCTACACCTCGGCGATACAAAGTATCATTGAGTATAAGATAGTTCTTGGCCTGATGGCGTATCCGCCGATGCTCATCACGAGAAGCTGAGGTAGGAAACTTCAAAGTCTAGAGATAGATCAGTATATCTCCGTACCAGAGGTCAGATGATTCGATTAAAAACATATCACCCCGGATAGGCGATTCCTCAAGCACAACGTCACCTGACTCAACCGGAAGTTCTGAAATAAGTTCTGCGAAGACTAGTGACTTCTTGGACTTCACTGAAACGAAGTCTAAGTCAAATTCTTGGAGGATGACCATCCATCTACTGATTTTTCCGCCGATAACTCGTTGTGTCAACATGTACTAAAATGGATTCACGACAGCGACGACGGTGGTCTTGCGAAACAGAACATAGTGACAGAACCGTTGAACAGCATGAACTGCTGCTAACGCAAGTTTTTCGAGATGGGTATAATTAAGTTCCAGTCCTACGAGGCCTCGGATCAAGTAATAGATCACGTATTTAGAAAATGAATCATCTTCTTGAACCAAAACCATGCCTATGGTTGACTCTACGGCAGCCAGATATAATAATAAATCCTTGTTATAATTCGGTGGCCGTAGCAGAGGTGCGGTTGTAAGGGCGTGTTTCAATGCATCGAAAGAGCACTGCGCTGCTTCATCCCAAAGAAAAGGAACGTCTTTCTTCAGTAAATGCATGAAGCCCTTGGTGATTTCGGCATAGTTGCCAATGAAGCGTCGTAAGAAGTTCTCCTTGCCTTGAAGACTTTGAAGTTGTAAAATTGTGCGTGGGGGGGGCAACTGGACTATTGCCTCCACCTTAAGAGGATCCATCATGATCCCCGTTGTTGAAACAATGAAACCTAACAACCATCCTGACGTGATGCAAAAGCTGCACTTGTTGGGATTCAAGCGAATCCGGAAGTAGGGACAGCGTTCAAAGATTAGTCGGAGGTGCGTAGGATGATCCTTTCGCTTGCGAGAGCGTGATGCTAGATCATCTAGATATGCCTCGACTATATA
The DNA here is from genome assembly GCA_032191745.1 of Picea mariana. Taxonomy (NCBI): domain Eukaryota; kingdom Viridiplantae; phylum Streptophyta; class Pinopsida; order Pinales; family Pinaceae; genus Picea; species Picea mariana. The sequence continues at coordinate 538,277 of JASDQU010100992.1, forward strand.
TTTGAGGTCATGAAACGCAAAATACATGGCCCACTGGAAAGTGGCTCCAGCGTTCTTGAGACCAAAAGGCATTTTTCGATAGGCGAATGTACCCCACGGACAAATGAATGCCTTTTTGTGTTGGTCCTCAGGTTTGATTTGGATTTGGTTATAGCCCGAGAAACCATCCATGAATGAAAAGGCTTCACAAATGGAGCACTCATCAATGATCTGGTCGATGAATGGGGTTGGATAATTATCTTTTGGACATGCTTTGTTCAAATCACGAAAATCGGTACAGACACGAATCGTGCCTTGTTTCTTATCGACTGGCACAAGATTTGACACCCATTGAGTCAAGTGAATAGGGTATATGAACCCTGCCTTAAGCAATTTCTCAACCTCAGCTTTGATGGCTACTGCTTTCCTAGGATTAACTGGACGAAGTTTCTGTTGAACAGGCTTAGCGTCCGGATACGTAGTGATCTCATGTTCAACTATTTTCGGATCGATGCCTGGAATTTCCTCATAAGGCCAGGCAAAAACATCGCGGAATTCTTTAAACAGATCCGTGTAAATATGAATCTCTTCAGGGGAGAAATCCGCTCCTATGAAGACATTCTCCACGATGTCGAGGTTTCAGGAGATATTGATAGGTATCATGGCAGAAATAGTCGCCATATTTCCCTCAGCATAAATATCCTGTGTAGCTAAGAGGTTAATGGGACAAGGCTGATCCCCCGTCATGGTGATGGTGAATTCTTCTGCCTCGATTCGGTGTAACTCTGGGAGGAAATATGATCTGTGGTGCAAATCATCCCAAGGTTTGTCCGGACCAGTCATTGCTTCAATGATTGCTTCGTCAGAAGGCAAGACTAAATCTAACGAATCTGTGTTGACAAGAGAATCCTGAGCCCAGATAGGCTCCAGGAGCGGATCTGACTCTTGTGCGGGAATCGGATCAGGAGTAGCCGAAGCTTGCTGGACTAAAGAGTACGCTAGTTCAGCAGCCGACAAGGGCATGGACATGCCGGGGTGCCCTGTCGCATCCATCGTGTCTGATGGGGAAGGAAGAATCCATGGATCCTCAAAATAAGTCGTGCGGAACGACGAAACATGGAAAATCTCAGCCTTGTGGTGAGTTGATATAAACTTGACATCGCCTTGAGGAGGTGGGTAATCGAAAGTACCCATCAAAGATGGGCACAAACCAACTCCTATGTTAACGAAACCGGCTTGAGGATTATCTACCATGGGAACCGTGGATGCCCCCAAGGCTGGGTCAGGCCAAGAGAAGGACAACTGATCAATGGTCACTATCCGGCCTTCATGTGGAAACAATAAGACTCAGAATATTGTAGCGACCACTACTTGCATAGCATAAGTCCAAATACGACCTAACAAGAGATTGTAGTCGATGGGGGCATCGACCACCTCTACTTTGACGCACACGGTCTTTCCCCCTAACTGCACAGGGAAAGAAGGAATGATGCCATGCGGTCGGAAAGAACGACCGTCAAACGCAGTGAGGAGAGTAGGTGATGGAGACAACTCAGGCTGACCAATAGCTTTCCAACATGCTAACGACATAACACAAGTCGAAGCACCCTCGTCGACCACCGTGCAGTAGATATTTCGTGTAAAAGTTTTCGTGGGGTGAGCCACTACTATCTGAAACGCGATGTGGTAAGGCAAATGAGGTTTCAAGTCAGTCGTATCTAACGTGATGGTACCTGGGTTACAAGTCTCAGTAGAGCCTAAAGCAGTCAACAAGGCTTTTCTCTGAGCAGGGCAACTTTGGAGGACCTCCAAAGAAGACATAGCACAAGGGGTTTGTGATAAATCTTCCACCACAGAGTAGTTCTGGGCGGCCCTTGCGTTTGGATTGTGAGAAGCCCTCTTAAACGCACCCTTTGGAATGCATGTCATTGTTTCACCCAATGTCTTCTCAATCTGTAGGGGAAGAGATGGGATCTCAGCTTCTTTGCCCTTCTCAGAGGCACTTGGTTTGCTATAGTCATGTGCTCTAGTCATTATGAAAGCATCACTTTTAACCATATATACGTTCATGGAAGAAGGATTATTTGGAGGAGGGCAGTTTTCCTGGCTGCCCCCTTCGCCACTTGCAGAGGCTTGGGTTAAATTCTGCCCATGCTGAAAGGGATTAGTCAACACAACTTGTTGTTGTTGTGTGACAAACTTATGGGCTTCCGCAAGTCGAGGGCACAAATGGGTCGGGTGATCTTTTGCACATAAATTGCACGGATACCTTGCCCTCTTCTTTTCCATGGTGCCCTCGCTAGCATTATCAGTTGGTTTTTTTACCCCCCTTACTCTTCTTGCATTGTTTTTTCTTCCCCTCAGGCTGCTGGTTGGCCTTTGGGTTAGTCGTCTGCACAAAGTGTACTTCCGACGTTTGAGTAGGAGGAGCAGCCAAAGCAGTAGTCTGGTTGGCCGCTGAGTTTTGTATAGATAACTGCTGCAATTGTTTTGTCAATTGCTCAGCGGGCTTAGTTTGTGCTGAACCGACGATGCCGTCAGCATGTGGCCCAGCTTTCTGTCTGGTTTTATCCAGAATCGATCGTGGTGCATCCAACAGGATGGTGTACAATAGACCAGACTGAGAGTAGATAAGCTCAAATTGTTGAGCCCTCATGATGGCATCTTCCTCGAAGAAAACCCCTAAAGTTGCAACGTCTTTGCATAACTGCGGAACTAAAGACTTAAGGAACCACTCAAGCAGGAATGTTGGTGGGACGGGTACCTTGATGAGACTCTTTTGGCGTCGCCACTCCCAAATGTGATCCGAGATATGGTCCGCTATCTTCTGTGAGAAATTGGCTAGCAACTTGGTGCCGGCATTGTATCTCACAGGTAACTGGAAATGGTTAAGGAAAGCCATCGCCAGTTCGCCGAAAAAAGAATATCGCGAACGATCAAGATCTATGTACCATTTCGCGGCACTCCCAATAAGAGTGCATTGAAACAATCGCAACTGGACGGAGTCATCCTTCAGTGTGTTAGATGAACACCATAAGTGGAAAGTAGTCACGTGATCACCTGGATCTTCGTTAGGCTTGGCCTTGAACTTGGGAATGTCCGAAGGCAACTTCGTTGGCATAGGAGGCTAACACGGATCATGACAGATAGGATCATTTAACAACCGTGTCAAATCAGGCAAGTGCAATGTTTCCAAGAATGGTAGTTTGGGTTGTTGCTGATGGCCTAGATAAAAGGGTCCTGGGGTTTAACTGGCACCAGGTTGCCAAGAAAAGTTTGGCTGCTGGCCCGGGATCTGGAAGAAACCGTGGCCCTGACCAACGTAAGGGTTTTGCATCTGAGGAGACATCATTGGCTGATTCCCCATGAAGGACATAGGATGTTGGGCATTCATCCTGTTTGATGGACTTTGGGAAGGATTACCCCATGCCGGTCCTGACGGGAGAGGCATAGAAGTCTGTCCGGGGTTCCAGTGACTGTGGAAAGAATTGCCCTAGATCGGCATTCCAGAGGAAGGAACGGATCCTTGTCCTGAGTTCCAAGGTCCTGGTATATCTGCCCCCAGCGCAGGAATAGTACCCTGTGCCGGCGTAGACTGTCCAAAAATGGGTGTGCCCCCTGATGGGAAAGCAGCGGATGCGAAAGTGTTACTACCAAACGTCCCGTTCCAAAAAAACGGTGACGAACCTACCGGTTGAGTTTGCGCAGGGGTTCCTTGACTCCCTGCTCTGACTGGACTCGTGTGTGCAGGCTGCCCGATGGACTGCTGATGCGGACCACCAAGCGAAGGGGACGAAGGAGGAATGTGACCTCCAGCATAAGGAAAAGCGTTGAAAGGGGAAGGAATTCCCCCAAGTTGACCTTGCAGGGGAGCGTTAGAGCTCCCTGCCCCCAGCCCCAAAGTCTGTAAAGTGGAGTAAGTGAGTACAGGGCTTGTACCCGAACTGGGCATACCATATGAAAACGGAGCACCTATCGCACTAGGTGTGTAAGGGGGTGTGGCTGCCGCGATAGATGGGATCGGTCCACTGTGCGACGTAGTTGCGGTCGAGACCATGGTGGCCCAGACCGTCGACAAAGGCAAGTTAGGAGAAGCTTCTCCTATGGTAGCAACAGTGATGGGAATGGAAGAAGTCCTAGAGGAAGTAACAGAGTTTTGTTCCATAACTGGGTTAGGCACTGACAGGCGTTCGTAGAATTGAATTGGCACAATAATATCCGGCCAAGTATCAGTGTTTGAGGTTTCAACCAATCCAAGATTGGCAGTCGATGCCTCGGGGGGTTGTTTGGGCTCAAAAGCCCCAGTTGCTTCGAAAGACCCTTGATGGTCTAGCTTCCGCCTCAATGGTGGGGGGGGTGGCTCCAGTATAACTGGCGGCAGGACCAGAAGCCTTCATGACCGGTGGAGCTCCGAATCCTCCACTGTGTGAGAATATTCACAACACGCTAAGGTATTCTACACAAACAAACAGTAACACTCGCTAAAAGAAAGCCCCTAGAAGATAGATCAAGCAAGCACTAAACTAGTCGGAAGAACAGTTACAACAACCAACACTAGAGCAACTTATCAGTGCAAGTGCAACTCGAATACAGAAGCACCCTCCGGGTATTCTCTGCAAAGCATTGGTCCGATGTCTGTCCTAGGTACCGCGGTATACCCCCGCAGTCACCCGTGTATGTACCTAGAAAAGATTGGCAACTAGTTTGCCAACACGTGAACAACTATCAGGCGGGTACAATCGGCAGTCGGGTAGACCACAATGAGCAGGGTATCAAGATCGAAACCTGTCAAGAGTATCGAGAGCAAATGGTCCAAAAGACAAATGAGGACCTCAAATGGATTCAAGACCCACGAAGCTCCGTGGAAAATGCAAACGACGGAATCCCTTAACAAATCCTCAATATGTGTTCTCCACAACGCTCGGTCCAGCTTTGGAGGGGTTATCTCTGCTACCTTTCCTTATGCGACCTCGTGTTTAGCCCCTGTGTTAGAGGGGGGTCCTGAATAAATTTCCGTAACTGGACTTCTACACTCCCTATTGACAGACTCCAATGTTTGGTTTGGGTGGCCTTGGAGAATTTACTCTCCAACCTATTCCAAGGCCCTACCCCTGAGCTAGTGTATGCACCCTATAAACAAAAAGTCTAATTGATTTTAATTAGCATTGTGTTTAATGGGCTTCTTAAGTCACAAGGTACGAAAGTGAAACTGATGGTGTGTAAAAAGACTCAAAGCAAAATGAACAAGAAATGATTGGAAACAAAACTTTTACTAAAATGCAAAACCATCAACTTTTAACAAAAAGACTTCTTTTCTTTTCAAAATTACTAAGATTTCATGCAGTAAATATGAAGGACTTTCACTCAGATATGCGAGCTACTTATACTTGAAATGCACTGCAAAAACTTATGCAAAAAGACTTCTTTCCTAGCTATTGATGCAACAACACAATCTTCAAATCAAGAAGAAAATGAAACAAGAAATTTTTATTTTATTTTTATTTTTATTTTTATTTTATTTTATTGCAAAATAACGCAACAAGGAAAAATGATGACAAGAACAAAACCAAGAGAATGCAAAGAAAACTCTGGCTTAAAGAGAAGATCGCAAAAAGAATCAGAGCACAAAAAGCGGAAAAAGAAATCAAGACAGTACCGATTCTAACACTTGCCTAAAAACCATAAAACAACAAATTTTTCTTTTTGTCTTTTCTTACCAAACATCAACTAAGTAAAACACCATCTAAGGATATGAGTCCCTAACTCACTGGATGTGCACCCTAGACTCCAAACCCTGAGAGGAACACTTCTCACCACAGGAGGGGATGACTGCCCCACCCAGGCTGAAAATCCACCTGACAGGCCCGCGACTGTCACTGAGACAGCACGCGTTCACCCGCGTGCTGAGCTATAACAACATGCAGGTACCCGCACTCAGAACTGAAGCAGCCCGCAGGTATGTATAAAATCTAAGAAAAAGTCAAACACAGGCAGCCCAGACCTAAAAGAGGCCATTGGTATTGACCACCAGGGTCTCCTAAAGTCTTGGATGCTTTTACTTTAACAGAAAAAGGAAAATTTGCAAAAAGAAAACAAATGCAAAGAATAGTTAACACAATAAGGCAGACTGAAAGCAAGACAGTAAACCAATCAAGACCCAGACAGGATCCAGAAAGCCCCCTGAGAAGATAAACTCCTGACAGGGAAAGAGGAGACTGCCTCTTAAGCTTCCTGGGCTCTACACACCACTGAAACCACTACAAAAAGCATTAAAACGCAGGCTGTAGAAGTTAGGGCACAGTTTACCCACGGGCAGGGCTTCTGTAGGCCGCGGGTACCTCTGTGTGTCCTGAGAATAAAAGTCAAGCAACAGTCAAGGAAAAACGGGTATTGATAACCAGGTTCCCTGCTAGCTTTTGACCTAATAGAAAAAAAAAACAACAAAGAAACAGAAACTGAACTTCTTTGAATCTACCCAAAAGATCTTTAACCAAATCCGGAAACCCTAAGAGTAAATATCCCCAGCGGAGTCACCAATTCTGTTGTGGGGTTATTCTACCCTATGGACTAGCAAGCTAGGGCTTTAAACTTGCATGCAGATCATGACCCTTCAGAAATAACTTTTAACCTTCTACCCCAACCTAAAACCCCTTTTCATAGGCAAACATGGGAAGAACCAACTAACCTTTTTATCGACGGTTGGTGTAGATCCTTCGTTGAGCTTTATCTCCTTACTTCTGCTGCTCCTTCCAAAAAGCGATCCTGCAATCAAGACAAAAGTACGCATGCATGCTATTGTTCTTCTAGAGGGTTAGAGATTAAACACAAATCAAATAACATAGATAAGACTCATGTATTTGGGACGGGAAAAGTATCTTTTTCATTAATCTCAATATGAACCAACTTACAATGATTATAGAGACCGGCCACCGTTCCTTGATCCTCATCCTGGGCTTCTCCTCTTCTTTGTCCTCCAACTGCTTTGCTTGAATTCTCCTAAAGCTTGAGGAAAGGCTAAAGCGTTGGGACAAAACGGATTCGGCAATTTGGCAGAGTTTCTTTGCTATGATTTTCCTCCCTTGAATAGAACCCCTACCCATCCTTTTATAGGCTAGAAGTAGCTAGGGTTTTAGACGAACTCTCGGCCATGCATGGCGGGGAGTTCCAGTTAACTGACCAAAAGCTTCTCGTTCCGTCAGAAACTTTCCTGATTTTTTTCTTTGTTAGGTAAACGCTTGCTGTAGTGGCCCAGCCCGCGTTCCAACGCGTGCTGTATAAGGCCTGCCAGCATTCAACCGTGCCCAATGATAGGTTAGGGCGCGAGCTACTTGTTTTAAGAGGAGTTTTTTCAGCATGGCTTTGGCAATGAAGGGCAATGAGTTGGCCTGATGCCAGGTAAGCATGAATAGTGCAATTTAGGGTTATAACACTTAGGTGTGCACTAGTGCATTTTTACCATAAAGGAACACCAAAAAAAAACATCCACAAAAACCTCTGGCCTCCTGCCTCCACTAACAACCTCCACTATAAATAGCTAAGAGAAGAATATTTCGTGGATTTTATGTAAAAACCTCCACAAGAAGGTGTTCTCCTTGTAGTGAATGGATTGTATGAATGAATGGTTATGCTTTTTGTTTGAGAAATGAACCTAGCACATTCATGAGATTGATGAATGAGGTTCTTAAGGAATTCATTGGCAAGTTTTTCATAGTGTATTTTGATAATATTTTGATTTTCAGTCAATCTAGAGAAGAACACCTTAACCATATGAGATTGGTTTTGAGTAAATTGCAGAATGGCAAACTATTAGTCAATTTGAAAAGGTGTATTTTTATGAATACAGAGTTGGTGTAATTGGGTTTTGAGATATCAAAATATGGGATGAACATGGATCCCAGAAAGGTTAAGGCTGTCATAGAGTGGCCTTCTCCAAGGAATATCTTTGAGGTAAGAAGTTTTCATGATTTGGAAAGTTTCTATAGAAATTTTATTAAAAGTTTCTATGAACAAAAACAACTGAAAATGGATTTTAGTTACTCAAGAAGAAAATAATTGAATGACCCATTTTGACATTGCCATATTTTAACAAGTTTCTTCAGGTCAAGTGTGATGCAATTGGCATGGAAATAGGATTTTTTTTTTTAGGTTAGGAGGATAAACCAGTGGTATAATTGTAATGCCCCATATTTTGACCTTAGGTATAATTGTAATGCCCCATAAATTGAGAAATGTCTTATTAGAATTGTTTATATAAATTAGATGGTTGTACATTGAATGCTTTTCATTACTATTTTCACATTTGCATTGCTTTTTTTTTTATAAAAAAGATAGTAAGTTGTGTTACATTGTTAACGTTGTAAAGAGGCTAGATGTCATGTAACTTCTCTTTTGATAAGATTAGTTTCTTTTTATCCTTGACATTTTGTTGAATAGAATTGAACATATTTAAAATGTCTATATGGTTGGGGATTTTGTTTTTTTAAAAACTATTGATTTATTGTTTGATAACTTACACAAATTTTATTATAAATATGATTATAGTTTATTATAAATATGATTATAGTTCAATATTTAAATTGTTGATTTTATTTAAGGTAGTAAATTGATGACTTGGATATTACAACCAAATTGTATCATAAATTTAATTGGTTATTGAAATTTGACTTTTACCTTAGCTTACTAAATTTAAAATTCAATTCCCTCCTAAGATAATCTTAAAACAGTTGGCTTTATTTGCAAATAACCTTATTATTATTATTATTTTTCTCTCCGACTAAAAAAAAAGGGGGGGAGTAGTAAATTAAACAAAATGTCATATAAAATATTATTTATTGAGATACACATACACCTTGATAAGGATAAGAGAAGTCAACCATATCTTTTATGTGGAGTCCTTCCATATATATAAACACACACATGGACACTTTAATTAAAGTGAAAAGAATGTTGTAAATAATAGTTGAGGGGATTTGTCTCTTTATTTTAAAAAGTTCTTAATGGATCATTTAATTTTTACATAAGCCTTTATCACTAAGACTTTATGTTATATATTTTGAAGTATAGAAGGGGATCATAGTAAAAGAAGAGTGTTAGATGGTGTTTGGATGCATGGTAAAGTTGGAGGTCATATTCAATTTTAAATTCAAGCAAAGCATAGTCATAAGTATGATTTGTTA
>JASDQU010100992.1:555767-575873 GCA_032191745.1 Picea mariana
ATGGAGAATCAAATTTTTAGAGTGTGGAATAAGGAACTCAAAGTGCACATTATGGTTAAACTTGTTAAAACCATCCAAGTCCAACTTGATATATTTTAAGATTAAGGGTCATGAAGTGAAACAAATCTTGTAACCTAGAAAACAATTCATTGATATAGGAAACATTGTAATGAATAACCTTGGGGTTGCCTTATCAATCCTAAGTATGGCTTGTACAGTACCACTTAAGGATTATCTAACCTTAGTAATGCAAAGAGTAAATGATACGTCATTGTTAAAAAAAAAAAAAAACATTGACCACTTACGAGAGGTTATTATCATGAGAAGGTCAACAACTTTTAAATTTACCATAGTATTTATGTTAAGAGTGGAAACTAGTGATGAGTCCTACTCCTAATTTATGGGTATTATGTGATGTGTATGTGAAAAGATTCAAGACTTTTCTAGTGATACTTATTCCCTAGAAAGGGGAGGCGATGCAGAAAATTTACCATTGGCTAGAAAAATATTACATAGTTAATGGAGAATTTGGTGTGGTGTACCATAGAAGTTTTACTATCTTAAGAGCATAGCTTATCCACTTGGGTTGCTTCTATATTTAGGAGTGAGTGGGAAAGAGTCTTGAGCCTAGAGAAAGTGTAGTGCGAAGGAGGAAGTTGTGCATTGTACTTAATCATTATGTAGATTAGTATGGTGATATTGACAACATAAGACTGTATTGGGTGCTTATGTTTAGTTCCACATTCTAATGAACATTTAAATGGATATTGTAAGTGAGCCTATGTTGTGAATGTAAAACTTGAGTTAGAATCATAAGTGAAGTATCATGAAAAGGCGTTTAATTATGACATAAGGTGTGGCATGGTATATCAACCGAGTTCTATTAGTCACTATGCACGAGTCCATTGTACGAGGGGTGAGTTATCTAAATAGGAGGACACACCTTGAAATGCGTTAATTGGTCTAGCAACTGCTTGTTCACTAACAAAGATTTTTCCTTATGAAGAAACTCTGTTTGAAAATAAATAAGTAAATAAATAAATCTATATGAGGAATGACGAGCACATGCTTACCATTGTTAAAAACGTCTTTCATAATAGGAGAAAGAACTTGAAAGTGCTAGAAATGAACAAGAAAAGATCTAGTTACCGAAGATGGTAAGTACTATGTAGGTATAGAGGATATAATTTTCAGACGTAAGAAGTACAATGCTAAGAAGAGAAGACCTCAAGGTCAAATAACTAAATATTTGGAATGAAATCTTGTAGTCAATTTATTATTGATAGAAAATGTTCACTAACCCACGTATCAACACGGTGCTCTTTATGTATAGGCATGTTTGTAATAGTTAATTGATGATAGAAAGAAGGATTTTCCTTGACCGTGATAAAGAGAATCCTATACTAGACAATTAACTTGTTTGAGATATAATCTATACAACTTAAGAAAAGAGAGATATTCAGGACAATGGAAAAACAAACAGTGATGTGATGACATCACATGGAAATCATTTAGTAGTATATTAGTCAATGTTCCTAAGCATGGGAAATTTTATGATGGAATATGTATTGTATCACTCAAGATAGAGTGATAGTAAAGTCAATAATAATTGGTTATAATTTTTAAGATATTCTAGGTGGAATTATATGCCTGGATTAAATTATAAATGAACTCAATATAAGATTCACTTAACTAAAGAACCAATAATGAGATAAGATTCTAATTTGCTATCAAACTAGAAGACTATACTCTAATATACAACTTAGGAAGAATAAATATACAAGAGAAGAATGTTATTTCATTAATTTAATTACCAATGGTAATAAAATAGAGTCAAGACATAGTAAGGTGCCTACTAAATAGGCATAGTTGCAATCAATATATTAATAGCCTCGACATGTTCTAATCAAGTCATTGTCCAATGAGACCTATGTAACTCAAGGTTTGCTATTAGGAAAGATAAATAGAAGTTGTGTCATAAATTATCCTCATATTGTGAATGATCATAACTTTGGGACGAAGTTTCTTGAAGGGTGGGTGTATGTAATGCCCCATATTTTGACCTTAGGTAGTTAGAACATTGTTGTTTACTAATATTGATAATTCAAAGTTTAGCATTTGTTTGGAGTCACTTAGACTTTGTTAGACATTGAGATGTGTACCTCTAGGCCTATTTGTATGTTACATGATATATGCTCATGAAAAAGATAGTTATTTGATTTGTTAAACATGAAAATTAAAATGGGCAAGTTCACGTTATATTGTGAATGTATAATAGATGCAATGCATGATGTAAATAGGAAAAACATTTCTTAATTGGACGTCAATGAAAAAATGGATTCTTATATAAATTTGTGATGTATCTACATCAATATGTGTTATTGGTGAACTAACCTACAGGATGATGAGCTATGTGATAGCCAAATGACTATAGTATTGAGGTAACTGGGATGTTGTAGACATCAAGAAGATATTGTGTTCTACAAGTTGTACTTATTATTTGATTTATGATTCGAAATATTACTATGATCTATGGTAAGTGTGGTTTTGACAGAATACACGACTTACCCAGAGTGGATGTTTGATGACGTGACTCCAAGAACAGTAGTTGTACAGTATGGCTCAATATAGGGTGTTGACCCTAGTTCTATGAGGAGAGGTGGAGGTACTTCCCACCGTTTATCCTCTGAAACCTAGAGTCGTGGGAGGGCTGTGTGAAGTCACGCTCCCCTAGACGTGTGATGATGACTGCTAGTTGCCTGTTGGGGAAGCTTGGTCGAGATGTATGACAATTCTGCTTATGGGTTCTATCTGGAGTTAGGTCAATAGTTGACGCTCCAGCTTAGTCCAATAGAGGAAAGGATAGGATGGAAGATGGAAGTAGGTTAGGAAGGAAGGATGCTTCGATGTTAGTTGAGAATACTAATTGGGTATTACAGATGCCACTATTGTTTACTCACTTGTTTCCTATCATGTTTAAAACCCTCTTTGATTTCCTAATGGTATTTTAAGTGTGACAATGAGTTATTGATGAATTAGTATAATTTAGTTCATTAAGATTATTAAACGATGCATTACTTGATCTGTTGTCCTACATGTCTTACTAATCATATAGGAACTATGCACTAGAAGCTATGATTGTTTATCATTAGTACATGCATGAGATATGTGTCCACTAGCTACGCACACATACCCTACCCATGTACACTAGTATAAGTAATTAATGTATTAATTATTAAAGTAAGTTATTAACTATTTAATTGAATGTTTATTGAATATGTAAATTATATTGCATACAAATATCTAGAAGCATTAAATACTTCTTGACTTTGATAGATGGTGGGTGTGATGAATTAAATGAGCATGGTGGAGTGTTATGTACATTTTGGGGAAAGTTATCAAATAACATTTATTATCTAGCATGAGAATAAAGACTTTTTTATTTATTTATTGTTGTTTAATGCAAGTAATTTATATTTAGTTTTATTTTAATATTTTCCCAAAATATCTAGATAAGGGAGGTTGATGGATAATGATGAGGGGGTTGAGGAGACTTGGGGAAGTGTGTATGGAAACTTGATAAATAGGGAGAAGAAGTAGATAGGAGAAGAGGATGGAGAGGTTGGAGCATGATGAGAGGTTGTGAAATTCTTGGAAGAGATGATTCTTGAGATAGTTTTCTTTGAGCATTTGTGCTTTACTGTTCTTGGAGTCACGGGCACGGAGGGCCAAGAACCGAAAGGTTTCTTGGAGCTAGGAAGCCGGCTAGGCTCCTAGTTGGTAGGGAGGATTCCGTTGTTTCACTCTGGGCAAGCGAGAAAAGAATACTTGGAAGCGCCCAGGACTACATTACAACTGATGAGCTTCTACAAACTAAGGAAGAGGTATTTTTTAGTGATATTTTTGTTATTGATATTTTGAGTATACTTATGTTTAAGTTCTTAAATCTTAAAGTTAGCCTACTACTTATTTCATCATGTTAATAAATTTATCATTGAGAAGATGTAGAAAAAATGTGCAAACAAAAATCAATGAAATGATGCTAAAACAAAATTGTTAATGTGTAAGTATTTAAATAAATAGTTAATTGCTTAGCATCCTATGGATGGGTGCTACAATAATTTAGTGAGAAGTTGAATGAATAAAAAAAAAAATATGCCTCTTATGACAAGGAATTTTATGTAATGGTGCAAGCCTTGAAGAAGAGGAGGCATTATTTAATGCTTAAGGAATTTATTTTATATTCTAACAACCATGCATTATAGTTTATACCTTAGCAAACTAAATTAAATTGGAAGCATGCTAAGTGTATTGAATGTTCATGAAGTTTAACTTTTTTTTAAAGCATATCAATAGCCATTCTAACAAAATTGCAGATGCTTTCAGCAGGAGGAATTTTATTTTGTAGGAATGACAAGTAAATGTGTTGGGATTTAACCATTTGAAATATATGTACAAGGATAATCCATACTTAAAAGAAACATATGAAGCCTATGGAAACATAGTCAACAAATATAGAATGCATGGATAGAGTACATGATGCAGGAAGGACCTTTATTCAAGAGTAGCCAACTTTGTTTTCCAAAGTGCTCCATGAGAGAAAATATGTTACAAGAGAAACATAGTGGATGATTAGCTAGACACTCTGGACATGATAAGACTTATTCTCAACTCAATAATTTTACTATTGGCCAGTAATGAGAGTTGATATAAAAGGATTTGTGGAGAAGTGAAAAATTTGTCATCATGCTAAAGGAAGAAGTTAGTAGGGAAACTTTTAGTGGATAAATTTCTCCCATGGGATAGTTTTCCATTCTTTTTACCAAAACAATATTTGCTAATTTCCATTTTTTCTAAAAGTGATTCACTCAATTTCTTTAGAATAAACTTAATTTACCTTAAAAACAATCTGAATTTTATAGAAGCTATATAAAATCCTTAGAAATTTGAATATTTTTACAAAACTATTGCCAAAGATTTTATATTTTGCATATTAAGGACTTGAAATATTCATCAAGGTTTCTACATTTTAAGATAAATTTATATCCTTAAAATCATCCTTGGAAGTTAGAATACATGCTTGTATCTACCGTTACTAATTCCAAGTAGACCTTGGGATTCTGTGAGCATGGATTTTATATTAGGTTTACCTAAGACTCAAAGAGGTAATGACTCGTTTTTAGTTATTGTGGAAATATTTTCAAATATGGCTAATCTATACCTTGTTTTAAAACAAGTGATGCAACTCATGTGGAAAATTTATTCTTCACATATGTTGTGAGGTTGCATGGACTTCCCAAAAGCATAATTTCAAATAAGGATACTAGATTTGTAAGCATTTTTGGAGAACTTTGGTGAAGAACTTGGGAAAAAATATGAATTTTGTCTTAGCTTACCACCCATAGAATGATGGAAAAACATAGGTGGTGAAAAATAATTTGGGAAATATTTTGAGGATCTTGGTTAGTGAACATCCTAAGAAGTGGGATCATGTACGTTTTCAAGAAAATTTTGCTTACAATTATTTACCAAACAAAAGAACAAGCTTAAGTCCATTCTAGATCATGTATGGAATGCACCCAAGGGGGGTCTATGAATTGATAAAATTTGGTAAAGAAGAGATGATGAGTGTTGGAGGTGAAGATGTTTTTACATCCATGCAAGAATTACATGAACGAGTGAAGAAGCAAGTACAAGAAAGCAAAAAAAACTATAAGAAAAGAGAATATTTGAGAAGAAGGGAATTGCAATTTTAATTTGGTGGCTTGGTGTTATCACATATACTAAAGGACATATTTCCCAAAGGGGAATATAACAAGCTGAAGTTAAAGAAAATTGGACCTTGTAAAATTGTGTGGAAGTTTTCTTCAAATTCCTATGAGATTGAATTTCCACCTAATATTGGAATATCTCCAATTTTCAATCTTGCATATTTGTATCATTACAAGGGAAGTGAAGTACATAAGTCAACATATGAAACTAATATTGGGAAAGATTAGACAATTCAGTGGAAAAAGAAGTTACCTACCAGAAAACCATTACATATTGACAAATTTTTGGAAAAGAAGATGGTTAAAAAGACAAAGGAAAAAGAGTATTTCCAGTATTTTTTCAAATGGAAAGATCATCCATTAAAATATTCTACATTGATGACTAGCACAAATATACAACAGGATGGAAAAAATGTGGAAGAACTCATGGATAGGAGTCGATGAATTTTTTTTTCTTGGGAGTTTGGTGTAGGAGAATCTTTAGAAAGCCAAAATTTGATATCTAGAAGGTGATCCAAAATTTACTAAAGGGAGCATGTTCCCTTAATTTGAATTCTAGAAAATAGGATTAGGTATGAATAAGATATTTGTTTCCTTAAATCGGTCTATACTTGTTAGTTCTAAGAAAAATTGTTCATGGAGTTAGAATCATTGGGATTTGATCTCCTTTTTGTCAATAATAGACGATTTGACCCATACTTAGTGGATCAATATCAATCTCCCTTACTGTGCATAGAAATACAGTTCGAGCTCTATAAAAGTTCAAACAAGGAGAAACATCATTTTGAAATGAAATCAAATGAAGTTTGCAGTCAATTTATGTTTTCGGTCTTCTCTTTCTAGGGAATTCTCTGTCAAATGATCAATTCTCTAATATACATACATACATACATACATACATACATACATACATACATACATACATATATATATATATATATATATATATATATATATATATATATATATGAATTAACTGATTAGGGAATATACATTTGAGTATTCTGATTGTTAATATATGTTATCATGGAAGGAGAGAGACTCTTTCTAGAACTTGCTAGTTAGAATTGTGATCACTCTGCTACAAGGGTTCCAATTTTAAAAGTATTGGAATAATGTGACTTAATCATGGTTCTTTGATAGATAGTGAGAATTGAATTGATTTTTTATAAATTACGTGTAATACTTTCCCTATCATCATTTGTATACATTCAGAGAATTTAGATTGCAGGTTGAATTGGCTCGTTTGTAGATATTGGCTTGATTTGGCCGATTGACATAATCATGGTTTGCTGACAGATCTTACCAAGCATGGGGCCTTCATATGAACCGAGAAATCATAGGAAGCCTTTGATCACATGAAGGAAGTCATGGGCACGTGTCCAGTGTTGGCACTACCAGACTTCACCCTGTCATTTGTACTAGAGTGTGATGCATCTGGCGAAGGGATCGATACAGTTTTGATGCAGGGAGGACACCCCATTGTATTCGAGAGCCAGAAGCTTAATCAACATGAGAGGTTGTACTCCATTTATGACAAGGAAATGTTGGTAGTCATGCATGCCTTGACCAAGTTCAGACAATATTTATTGGGCAACAAATTCATGGTCAAGACCGATCAAAACAGTTTGAAGTATTTCCTTGAGCAGAAGGACCTTAGTGAGTGCCAACAGAAATGGGTGATGAAGGTACAGACATTTGAATTTGAAATAGAGTATGTCAAGGAGAAGAAGAACATTGTGGCCGATGCATTATCGAGGAGACCTGCGACATGTTCTTTGATGGAGATTTCTGCAGATTGGAAATCCCACTTGTCAGTGGAATATTTCAAGAACAATTTCTCTTGTGAGGTGATGGATGGGTAGATACAGGATGATTGGTATAAGGTCATTGATGATGTCATATTTTACAAGGATAGAGTCTACTTGGTGCCATATTCATGGCTTAAGAAGAAGATCCTCACCGCAATTCATGATTCACCTATAGCAGGCCATCAGGGGTTTTTCAAAACCTACAGACAGGTCAGAGAGAGGTTCTCATGGAAGGGTGTCAAACAAGATGTTATGAGACACGTTAGTGAGTGTGTGACTTGTCAGAAGAACAAGTCAGAGCATGCTCTTCCAGCAGGGCTACTTCATCCACTCCCCATTCCATAGAAGAAATGGGAGAGTATATCTATGGACTTCATCACCGGTCTACCCAAGGTCTAGGGTAAGGACTGTATCTATTTAGTGGTCGACAGATTGACCAAGTTTTCTCACTTCTACGCCATTCTGACAGAGTACAACGCAGTTTAGGTAGCCGAGCTTTTCTTCAGGGAGGTCTTCAAACTTCATGGGTTGCCCAAGAACATCATCAGTGATAGGGATAGTCAGTTCATAGGGACATTTTGGAGAGAGTTGTTTCAGTTGGTGGGGACAAACTTGATACCTAACACCAGCTATCACCCTCAAATAGATGGGTAGACTGATATTGTCAACAAGTGGGTTGAAGGGTATTTGAGGAACTATGTAGGAGGACAGTAGAGAACGTGGGTAAAGTGGTTACATTTAGGAGAACATTGCTACAACACCACCTTACACATGTCCATTGGTATGACACCCTTCTGAGCATTGTACAAATATGATGATCCCACTTTGGTAGACTTGGTATTCAAGGAGAGCAGAACTCCCAAGGCCAAGGATTGGATCATAGAGAGTTAAGATATTCTCAAGTTGTTGAAAGAGAACCTTCAGGTGGTGCAAAACTGATAGAAGATAAGTGTGGATAGGAATAGGATAGAGCACAACTTTGAGGTTGGAGATTTGGTTTTCTTGAGACTCCAACCCTATAGACAGTCATTTCTGAAGAAGAGTGGGGCCGAGAAGCTCAAGCCCATATTTTATGGTCCTTACAGGATCATGCGCCGAGTAGGAAAGGTTTCTTATGAGCTAGAGCTTCCAGAGGGGAGAAAGATTCATAACGTGTTACACGTGTCTTACCTCAAAAAGGCAGTGGGACAATTCATTAACACATTAGAGGAGCTTCCCCCATTGGATGAGGAGGGATAGTTGGAGTTAGTTCCAAAGGAGGTTTTGGAATTCTGGGAGCAGAAACTAAGGAACAGGGTCATCAGAGAGTGTTTGATCAGATGGAGAGGGATTTCAGTAGAGGACGTTACTTGGGAGAGCGAGCAGGTGTTGTAGCACCTTGGACTGGTATTGCTTGAGGACAAGCAATTTCGAGAAGGGATGACTGTAATTTCCCTTTCCAAATAGGAGCTCCAAAAGAGGAGGCTTAATGGTCTAATCCACCCCGTTAGACTATAGCCAGGGCCAAAGAGGGGTAAACAGGGTTACCAGAGGTCACTCCAGTCATAGGTGTTATATTCAAAAAGTGACATTGAGATAAAAAGGGTTAAAAGTGCTTTTAAGTCATTATGAGCTAATAATAGAAGTCAACATTGAATTAGGGTTTCAACAGTGATTTAGGGTTTTGGAAGTCAACATTGAATTAGGGTTTCATCATGATTTAGGGTTTTGGAAATCAACAATGAATTAGGGTTTCAACATGATTTAGGGTTTTGGAAAGCTATAAAGGAAGGGTCAGTGACCTAATTAATCATTATGCAGATTATGAATTGTCATTGAGGAGAAGAGGCACATCTCAGGAGAGATGGTTTAGTGTATTCTAGGAGGAAGACACCAGTTGGTTGATTTCGGTGTTGAAAGACACACCCTAGTCACCCGGAAGATCATCTAGGTCTTCCATCATTCTTCATTGATTCCACAATGCTCCCATATTCCATGTATTATCTTTTAGTTACTTATTTGTATTCCGGCTAAGATGCTTTTGTCTTTTGATATAGCCGAGTGTTGTTATTTTATTCAGCTGCAGTTGCTTATTTGTATTCCATCTAAGATCCTTTGTCTATTGATCTAGTCGCGTATTGTCAGTTTATTCAGCCGCATTCGGCCATTTTGTAATCCACAGAGATATCATAATGAAAACTTTGCAGTCCTTTGTTGCGTTTATTATTTATATGATCATTTATATGCTGTAAACCTTTGATCCTACACACACATTAGTAGTGTTTCCTAGACTAGCCAAGTTAGGAACATTACAAAAATGGACCACACAAATCACTCTGAACAAGTTGCAAAGGACCCGAGGTGTGCCAAGAGGCACGTTTGTCAAAATTGTCCCGATGATGTTTGCTGAGAGCACAACTGACACAAACACCATCTCTGCATGAAACAAGAGGAAGACCTGTCACCATCTATTGATTACATAGTTACTGCAATGAGAGATAGTTTACATGACCAAGCCACTCATGCCAAATTTTTCTCAAGTCATCGCTATGAACAACAAAAACCGATGAAAAAGATGATGAACCAAAGGTGTCAAATTTGTACAACCTGGTAATATCATCAACAATTCTAGTTGCAAGAACATGCTTAGGATATTTTAGATCCTTGATTACAACTTGGTGAGGTGAAAACTCTACGGTTTTACCTTCACCTGAATCAGTGATTTGATAAACTGATAGAATGTTACAAGAAATACTTGGAACACATAATACATCATTGAAATGACCATTTTCTACTTGAACTGTTCCAGATTCTTCAACACTAAGAGATCTATCACCAATAACAAATATTTTCTTGGTGTTACATTCATTTAGAGTAGAAAAATTGTCTCTATCCCTATCCATATGATAAGATGCTCCAGAATCAATAACCCACTCATCATGAGTAGAAGTAGAAGTTGTATTGAAGGATAAACCAGAAGCTAAAAGTGCATGTCCATGAGAAGAAGAAAAATAAGTAGAATCAATACTGATGGTGTTATTCTTCATCACTGCTTCTAAAGCTGCCATATTCTTGAAACATTTGGACTCATCATGACCATATTTATCACAAAAGTTGCAATGTCTATTAGTCTTCTTATTTTTATATTTTCCTCCTTTGTCTCCATTAGGAGCGGAAGCTGTCTGAGTGGGTTTGGGACCCTTATATTTATTTTTGTTGTGGCGATGATGTTGCTTCTTGGTATTCTTGGGTTTATCTTTCTTATGGACAACTAAGGCTTTGTTGGAGGTACCTGCAACGTTGATCACTCCAAGTTGTACTATCTTATATTTCTCTCTAATCAAAGCATCACAAAAGAATAAGATAGATGCAACGCTATTCGTCTATATTTATCTTACATTTTGCACATAAATTTATGAGTGTTTCAAACTTAGATATATAATATTCAATGGAAGAAAAATCACTTGGACTTAAAGTTAGTACTTGATTTTCTAACTGTTGTTCTCGAATAATATTTTGTTTACCAAACATAGATTCAATCTTTTCCCAAGCTTCTTTGGGTTTATCAATTGATTGAAGGTGAAACCTTAAATCAGGAGAGATGGACATTCTGATTAATCCACATGATTCATCATTCCTATTATCCCATTTGGCTTTCTTATCAGCATTAGTGGGTGATGTTTCCTTTCCCAAGGTAATTTGGTACAAGCCTTTACTTCTTAATAAATCCTCCATATGGGATTTCCATTGGAAGTAGTTGGTGCTGGTAAGTAAGAGATTAGTTGTAGAGGTTATATTAAATATGCAGATAATAAGGATTTAAAAACCAAAACTGATGATCAAAATGGAAAGATCTCTAAAAGTTGTGCGGTTTTTAAAAAACGACACTTAAAATGGACTTCAGATGTGAGAGCTATGCCCTTTTTAAAAAAAGGCATAAACGATAACCAAAGGACCACATGTTGGTGTAAGTTGCTTTATGAAGTGACCCAATTTTATAAAGAGAAGTGGGGATAACTTTTACAATGAAGTTTCTTGATGCAAGATAAATATCTCTAAAATAAAATATTAAAGATACTAATAGTGATTCACTTTTATACTTGAAGTGAAATACACTTTACAATTTTAGCATGAACTTTTTCAGAAAAAAGTAACAAAAGAAAGACTTGAATTCAAGACCTCTTACTTAATAAGGAAACATTTAACCAAATGGTCTAGCAAAACATATTGTAATGTTCAGAAGGAGGATTGGGGTTGTTGTTGAAGACGTCCTTGGAGAGCGTGCTAAAAAAAAACTCTTTTCATAGAAGAAAATAATTTCGCTTCTCGATGACAGTAAGGGTTATATCTCGTTTAGCTTACCCGAAAGAAGAACCTTTTACTATCTATTTCTTATTTTCTGAGATCACATAGGGCATGGGGAAAAGACAATACAGATATCTAAAAGAGTAGCAACCCGGAAATAAATAATACAAAACTGAAATAAAACCAAAATACTACTTTGCAAAAAATTAAAAAAATGTGTATTCAAGCTTTATACCTCTGAATCTGACTGTAATGGCCGTATCTTGGGAAAACAAAAACCTTTTCGAGTGAAACGAAATTTAGTGTTCCTAAATGAAACGATTTCTTCGAACGCAATAGAATAGTTCTCTCAGCCCAGAAATGCATAGAAATGACATAAAATGGAGATGAGGTAACTCGGCTTCACGATGTCAATCTACAACAGGAGCGGGTCTTCAAACATGCTCTGATACCATGTTCGACAACATAGGTATTTCAACAGAGGACAAACACCTTCAGTAACCACTCACATAATGAGATCAAATATCAACACACCAATGTTTTAATGTGGTAAAAACCCTACGGGGAAACATCCACGGCCCCAACCAATGCGACCACTTGGAGCAGTTTATTAATGCAAAATAAAAATATTACAGAGAGATTTTACAAGAGAGTTTTTCACAATCAATCATTGGCAAATGATCCTCCATGATGTTTAAATAGATATCATGGACCAATCGGGTGTTAAGACACTGATCAATGGCCATTAATATCGAGGAGGGTATGAACTGTCAGATCACTCTATGTCGGGAAAATATCGTGACCGTCATATTTCCTAACTACAAATGCATACTAAAGAAGCACACTAAGAAACAAACTTTTACCTAATGACACATTAGACTAAGTAGATCTTAACTAACTCCTAAGTGTCTAAATATCCTAATAGAAATTTGTATCATAACTACTTGGATATGTTTCCTCAATGACCTCCCAATTTCACAGTCTCAATCATTCTAGAAAAAGAGTTATTGTGAAAATGGTGAGATGACCTGTAAATAACATACCTTAGAAAGAATCATCAAAAGAATTTATCCTCCCTTGAATTTCGGCCTTATTTTCTTCACCTTCCCTATGAAATTCATCTTAGATATCCTTTGGTTACATTAGACACTTTTAGATATTCAGTATGCTCAAGTGTGTAGCTTCATGTTTAGAGAACGTTGCCTCTTATTTATACTTTGACGTAGCTTCTTCAAGGGGTTACCTTTTAACCATCTTAACCCACTTTCTTTATTTCAGGGTTAACCCACTTCTAACCACTTGTCCACTTAGTAATCTATCAATTAACTTTATTATTTAAATAGTTTATTTTGTATCCACTTTAAATTATAGTACACTCATCACTTCACTTTACCTCAAGGGGTTACCTTCTAACCATCTTAAACCATTTTCCTTATTTTAGGGATAACCCACTTCTAACCACTTGTCCACATAGTAATTTCTCCATTAACTTTATTATTTAAATAATTTCTTTTGTATTCACTTTGACTTATAGTATACTCATCACTTCACCTTATTATTTACCTTCTAAAATATCTTAAACCACTTTGACTACTTTGACCTTTTGGATCTTCTAGATGACTCATGAGGGTTCTCCAACTTCACATGGCCATAACTCTCTAACCGTGAGGATTTATGTGACATTCCACATACCACCAGAAATGGCATGAAATGTACTATCCATCTAGAATATTTGTACCTATAAATATATCAAAACTCAAACCATTATCCATCAGACAAACTTAGGTTCATTACCCAAACCTTTCTCCAACTTCACATGGCCATAACTCTCTAACTGTGAAGAGTTATGTGATGTTCCACATACCACCAGAAATTGCATGACATGTAATATCCATATAGAATAGTCTTACCTACAAATATACCAAAACTTATACCATTATCCATCAAAAAAACTTGGGTCCATTACCTAAACCTTTGTGCTACTGTAATTTGCTACCAGACTTTGTTCAAGGGTTGACATCAATGAAAACCAACCCAAATAATCAACAATGTCAAGGAACATAGTAATACAATAAAGCTCAGATTCTATTACTGATTGTATGAAATAAAAAGGACTGTAAAATGCAAAAAAACACAAGCTATCTAGAATGGTGGTAGCATATCTCTGAGAAGAGATGTGTCGCTTACACTAATTCGCAAGAATATGATTATAATGAGGCTCCAAAGTATTTTTTTAACTTAAATTAGAATAAATGAAAAAAACATAAACATCGAAAAAACTAACCCTAGGAGATGAAGCACCAAAAGTCATGTGGGCCATGATGGGGTAAGTTGGTACATCAACTTCTCAGGGTCATAACGTTTTCATACAATCTTTGCTTGAGGTGCATGATAGCTCATTGAAAAGAACTATCCGAGGAATACACATTTTGTTTTCACACTCTGTCATTAACCATAGGCTAGACCAAAAATCTCTCAGGAACCTAATGTCTCGATTGAAGATAATATTTTGTGGGAGCCCAAAATGAACCCAAACATGTGTGAAGAAGATCTTGGTGGTTGGCTCGACTGTGATCTTATTCTTGTAGAGTGCCAAAATTTCCATCTTAGAGAATTGATCAATGCCCAAAAATATAAAATCATTCCCATGCTTGGTTGAAGATAGATTGCGATAATACCCTGTTAAGCCCAGAATTCCATGCAAGCTCTTAAGAGTCTTTGCGTGAGGCCAGTCTTTCATAGCTTCAATCTTTCTAGGATCCTCCCTGATGCCATCCTTGCCATCCAGATGGCCCAAGAATTCTACTTTTGAGGCACCAAAAGCACATTTAGACTGTTTTAGGAAAAGTCAGTGTTGAGAGAGTAGATGGAGAACTCGATCCACATGAGCAAGATGGTCTATCTAGGTTTTTCTATAGATGAGGATATCATCAAAGAAAACTAAGACAAAATGGCGGAGAAAGGGATGGAAGACATGTTTCATGAGGCTTTGGAAGGAGGAGGGGGCATTCCACAAGCCAAAGGGCATGAAAAAAAACCCATAGTGGCCTTCATGAGTTCTAAAGGCAGTCTTGGGAATGTTTGCCTCTTTCATACCTATCTGGTGGTAGCCCAAACAAAGATCCAGTTTAGTGAAGAATTGGGTGCCACTTAATTCATCCAGGAGGTCATCAATAACAGGAATGGGGAATTTGTCTTTGATGTTAAGTTTGTTGAGGGTACAAAAGTCAGGACACATTGACCAAGAACCTTCTTTCTTCAGGACCATGACCATAGGAGAAGAGTAGGGGATCGTACTAGGGAGGATAATGCCTGCATTAAGGAGTTCCTAGACCATTTTCTCAATTTCATTTTTTTGGTAAATGGGGTGATGATACAGATAGATATTGGGAGGAAGGATTCCATGTACAAGGGTAATGGAATGATCATGAACACCACGGGAAGGAGGGAGTCCTTGGGGAGTGGAAAAGACCAATTAATGTCTAGAAAGGATAGCTTGGAGGTCTTGCAGGACCAAGGGTGTCTTTGTTGCATGTATGGCATGGAGTTGGGCAATAACACCAGAATGACCTTTTTTGAGTAGCTTCTCCATGCGATGGGAACTAATGATCTCAGGTGAACTGGCGGTGATGCCTTGGAACTTATATTGGTGGCCCTCCTGATCGAATTGCATGGTTAAGTCTTTAAAATCCATGATAATGGGACCCAAAGTCCTTAGCTAGTATGGACCCAACACAATGTCACAACCTCCCGTGTTGATAGCAAACGTATGGGATTTCAGGTGGTAGTCACCAATTTGGAGACACACATTTTCACAATGCCCTCCACATTTCATGGAACCACCATTGGCAATCATGATTTGGAAATTAGTGACGGCATGGATGTAGAAATGAGTTTCTTGGGAAATGTGGCAATGAACTTCTACGACTTTCAACTAGAATGATTACCTTCTGATGCTTCATGTAATCGATTAGCTTGAGGGTTTGGGGAGCGGAGAAGCTAGTGAGAGCATTAAGGGAAATGACCGGTTCTACTTCGAGAGGGTGTGAGGGAGGGGTTATGTCAGCGGATTCAGGTGACTCAAACACAAGGGGAGTTTCTACATCCTCTTCCAAACTATCCTCAGAGATGGCCATAAAAATATTTTTTTCTTTACACTTGTGGCCCGATAAACATTTGTCATCATAGTTATAACAAAGGCCTTTGAGTTTGCGTTCAACCATTTCATCCCTGGTCAATTTTTGGATCTTGAGGAAAACACTTTCATAAGGGGGATGGAATGTAAGGTAGCTAGAGAGGTAGCGGGGGAGACCAGAGGGCCCATAGTGATAATAGTGGAGGCCATTCAATGTAAGGTGGACTAGGTCCACTATATTATTAAATAAGGCCCACTATGATAGTTAGATATAATAAATGTAAGAGGACTTCTTAGAAGGTTCTACTTCTAGAAGATTCCTCCTCTAGAATGTTCTTAGGTGATGGTAGCACTATATAAAGAGGTTCAAGAAATGTAATGGGACATGAAAAGAAATATTGTGTTTAGAGATGAAGCTCATTAGGAGGAAGCCCCCTCGAAGAAGCAAGTGAACAGGAGAGGATCCCTTCCATGATAGGATCCATTGTATGGTGTTTCCCTACCTCAAGGGTTTGATAGTAATAAAAGATATTTTGCATATTGTTCTTCTATATCTATTGTGGTGATTCCGTATTCAGGTTTTTGGATCTTAACAATTGGTATCAAAATGACAAAGTTGAAACAATTAGGAATAGTGGAAGACTTTATAGCTGCCTTTGAGCGCTTGGATTTTAGAACAGAGGGCATGTCTGATGCCTTTTTTGTAGAGTGTTTTATCAGTGGCCTCAAGGATGTGATTCAGACCCATGTCCTCATGGCTCACCCTCAGAGTTGGGTGGAGGCTACTAAAAGAGCTAAAGAAGCACAAGAGCTAAAGAAGCACAACAGGTTGTATCTTCTCAAAACCGAAAACCCTCCTTTATCCCTTGCCCTAAACCAGTAAATCCCACCACTCCCTCTGCTCCACTCAAGATCCAAAAATTGACCAGGGATGAAATGGATGAATGCCAACTCAAAGGATTTTTTTTATAACTATGATGAAAAATATTTCTCGGGCCATAAGTGTAAATAAAAAAAGATTTTTATGGCCATCTCCAAAAATATCTCGGAAGAGGATGTAGAAACTCCCCTTATGTCTGAGTCACCTAAATCCACTAACATAACCCCTCCCTCAGACCCTCCCGAAGTATAATTGGTCATTTCCCTCAATGCTCTCACTGGCTTCTCCGCTCCCAAACCCTCAAGCTAATCGGTTACATCAAGCATCAGAAGGTCATCATTCTGGTTGACAGTGGAAACACCCATAACTTTATTCATCGCTGCATTTCCCAAGAAACTCATTGATACATCCATGACGTCAATAATTTCCAAATCATGATTGCCAATGGTGGTTCCATGAAATGTGGAGGGAGTTGTGAAAATGTGTGTCTCCAAATTGGTGACTACCACCTAAAATCCCATATGTTTTCTATCGACATGGGTGGTTGTGACATTGTGTTGGGTGCAGACTGTCTAAGGACTTTGGGTCCCATTCTCATGGATTTTGAAGACTTAACCATGCAATTCGACTAGGAGGGCCACCAATATAAGTTCCAAGGCATCACCACCAGTTCATGTGAGATCATTAGTTCCCATTGCATGGAAAATCAACTAAAAAAAGGTCATTCTGGTGTTATCACCCAACTCCATGCCATACAAGCAACAAAGGCACCCTCAGTCCCACAAGACCTCCAAGCCATCCTTTCTATACATCAATTGGTCTTTTCCACTCCCCAAGGACTCCCTCCTTCCTGTGGTGTTCATGTTCATTCAATTCCCCTTGTACCCGAAAGCCTTCCTCCCAATATCCGTCCATATCATCACCCCTTTTCCAAAAAAAATAAAATTGAGAAAATGGTCCAGGAACTCCTTAATGTCGGCATTATCCTCCCTAGTACGAGCCCCTACTCTTCTCCTGTGGTCATGGTCCTAAGGAAAGAAGGTTCTTGGAGAATGTGTCCTGACTTTCGTTCCCTCAACAAACTTACCATCAAAGACAAATTCCACATTCCTGTCATTGATGACCTCCTGGATGAATTGAGTGGTGTCCAATTCTTCACTAAACTGGATCTTTGTTCGGGCTACCACCAGATACGTATGAAAGAGTCAGACATTCCCAAGACTTCCTTTAGAACTCATGAGGGCCACTATGAGTTTTTGTTCATGCCCTTTGGCTTGTGTAATTCCCCCTCCACCTTCCAAAGCCTCATGAATCATTTCTTCCATCCTTTTCTCTGCTATTTTGTCTTAGTTTTCATTGATGATATCCTCATCTATAGAAGAATCTGGGCATACCATCTTTCTCATCTTGATCGAGTTCTCCATCTACTCTCTCAGCACCAACTTTTCTTAAAATAGTCTAAATGTGCTTTTAACACCTCAAAAGTAGAATAATTGGGTCATTTGGTTGGCAACGATGGCATCAAGGTGGATCCCAAAAAGATTGAAGCTATGCAAGACTGGCCTCAACCAAATACTCTTAAGAGATTGTGTGGATTTATGGGCTTAACAGGATATTATCGCAAGTTTGTTAAGAATTATGGGAAGATTTCAGGACCTCCCACTACTCTCCTAAAAAAGAACTCTTTCACTTGGACTCTAGTCACTGCCCAAGCTTTTCAAACCTTGAAGATGGCCATGTGCACCACTCTAGTCCTTACCCTTCCCAATTTCACAAAGACCTTTGTGTTGGAATGTGGTGCCTTGGGGAAAGGAATTGGTGTTTTCCTTATGCAAGAGGATTGACCTTTGGCCTTTACCAGTAAGCAACTATCTGAAAGAAATCTGGGTAAATCCATCTATGAAAAGGAAATTTTGGTTATTCTGCATGTCGTTGATCTATGGTGCCCTTATCTATTGGGGAAACGTTTCCAAATTAAGGCAGACCATCAAGGCCTCAAGTATTTTTTGGAACAACGCATTTCCTCCCCAGAAAAAAAAAATGGGTGACTAAGCTCTTTGGATATGATTATGAGATCATTTACAAGAAAGGTAAAGACAATGTGGTTGCAGATGCACTTTCCCAAAAATATGAAGATGAAGGATCCCTTTTTTATCTTTCATTCATTGTCCCAGATTGGCTCCAAGCCATTCTCTAGGAATGACTATATGTAATGTCCCCTACCTCTTAGAGAGGTAATGAGGAGACTCAGTGGCCTAGGTACCCCCACTAGGTCATAGTCTCACATTGAAGGGGGGAAAAAGTCAAGAAGTTAAAAGTTATATTTTTAAGTTGACTTAAGAAAGGAAAAGGAAGTGAGTAAAAGATAACTCAACAGAGGAATAGAAGATTAACCCTAGGAGTTAACCTAACTCAACAGAGAATTAGAAGGAAAAGTATAAGTAAGAGGTTGGTGTGCACCTATTACTCATTCTGGTTTTGGATTAGCATTTTCTATTGCTCTTGAGCATTCAGTTTGGGGGTTTGTTGTACAAACCCTTGTGAGCAACTCAGTGGTGAAATATCCAGTCACCTTGTTCCGTAGCTTGGTCTCGGGGATGAAAGACTCCTCCACACCATTCTAGTCTCAGCCCATCTCCATCTAGTGCTTCAGAAGGGGCAGGACCATCAGTTTGAGGGCTTTTCTGAAGGGTTATCATCATTCTACATTTGTCTGCAGATTGGGATGTCTTGGAGCCATAGGGGACGTCCTGTAATTCAGTAAAACTAAGATCTAGGGAGATTTGCTTGAGATCTGAGTACGAAACTTCTCCCATAGGATTCCCATAGTCTGATATATATTCTTGGATAGTTTCATATAATTTGGAGGCCTCCTTCATCAGGGCCGAACCAGCTAGGGTTTCATTCATCTAGTGGGGCACCCCATTCAGTGGGAAATTCAGATCTACGGAGATTGAGAGGGAACTTGGAGATTCAGGCACCTGGTTTATTCTTACCATCGCCCGATCTATATTCTTGGAGAGTTTCAGAGCATTTGGAGGCCACCTTCATCGGGTCCAAACCAGCTAGGGTTTCAGCCATCTAGTGGGGCACCTCATTCAGTGGGAAATTCAGATCTACGGAGATTGAGAGGGATCTTGGAGATTCAGGCACCTGGGTTATTCTTACCATCACTCGATCTATCAATTGGCATATTTCTTAGGGTGATTGGACACTTTTGATAGC
>JASDQU010100992.1:575923-586591 GCA_032191745.1 Picea mariana
TTTCCGGGACCACATGATATTAGGTGGTTTTTCGGCACATGGTTTTTTGCTGATGGTTTTCTATTTCCAGTTAAGGAATTAGGGTTTTGGACTAATCCAGGTCATTGGGTTAGGGTTTTGGATTCCACTGGCTCCTATATGTATATTGTATTGTAAACAATGTAACACAGGGTATCAATATAATATATGTTGGTTTTCCCGGTTTGGGTTTCCAGGTGAAAAATCTTTGTGTACTGTTTGTATTTGCTATTGTATCTTTTCTGTTCTTTTCTGAATATCAGTTTGCAGTAGATATTGTACAAGGTTAGAATTTACATCTCCCACCAGACAGAGAATGCATATTGACAACATGGTAGAGAATGCATCTCAGGGGCATGAGTGGTGGAAAGACGGTGAGGAAATGGAAATGGAAAGGAGGTGAGAAACAATGGTTGTGCATGCAAATGGCCACATAGTATGGCATGGACTACAATAACAAAAACTGTCAGAGTTGTGCATGCAAATCGCCATGGGGTGATGAATCAATTTTACACTCCAACAATTAAGAAAATAATTTTCCATCCACTCGGGGTATTTAGTCTCGTCAGCAGCGTGATGGCCAATTAAAAAATGGGAATCTGAATTTTTAAAAATTATAAAAAGAATTTTTAATTAAAAAAAAAAGAATAAGTAAAAAATAATTCACAACCTAAGGAAAACTTGTTGAAAGATACATAATGTACCAATTAATGTTGCAAAATAGATGAGTTAATAGGCCTTTGAAGGTTGCACCAAAGCTATAGTCCCCACGGGAGGCCGGGACTAATAAGGTAATGGAATAAGGATGACATTTTTGTAAGGCATGCACTTAAATGATGCACCAACATAAGGATGGCATTATTGCATGGTTGACATTATTGTAACGTGTACATTTAATATAAGCATCACAACAAGTGTTAACATAGGTTTAAGGTATTTTCCATTAAATTTAGTTAACTATGTAAAGGTTATTATAACTTATATAGAAGAAGTTCACATATCATATATATATTCCTTGTATATATTTTTTATATACGTTAAGTTTGGAAAATAAACCTGCAAGCAACAAAGTTATAGGAAATAACCTTCAATAAGTTTTCTATGTTACAAAATAAACCCATATGTAGTTGGTTTTCTGTATTTCTAGCTTGTTGGTTGAAATAGGAAAATGGTGGTTTCTTCATGAGGTGCATTAGATGAGGCTCTTCATTAGAGAAACCATTGTTTCTTATTTGAGTTAATAGTAGTAGTTACAATTTCAATGTTTTTGCTAGTTAGTAAAATTAAGGTAAGACCTTGAGTCCCTTTTTGAATTGATCAAGGTCACCTGCAACTACCTCTCTTGCCTTTGACTCTA
Organism: Picea mariana; assembly: GCA_032191745.1. Classification (NCBI taxonomy): domain Eukaryota; kingdom Viridiplantae; phylum Streptophyta; class Pinopsida; order Pinales; family Pinaceae; genus Picea; species Picea mariana. The sequence goes on from JASDQU010100992.1 coordinate 577,299, forward strand.
GTCACCAATGCCTTTGTATTTTCTCCTTAAACCTAGGATTCTTCCTTTACCATTGGATTGAAGGCATTGGAAATGATTATTATAGATGTACTTGAGGGTGAAACCTTAGTATTAATAATATAACATGGCATGTCCATACCATTGCTAGATGCAATAATCAAAACTTGGCTTCTCCATGTAGGAAACACATATGTGGTGTCCTCTAAACTTAATGGACTTGCAAGAATTGGGTGTCAATTCATTCCCCTTTCTACTTAAAATAACGTGAACGATCTTTTTTTCAATATTTGTCATTGGCTTGAACTTAATCTTGCACTCATCTATAATAACTTCATTGCATGTATTTGATACGAGGGAATTTATATAAAGGTATGGAGACCAAACCCATAATCTCTCCATCATATTTCTCTTGTACCCATTGCTTGAGCCTTAGGAAGTTGGTAAGGGAAGATTCTCATGACACCCCTATCACCACATAGCCTCCCAATGTCGCTTCCACAATGGGTTTTCAGAATGAAATTCTATGAGAAAACAAAGTTGTTGTAGTAGAGAAGAAAGAAAAAAATTTCATTGATGCACCTACAACAACTTGCCTTTAGTTCACTGAATGAAGAGGAAAGGATGTTTCCTAGTGGAACCACTTAAAATCTAGCTAGAGGGAATCCATGCTTGCTAGTTTTCATTCTTTCATATCTATAGAATCATTCACTGGTTCTTAGACATCAAAATAAATTGGAGAACATGTCACCATTTCCTATGTCTTTGTGCTCTCTTTTCCTATAGGGTCTCAATCTCAATCTATGAGCTATAGATATCGATATTTGACTAGGCTTAAACCTATATTTTGACTTTAGCACTAGATTTGAAATAGAGTGAAGAGAAGTTGGATTTGAAACATATATCATTAGAGATGTCACTCAACATGAAAAATATTTGTGTTGCTATCATTTAACATGCAAATGTGTTAATGCTTAAATTTCCACTTGTAAATACCACAATAAGAGAAACCACCAACTTTTTCAAGTGGAACTAGAGTTACATTGTTCGGCATCATCAATGATATTTACACATATGAAATTTTGACTTGTGTTAACGAATATTTAGTGTTATTATAGCATAGTAAATGTGGATTTCTTCATCGATTTAATTAATATGCAATGTTATGATATAAAAGTAAATGTAGATGAAATCACCAATATAATATACCTGCCATACAATAATGTCTGAGGCTATGATGGGAGTAATGGTTGCACTTAGACAACGTACCTACCAAATGAATCAAAGAGTTATGGATGAAGAGATAGGGCCACATTGAAAATTTTCCTTGATTCCAAGAAGGCTACTATGGACTCCAACTACAGAATAAGAACCCAATTTAATTAGTCAATAGTATGACAAACAAACATATATAAATATTTAAAAAATAATTATAAAATCCAATATTTAATGTAAAACTACAAAAAACATACATAAATTTTTAATCAATAGACAAAGTAATGTGCATTTAATGATGAATCAAATATAAAATACCATGCTATAACAGGTATAAGGAAAGGAAGTTGAAATATGAGCATATCCATAATATAAAGGTTGTAATCACACCATATTGCAACCTTCATCAATTATAAAAGACTTGAACCCATAATAGTTTGGTAACAAACCCTCCATACCATGATACATTTCATTAGTTAGGGAACATGACATGGATCCATAGGGTTCAGGTGATGAACTCGACATTGATTTACATGTTTCACAAGTAGCTAAAGGCATAAATTGTGAAAGTAGGGTTTCCAACCCTTTATCATATTACAAATATCGCAAGTTGCAAAGGACACAAACTTGCATAGGTCATGATCACATCAAAACACCACATAGTTTCATAAGTTTTATAGGACTTGAAGTTATGAAAGATATGTGTCATGGATAAATTCATAAATGCGAACATAAACAAATATCCCTAGGTCAGGAACCCAAAACTAGAACAAAACAAGAGAGAACAGACTCCTTTCCTTAGATTCAAATGAAATGAAAAAGGATAGAAAAATGATACCTTTTTAACTGACATTTGTCCTTATTGATTGTAGCTCCAAGCATGAACCAATGCTTTTAGAAACAAATATTTGTAAAAAGGATCAAACAGAACCAGTGAAAGTAACAAACATACATATGTTTCAATGAATCTATGTAAATAGCCAAGGAGAAATACAAATAAAAACCATTGACAACCTTTATTTGGAAAGGAAAATGTATAATTGTATTAAGAAATCAAGAAGAAGCTTACAACCAAGCCTTGGTATTGACAAAATCCTTCCAGCAGTTTAATGTTTCAACACCCAAGTGGCCTCCATTAATGCCATCACCATCTCTTGAACACTTTAGCCCAAAATCTCTTAGGACCAAAATGAAGTTTCACAAACTATCAATTACAAACCAAGGGATATTCTTAATTCACCATTATTTTATTACTCATCACTTATTCTATCCTGTCCCTTTAGAATATGCCTCCATTTATAGATTGGAGAGGAAGCCATGAGGAGGTTAGGATGACAGGTTATGATCTCACTAAATTAGGAGAGATGGGTGAGATCCAAACTGATCTACAAACAACTCATCATTGAAGTTTCTCTTCTAGAAGCTTTGAGAATTTATTTTGTTTCCCTCATAAAAAGGTTGGCTCACCCTTAAACCTCAGCAAAAGGCAACATTGACGCACCTTCCAGTGATGCAGCATGCGACAAGTGAAGTTGTCACTCCTTGCTAGAAAACAACAAGTGACAACTTTGTAATTTAGGGATTTTTTAGAGTTGACCTTCCCAAGAAGACTTTCTCTCAGTGTTCTTCCAAGGTTCTATGCTTTAGATGTCAGAGAATAGGCAGTATCACTTGCTACGAAAAATTTTTGTATAACAAAATGCCCCCCAAAGTATGAAGTCAGAAGAGATGATAGTTGAAATACTTTGCCAGATGGGTATTTGAAACAAAGAGCACACCGATTGGAGATTTTCCAACAACACAAGGAAATTACAATACAATATTATATCATCACTGAGATAGGAATTCCCATACTCATAATACAAATGAATCTAGGCATGGTTGCTAACAAATACATTGCAGAATCATGATTGTATTTACTAATGATATGGCCACCAGATATACAATGTGGATTCATATCACCATAATTTTAATGGAATCATAGCCACAAGAATATACACTATGGATCTATGGATTATAATAGTAATATAGCCAAGGACCAATACAATGTGGATCTATGTGAAAACTAAGGAAGGAAACTGAGGAAGGATCCCTAAAGGTTGACTAACCCTTCTGTTAAAGGCCAACATATTTAGAGTCACCATCACAAGATGAGGTGAACCAAGAGATTTCCAAGCATTCATAGATAGGCTGCTAACATAATCTCCTTCGTCTATTATAGTGTTAGGAATATTCCTACCACAAACCTGGACAACGATTTGGAAAGGCGTGTAAGAAGGAAGACAAGGTTCTGTTAGAAATTCCAATCAATGGTAATTGCATTGCTTGGAGGGGGTACCATTGGAATGGGTGGAATGCCCCCTTGTCTAGAGGAATCTACAATAACAAGAAATACCTGAGTGACACATTCACTCTTCGAAGGAGGAGTGGTATCGATTAAGCGAGGAACTGGATTGACCACTTGGGTTTCACTCTTCAATGGAAGAGTGGGATTGACTGATGATGGGATCAGATCGATCACTTGGGTTTCACTCTTCAATGGAAGAGTGGGATCAAATAATGATGGAATCAAATAGACCACTTTATAAACCGGTTCAACTAAGGATGAAACCAAAATGACCACTTGATCAACTTGGCTAACCGAGGATGGAACCAGATTGACCAGTTCATTAATTAATGGCAAGTTGGGAGAGAGTTTACAGTAAGAGGTTGGAAATTGTTGCTGGTCATCAATAATATTTTTCAATAGATACGAAGCTTCATCCATGCAAGGAAAAAGGCAGGTGTGGTGTATCTCTTTAGATAACAAACAAGGAAATTTGACTTTACACTTCTTACCTCTAAACTGATTACTAGTCAATGGGTTGTCACCATCATGACCTGTAGTGGATGATGGCATGAATTGAGAAGAAACCTGAGACCACACTTCTACGACCTTGGGAATACCAAGGAAATCCTTGAGAATTTTATCAGCCTTGAAAATCCTACAAGGGAATTTGGGCTTGCGAGTTTTGGTGATAGGCTTCTCGATGTTTCCAACTTGATCAGTAGTAATTGGTTGCTTGACCTTTTGCTTATTTTTCTTCTTCTTGTTCTTCTTTTTCTTTGTTTTCTTAATCTCCTGGTCACTAGCAACGAGGATTTCACTAGTTGAAGAAGAAGAAGAAAGAAGAAGATGCAACGAGTGAAGAAGGAAAAGGATCAACATGAAGTGAACATTATTGAGGATAGTCTTGAGAGGGAGGGTGTGTATTCGAAACACTATGTGCATTCAAAACAATAGGCACATTTGGAAAAACTGGAGTGGAAAACAACCACATGGATAACCCTATTGTGAGTCTCGGTAAATCCAAAGTAGCAATGTAAGGAGGACCAACATTTCCAATAGAAGGAAAAAATTAAAGGTTCCCCAAGAAAATAAGTTCCTTCGTTGGGAGTTCTAGGAACTGACACCATAAAGAGAATCTCAATCTAGAGTCCAATAAAACAAAGAGCACACACTATCAAAGTCTAAAGGAAACAAGCAGTCATGTGAATAGGTGGGGTCAATAGGAGGAATCTCACAGGAGTGTCAAGTCATCACAACTCTCGATATATTGTAGGGTCCAACAGTAATACTCAACCCAATATTTCGGAGCACCAACCAATGAGGATAAACCATACCCTTAGCTGTATTACTCGATTGCCTAGTAATAAGTGCATAGTAATCTCCTCGAGTGTTGTTCTCGGTGTATTGTGACAACAAGATGGTCAAAAGGGTGCTCAGTTCTAGGTCCTATNGGGTGTCCCAATATACTTAAGGTATGTGGGAGCTCAAATCTGTAGTAGTGTTGTCTAATGCACAACCGTTCAAAAGGGGAATCCCGATATACTCGAAGGTACATGGGAGAACCACATAGTTCCCAGATTGTAGCACTAACAAATAACGACAACTCCTACTTTTAAAGACTAATGAACGAATCATATCTAGTCTAGTTTCAACTTTTCTAGTCATCTTAGGTACGATTCTGAAATATTGGATCTTCCAGAACACGTCTCTACCTACCCACACAATGTTACTAAATTTTTTAATTAAGTTATGTTTTAAGGTTTTTGTTCACTTAGAAGAGATTGTGGATGCAACTCAACGATGATGTATGATACTTGACTCCAAGAATACTTCAAATAAAATATGAATGCAATGCAATCTTTTCTTTCAATGAAAGATATCTATAGAAAGTAGCAAGAGATTTCAAGCAAAGAAACAATTACAAATGTCAAAGTAATAAATGAAAATTACTCTTTGAATGCAATAGGTTCTTAATATATGAGTCAAAGAATTGTAGAATACACAATTCATGCCCCCGCCTTAGCCATGAGGGGGAATTGTTTTTGAAGAATGAAAACTCAAAAATGCCAAAAACCATGAAATTTTGCTCTAAAATGCAAGCTTAGAAATTCACCACCCAAAAACTTCATAGCAATTCATTCAATGAAGAAATATTACTTTGTTACTATCAAAATCCCTCAAGGAAAAAATATAAAATAGAAAATTGAAAATCACTCAAAGATATAATTGAGAGATTATACCCTTTTCAATTCGAAATAAATAAGAACGAATAGGAAAAACTCTCAATGGTGAAAAAGGAACTATATATTATCAAGAATATTATAGATCAATGAATTAACCAGTCAAAAAACACTCCAATCATCGGATCTAAGATATGGAAAAGAAAGAACAATCAAAATATTGTTTTTTCATAGGTTATCACAGGTTGATTCGATAGATAATGCGACAAGTAAATTTGTCGCATGCAGAATGAATATCACAGTGTGACAATGTCGCTTTATACCTCAAACAAGGACGCGACAAGCAATTAAAACTCAGAAAAAATAAAAAAAAAAATCTCAGACTCTTCAGTGGAATTTTAGATCGACTGATCAAACAAAGGGCAGGTGATGACTCAGAAAGACTCAAACAGGACACAAGAAGCAAACTAGGATAACAAATCTAGAAGGTCTTTCTCCGTTATGGTATCCATTTATGCCATCGCCATCTCTTGAACACTTTATCCCAAAATCTCTTAGGACCAAAATGAAGTTTCAAAAACTCTCAATTACAAACCAGAGGCTATTCTCAATTCACCATTATTTTATTAATCATCACTTATTCTAGCCTTCCCCTTTAGAAGATGCCTCCATTTATAGATTGGAGAGGAAGCCATGAGGAGGTTAGGATGAGAGGTTAGGATATCACTAAATCAGGAGAGATGGATGAGATCTAAATCGATTGGAAAACAACTCATCATCGAAGTTTCTCTTCTAAAAGTTTCGATAAAAAAAAAAATTCCCATTTACAAAGGTTTTCGCACCCTTAAAACTCAACAAAATCCAACATTGTCACACCTTCCAGTGATGCAACATGCGACAAGTGAAGTTGTATCTCCTTGCTATAAAACAACAAGTGACAACTTTGTAATTTAGGGATTTTTTAGAGTTGATCCTTCCCAAGAAGGCTTTCTCTCATTTTTCTTCAAAGGTTCTATGCTTTAGATGTCAGAGAATAGGTAGTATCACTTGCTGCGAAAAAATGTTGTATAACATTATGAATGAATCGGGTTAAGTGTGCATGTGCATATAAATATTATAGAGTGTAGAAATGAATACTTACATGAGTTTGTTACCTAAGATTTTACGTTTAAATATAATCTTATACATTTAAACAAGAACAACTACAGAGCAACAAGTCCCTGCCTTTAATGATGGGAAGGGACTATAATTATAAGAATGGTCGAGTTGTTTTAGTGATATGATATGATGATATTCAATAGAAAATTATTATACTATTTCACATCTAATATATAGTGGAATAGGTGGTATCTCAAGATGGATTTATTGGCGAATTGAATGGTGTTTGATACAAACTATATTCAGGCACTGTACTGACAGGGATTGTACTAAACAACTATACGATAAATAGTGTATATGCTCCTATGTATGGCTACTACGCTGGACAATATTATAGCATGATTTTTATTAAAGTGGGGCATTGTTGACAGTATCTATGAATAGGTGTAAGTGTATGTGTTCTCTTCACCACACTCATTTACTTGAGGATCAACTCCTTAGTTGATCCTTGGAAGAGCACCTTAGAACGAATTTCAAATTGTGGTAAATAAAGAGAAGCCTTTAGGTCATTTCCATGGAGAAGTATTACACACATTAAATTATATATATATGGAGAGAAAGAGAGATGTTGGAGGTGGTGTTACATAAATTCGATTTAAATAGCGGATAAGTCAAGGGCATCTATGTCCATTTATCATACCGCAAGGATTCATTTTGGTAAATCACATCCTTTTAATAAGGAATGTGGATGATATTTGGAATAATTAAGAAGAACGAAGAAGAGGAGGTGATGGTGAAGAAGGCCAAGGTGGATCCACCAAAACCATACTTTCATATGCCTCTGCATTACCCAAGATATCGAAAAGTAGAATACGAAGCAATGCCCGAGGAGACACTCGATATACTTATACAAAAATATGGTTTACCAGTGAGAGACGCCCTCATATAGAAACAAGATTTCGTTATTGGAACTTTCATTTTTTCTGACCAAATCCTTACAAAAGAAAAGAAAGAGAAGCTAATCATGGAAAATGGTTCACTCAAAAAACCCAACCCAACCATGAGAACTCATTTATTTCCATAATTAGTTTGATTGAGTTGCATTATAATGCTTTACATGTGGGGAGGTGATCAATGGTTAAGCAAGTGCTTGATTATCAACCCATTTGTGTAATGAATTTATATGAGAATGCCCTATGTGTATGTTATGCACTTGTGGCAAAGATTTGGGTTCTTTTAGTAAAAGGAGTCAAATTTGAAGTTGCCATTTCATTTTGTTTACATTGAATGAATTTATGAGGTAAATAGAAAAACAAAAGGTTTGATATTTCTTTGTATTATGATTTTTAAAACATTTATATCATTGTGACAAATAGGTCTCCAAACCAATGTTCAAAATATTTTTATAGCAATCAAATGCATTGATTATATTTTTATTAGGTTTATTTTATATTTATAATTGATAGATAATCTATATCAATCTTGATACAGTAACTAAAGATATGAAATGCATTTATTACGATTTTATTAAGTTTATGTTATATTTATTTATAGTTAGTAGATAATCTATTTTATCATATAAATAGTAAAAGTCAAATTTGATGATCCTATTTTGATGTGTACTTACCCATAACAATGAGTTATAAAAGGAAAACACTAACTTTGATGAGAACGAAGTTCAATTCTCTGGGGGGATTAACCATGAAGCTTGGCGAGGGGCCCTTCATTCCATGCCAAAAACCCAGAGAAGAAAAATAAATTCAAGCTTATGCCATTGACTGAGAAGTGGCTTCTTCTGTGTTCGAGAGTGTTGCACACAAGTTATCCGAATTTGAGAGATAGTGAGAAGGGATGTTTTGGTATTTTTTCTGGAGATATGCTAACACACTTACCTAAACAACCTTATAATGTGAGAATGTTAGAAAAATAGGATCGCAGAGAAATAAAATAAAAAAAATGCAGAAATAAAACATAGAAGATACACAATGCAATAGAGACACAGATATATGTGGTTCACCCAGTGTGGGCTACGTCCACCAGAGAAATTTCCAATTCCTTGCTTTATTATTATAGAGAAAATGTAGGGATACAACCTACAACACACCCGATGTAACTTCCTCTTCTTTCTCTCATAGTCTCCTCATTCATAATACAATATTCACAAAGATACATAGCCGCAATACATTTCCCTCATAAAATAGGGTTGTAATGTCCCCCACCTCTTAGAGAGGTAATGAGGAGACTCAGTGGCCTGGGAACCCCCACTAGGTAATAGTCTCACACTGAAGGGGGGAAAAATTCAAGAAGTTAAAAGTTATATTTTTAAGTTGACTTAAGAAAGGAAAAGGAAAGGAGTAAAAGATAACTCAACAGAAGAATAGAAGATTAACCCTGGGAGTTAACCTAACTCAACAGAGAATTAGAAGGAAAAGTATAAGTAAGAGGCTGGGGTGCACCTATTACTCATTTTGGTT
>JASDQU010100992.1:591278-622852 GCA_032191745.1 Picea mariana
GTACAAACCCTTGTGAGCAACTTAGTGGTGAAATGTCCAGTCACCTTGTTCCGCAGCTTGGTCTCGGGGATGAAAGACTCCTCCACACCATTCTAGTCTCAACCCATCTCCATCTAGTGCTTCAGAAGGGGTAGGACCATCAGTTTGAGGGATTTTCTGGAGGGTTATCATCATTCTACATTTGTCTGCAGATTGGGACATCTTGGAGCCATAGGGGATGTCATGTAATTCAGTAAAACTCAGATCTAGGGATATCTGCTTGAGATCTGAGTCCGAAACTTCTCCCACGGGATTCTCATAGCTCGATCTATATTCTTGGAGAGTTTCGGAGCATTTGGAGGCCTCCTTCATCAAGGTTGAACCAGCTAGTGTTTCAGTCATCTAGTGGGGCACCCCATTCAGTGGGAAATTCAGATCTACAGAGATTGAGAGAGAGCTGGGAGATTTAGGCACCTGGGTTATTCTTACCATCACCCGATCTATATTCTTGGAGAGTTTCAGAGCATTTGGAGGCCACCTTCATAAGGGCCAAACCAGCTAGGCTTTCAGTCATCCAGTGGGGCACCTCATTCAATGGGAAATTCAGATCTACGGAGATTGAGAGGGATCTTGGAGATTCAGGCACCTGGGTTATTCTTACCATCACCTGATCTATCAATTGGCATATTTCTTAGGGTGATTGGACACTTTTGGCAGCAGGGCCGAGTTATTGAGGGTTTCAGCCTTCTATTGGAGCATGACATTCTTCAGCTGGAGAGTTTGGCATTCAGATCTGCTTGTATTGATCTTCATTTCTTATTCAGCCTTTGGAGGCATTATTTTGTATTAGCAGGAGCATTTTGTAGAAGCTCATATCTATTGCTTGTACGACCATCTGAGGTTTATGCCAGATCGACCATCTATTGTATTGATCTTACATTGCTCATAATAAAAAGGTCAAATCTTTTCTTGTGCTTCTACATCTTGAATATATTGTGATCTCCATGTGTTGATGGATCTTGTATGCACTTAATAACTCAATAAATTAGTAGTAGTTAAGGATTCCAAGAAAGAATTTAGCTTGGGATCATTACACTATAAGATCCCAAAAGTTTGCAGCTGATCCAACAATTCTAGTCCAATGCTCATGCTTTCCCAGGGTACTCTTGGCTCCATGATGAACTTTGATACAAAGGCCATTTGTATTTAAGTAAACAATCAAATATTAAATCCACAGTACTTTATGAGATTCATGCTACACCCACAGCAGGGCACTATGGGTTCACCAAAACCTATGACAGGGTCAAATGTTCCTTTTTCTGGGATGGTATGAAACAAGAAATTCATAATTTTGTCGTTGAATGTGATGTGTGTCAACACAACAAGGGAGAAACAGTCAAATATCTAGGCACATTACAACCACTCCCGATTCCACCTACTATTTGGAAGGATATCTCTATGGATTTTATTACCAGCGTACCCAAATCGGGAAATAAATCAATCATCATGGTGGTTGTTGATCTCCTTTCCAAGTATGCTCATTTATGTGCCCTTCAACACCTATTTATAACATCCATGGTGGCTCAAATTTTCATGGATCAGGTATTCAAGCTTCATGGCATGCCACACTCTATTTTGTATTCAGTCTTTGGGTTCTTAACAAGTGTGTCTTCGTGTTTCATATGTATCTGGTGGTAGCCTGAACGAAGATCCAATTTAGTGAAGAATTGGGAGCCACTCAATTCATCCAGGAGGTCATCAATGATAGGAATGGGGGATTTTTATTTGATGGTAAGTTTGTTGAGGGAATGGAAGTCAGGAGACATTCGCCAAGAACCTTCTTTCTTTAAGACCATGACCACAGGAGAAGAGTAGGGGCTCATACTAGGGTGGATAATGTCTTCATTAATGAGTTCTTGGACCATTTTCTCAATTTCATTTTTCTGGGAAAAGGGGTGATGATACGGACGAATATTGGGAGGAAGTCTTCCTAATACAAGGGGAATGGAATGATCATGAACACCACGAAAAGGAGGGATTCCATGGGGAGTGGAAAAGACCAACTGATGTCTATAAAGGATGTGTTGGAGGTATTGCAGGACTAAGGGTGTCTCTATTGCTTGTATGGCATGGAGTTGGGTGATAACACCAGAATGACCTTTTTTGAGTAGCTTTTTCATGTGATGGGAACTAATGATATCAAGTGAACCAGTGGTGATGACTTGGAAATTATATTGGTGGCCCTCCTGGTCAAATTGCATGGTTAAGTCTTTAAAATCCATGAGAATGGGACCCAAAGTCCTTATCCAGTCTGCACCCAACACAATGTCACAACCTCCCATGTCGATAGCAAACATATGGGATTTCAGGTGGTAGTCACCAATTTGGAGACACACATTTTCACAACAACCTCCACATTTCATGGAACCACCATTGGCAATCATGATTTGAAAATTATTTATGGCATGGATGTAGCAATGAGTTTTTTGGGCAATGCCCTTTGGCTTGTGTAATTCCCCCTCCACCTTCCAAAGCCTCATGAATCATGTCTTCCGTCCTTTTCTCCACCATTTTTTCTTAGTTTTCTTTGATGATATCCTCATCTATAGCAAAACCTAGAACGAACATCTTGCTCATGTGGATCGAGTTCTCCATCTACTCTCTCAACATTAACATTTTCTGAAACAGTTTAAATGTGCTTTTGGCTCCTCAGAACTATAATACTTGGGTCATCTGGTTGGCAAGGATGGCATCAGGGTGGATCCTAAAAAGAATGAATCTATGCAAGACTGGCCTCACCCAAAGACTCTTAAGAGCTTGCGTGGATTTCTGGTCTTAATAGGGTATTATTGCAAGTTTGTTAAGAATTATGGGAAGATTGCAACACCTCTCACTGCTCTCCTAAAAAATAACTCTTTCACTTGGACTCTAGCCACTACCCAATATTTTCAAACCTTCAAGATGGCCATGTGCACCACTCCATTCCTCGCCCTTCCTGATTTTGCAAATACCTTTGTGTTGGAATGTGATACCTCAGGGAAAGGAATTGGTGTTGTCCTTATGCAAGAGGGTCGACTTTTGGCCTTTACCAACAAGCAACTATCTGAAATAAATATGGGAAAATCCATCTATGAAAAGGAAATGATGGCTATTCTTCATGTCGTTGATCTGTTGTACCCTTATCTATTGGGGCAACATTTCCAAATTAAGATAGACCATCAAAGCCTCAAGTATTTTTTGGAACAATGCATTTCCTCCCTAGAACAACAAAAATGGGTGATTAAGATCTTTGGATATGATTATGAGATCATTTACAAGAAAGGCAAAGACAATGTGGTTTCAGATGCACTTTCCCGAAAATATGAAGATGAAGGATCCCTTTTATCTATTTCATTCATTGTACCATATTGGCTCCAAGCCCTTCACCAGGAATGGCTACAAGATCCCAAAAGTTCACACCTGATCCAACAATTGCAGTCCAATGCTCCAGCTTCCCCAGGGTACTCTTGGCTCCATGATGAACTTTGATACAAAGGCCGTTTGTATTTAAGTAAACAATCAAAGCTTGAATCCATGGTACTGTCTGAGCTTCACGCTACACCCACAATAGGGCACACCGGGTTCACCAAAACCTATGACAGGGTCAAACGTTCCTTTTCCTGGGATGGTATTAAAGAAGACATTCGTAATTTTGTCATTGAATGTGATGTGTGTCAATGCAACAGTAGAGAAAAAGTAAAATCTCCAGGCACACTGATGCAGGAGCATCTCAAGCGAGCCAACGCGGAGACAACGGATAGCTGGAAAAGAACCTAGAACAAATTTTGAAATCACCTTGAAGTTTTTGCACAATCTTAAATGAAGCCATTAAGAAGAAGCGCACTTGTAAAATGTAACGGACCTTGAGCAATTTACTCTCGTCCTTAGTAGGTAGAAGGAATTTATAGTAGTTAATGCAAGTAGGTAGAATTGAATGTGTAGATTAGACAGTTTTAGAGCGCAAGAGGGAAATGAGATATAGACACCCTCACTTGTATCATTGTAACACACAAAGAGAGAAGAGCATAGGGAAGAAGCAGAGAGCTATGTAGCATACTCCATGTACAGAAGTTCTGAATTAATACAAGAAAGCTATGATTCATACTCCTGGTGGTGATATATTCTCTGTGTATGCATCTTTGAATGTTATGCTCATGAATGTTTTTACTCTTTCTGTCATGCAATTGCTTTTATGCCATGTATGAATGATTTCTTGTTGAATGTATGAAATCTGAGAGGAAATGGTAATGGAATGAGTTTCAATTGTTTCTCTATCTGAGCAAGAGTTCCTGCAAGGAGTGTAGTTGAATTGTCCACAAGGAGTGCGTCGACAAGGTATTCAGAGTATTGTCTCTGACAGCTCAAGATAGATAGATTTTTGTTCTCAATTCCACAGAAGTGTAGTCAGGCACAGGAGTTGTGCAAGGAGTGCGCGGGCCAAGTGAAGTCTCAGGGTTGTGAACCCGAGTGAGTTATTGAGAGACTGTTGTTGCAGGCGTGCACAGAGTCGAAGGTTTTCAATACTTGAGAGTAGTTGAAAATCTTCCACAAGGAGTGCGTGCAGGGATTTTCTGGAAGATTCAAAGTTGGTGGAAGCTCATAAGGAATTAGACCTTCAAAGGAGTTGAAGGAAAGCAAGAGGCCAAGTACCTTAAGAGGTTGAAGGAAAGTGTAGCGACGTCAGACCGCAGGAGGTTCCCAGAGGAAAGAACAAATGGTCGGGATTCTCTGAGGAGAATTTGCGAATTTTCGTAAGCCGTTAGATCTCACGGAGAATAAAGGGAGTTACCGCGAGTATTCCTAAGGGTTCAAAGATGAGGAGAAGTAGGACTGTAGATCCAATCCACAAGGGCCGTTGGATTTTTGCGTGGAATTCTATATCGGGGTTTCGTGGGTGGAAGTCCCGTAAACCTTGCAACGGGAATTGCAAAATCATGAACCGTGATATCCCAAAATCCAAGAGGATTTGTGTGGTCCACAGAGGTGTCAACGAGCAGACAGATGGCACACTAGTGGGGAGTAAGTCAACCCCATTGATTAATTCAGAATTTCATGGAGTAAAGTTCCGAAACCTTTGCATTAGGATTCGTGATATCGCGAAGTCCGAAGTGTAGATGAAGTAAAGTGGCATTGAAAGTCAACCGCACGAGTGTATCAGAGTTTCGACAAATCAGGATTCGGTAGTCAGAGAAACAAGTTCCTCGACATCGCGATCACTGAAATCGCGATAGAGAAAATCCCAAAAGGGAAAAGAAAGGGTCAACGTTGATTGTATCAGGATTCGAGGATTCGAGAGTCCAACGCTTGACCACTGGATTTGGATTCACAAAGTTGTGAAGTCCGATCTCCCAAGTGTAAAGAGGGGATCCTGTGAGAATTTGTTGTGGGTGCAGATTTCCCGATAGGGAAATAAAAGAGCCGTCAGAGTTCTTCGGGCTGTGGTAAAGGAAATATCCTATGTTGATGTGGACCTTCCGACCTACGGGTTGTGGAGGGAGCGTGCGTCGGTGTCACACACTACAACCGCTCCCGATTCCACCTGCTATTTGGAAGGATATCTCTATGGATTTTATTACTGGCTTACCCAAATCGGGAAATAAATCAGTCATAATGGTGGTTGTTGATCACCTTTGCAAGTATTCTCATTTCTCCACCCTTCAACACCCATTTACAGAATCCACGATGGCTCAAATTTTCATGGATCAGGTCTTCAAGCTTCATGGCATGCTACACTCTATTCTTTTTTATCGTGACCCAACTTTCACAAGCAATTTTTGGCAAGAATTGTTCAAGATAGAAGGCACAAAATTGCATCTCAGCACAACTTATCATCCCCAGACTAATGGCCAAATAGAAGTTGTCAACAAGTTTTTGGAAACATATTTGAGGTGTTTTTCCTCGGAAAAGAAAAATCAGTGGGCTCAATGGTTACCCCTAGCTAAATGGTGGTACAACACTTCATACCATACAGCTACATGCATGACTCCTTTTGAAGCGGTATATGGGTAGAAGCCACCTTCAGTTCTTTAATACTTATCAAGTGCCTCGAAGGTCCAGGCGACTGACCTAACACTTACAGCTCGAAAGGCTATTCTCCGTACCCTCAAAGAGAATTTTTTCATGGCATAGAATCACATGAAGAAATGAGTAGGTCAAGGTCACTTTGAACGTCAATTTGCAGAAGGGGATTAGGGGTTTCTTCGACTGCAACCTTACAAGCAAACTTCCCTCAAGCCCGAGCATTGTCAGAAGCTAGTGCTCAAATTTTATGGTCCTTATACCGTTCTCAAGCATGTTGGACAAGTAGCCTATCAGTTATCTTTGCCCAACCATTCGAAGCTACATCCTATTTTTCATGTTTCATGCTTAAAGAAGGTGATTGGAGCTAAGTGACAAATTCAAACCAACCTTCGAGAGTTAGTTGATGAAGGATCCATTTGGCTACAACCAGAAGCAATTTTGGACCAGTGTGAGCATTTCCTACGTCATAGAACCCTCAAGGAAGTGTTAGTCTAGTGGAAAGATACAATTCCAGTAGATGCCACTTGGGAACCAACTACCATTCTGCAACAATTTCCTCATCTCAAGCCTTGAGGACAAGGCTGTTTTTAAGGGGGTGGACATGTTAGGGTCCTAACCCACACATAGGTAGAACAATATATTTGGATGCAATAAAGTTCAATATTAATAAGGCCTTTCAATAAAATAGAATAAGGCAGATGTAAGAAGACCTAATAGAAGCTTTCGCTTCTAGAATGATCTTCCTTTAGATGCTTCTTTTTAGTATAAATAGGAGCCGAGGGTATGAGAACCCTAGCTTGGATATTATTTTAATATAGATCTTCTCAATTATAGGTTGACCCCTCAAAGAGGCCCATGAACATTTCTTTCATATTCAAACTGTTATTTCTGTTATTATTCTTATATCATTTCAGTGCTATTGTGGTGAATGTACTCATTATATTGTTGTTATTCTGTCATTTCTAGCATTTTATTTCTGTTCTGCATACATTTTGTATTCAAATATCTTTAGATCTATTGTGATATTTTGTATTCAACTATTTGGATCTTAACAAGTGGTATCATAGCACTTTCCTTGGCAAACATTGTGGGCAAATATTTTTTATTTTTGCAGATTTTTTTTTGGAGAAGAAAAAAAGAGGGTCACGACATTCCAATAATTTTTGGTATATTTATGTGAAAAATTTGTAGAAACAACTTGTATATCTAAGTTCCTCTCATAAAAACACCCAAGTTGAAAAAATAAATTGTCTGAAACGGAGTCCAAGACATCAAGATATTGAAGTTTTAAAATCTGCAATTTTCAGGGTTTTTTTCGGCGGATGGCGGCGCAATTTTTATTTTTTTATGTAGCATTTTGAGGCTGAATTTGCAAAAAAACGTTACACATCTGAGGTCCTATCACAATTTCACTCAATTTCAAAAAACAAATCATCCAAAATGGAGTCCGGGAAGTGAAGTTATGAGCATTTTAAATTCAACAGTTTTTCAAGGTTTTTTCAGAAAATGCCGCGATTTTCTGTAGTAATTTATTGTTCTATTTTTTGGGTGTTTTCGTGATGGCTGTGGGACCGAAGAGTTAATAGTTTGATAATATGGCTATTTCCTCTCAAACCCTGAAAAAAATTCTTGACGCATTCAATTCCCAATTATATGACACATTGAATGACAAATTGGATGACCTTGTAGATGACGTCAATGATAGTTTTCGTAGTATTCAAGATTCATTGGATAGCATGCAGGAAAGATTTCTTATGATGGAAATTATGGATGAATCTAATAAAGAAATATATGTTTGGTATGATTTTGAGGCCGATTGTGATGATTGGTATATGGATAGTTGTCATTTCTGGGATGACAACCACTTTCATATTTTATTTGATGACTCTAATCCACCTTCTGTAGAGAGAATCAATGCGACAAATCAAGAGCCAATTATTATTACCAGTGTCCATCCTGCATATTCTACAATGATATTATTCCTTCCAGATTCTTCTATGAGCCTTTTCCACTATGTGGATGGATCTTCTTATTTGGATCCACATGACATGTGTTAGTCTTTGGAGCATCATTTTGAGTTGGTTATTGGGTTCCAAAATCTTCCACGGCGATAGTGGACAAATATAATCACCAGAATATGATACCACTTGTTAAGAACCTGAATAGATCTACAAATATAATCACCACAAATACTGAATATACAATAGATCCACAGAGCAATGTAGAATAACAATATGCAAAATATATTTTATTACTATCAAACCCTTAGGGTAGGGCAACACCATACAATGGATCCTATTATGGAAGGGATCCTCTTCTGTTCACTTGCCTCTTTAGATATCTAACAATGTAGTCCATGGACATGGACTCCCAAGGCATATCTAGAGTAGGAAGACAAATGTATAGCCCATGTTTCTTGATGGTGGGCTTGGAAATGACACATGTAGTGTAGGATACGATGTAATTGTGAACATCTTGTCGAAGATTTGGCTAATAAAAATGATTTTGAAATACTTACACTATCCTTTCTACACCAAAATGTCACGTTGCTTGGCTATAATGAACTTCCCAGATCAACTTGACATGCTCGCTTGAAGGAACACTAAGATGGCTCATATGGGATAACAATCCATCCTAGAGATGAAAGTCGAGAAGCATTTTTCCTATGCTCAATGTATGATAGGATATAGAGAAGTCAGAGTCATTATTATATAATTGTGGCCATCCATATGTCTCATGTCTATGAGAGTTAATAACTCTAGTTATAGCTTCCACTAGGGGACGCCTGAGGCAATATGCGACATGGTTGGTGCTACCCTTCTTGTACTTGATATTCAAGTTGAATTATTTTAGGTACATGGACCACTTTTATGGGGGTCATTATGTAACTTTCCTTGTGTTTGCATGATTTGTGGAGGCCTGTGATCAATGTGGATGATCGTTTCCTTCCCCAAAATGTAATTCTTCCACTGTCAACATGTCTAGATAATGGAGTACATCTATTTTTCATAGGTGGGGTATCTATGAACATAATCAAATAGAGTTTCACTATGATAGGATACCATATTCCCATGTTGAGTGAGGACTACATCGATAGCATATTTTGAAGCATTCGTCTCAATCTCAAATGGATGTTGTAGGTTTGGGAGAATGAGGACTGGTGTTGAGTAGAGGAAGAATTTAAAATCTTTGAATTCTTTCTTTTGGGGAATCAAACATGAAAACTTGGCCTTCACGCCACCCTTGGTCACCGAGATTAGCACCCAAGTGATATGAGAGAACCCCAACACAAACCACTGATAGAAGTTGGTGAGGCCCAAGAAGCTAAGAATCTCGGTCATTGTCTTTGAGGATGGCCAATCGAAGATGAATTGGATCTTGGATGGATCCACATGTACACCCTTCTCATCCATGATATATCTCAAATATTGTATTCTTATCATGTTTAAGGAACACTTCTCCAAATTGGCTTATAACTTATGTTGTCGCAGGGTGCACAATAACTGCTGAATATGCTCCAAATGTTCCTTTCAATTTTTGTTGAAGATGAGAATATTATCCAAATATACAACCACAAATGAGTTTTTGAATGTAGGTAATATATCATCCATCATCTGCATGAATTTGGGAAAGGAATTAGTCAAGCTAAAAGCCATGAACAACAACTCAAAGAGGCCTTATTTAGAATTGAAGGTTGTCTTCCAAACATTAGTTTTCTCAATCAACCCATGGGGGTAGCCTGACCTCACATCAGTCTTACTGAAAAACTTGGATCCCTTGAGTTGATTGCAAAGATCATCATTCTGGGGAATTGGGTACTGGTTCTTGACTGTGATCGTGTTTAGGGATTTGTAATCAATACAAATTCTTCATTTCCTATCATTCTTCTTTACCAGAATAATTGGGCTCCCACAAGGTAAGGAGCTTGGTATGATGTGGCCCTTCAGAATTATCTCTTATATCTAGCATTTGATTTCTTCATTTTTCATAATAGAACTCTTGTATACAAGGTCATTAGGAAGAGGAGAATCATGTGTCATATCAATGGAGTGTTTTACCTGACAGTGCATAGGAACCTCGATAGATAAGGAGAATATGTCTTTGCACTCCTCTAATATTTAATCCACCTTTTGTTGCTGAAAAGAGAGGTCTTGTGAAGAGGTTTTAGTGGTTTTTTTGACCTTCTGTTCACCTTCCGATCAAGCCATGTTGAGGAAAAATCTCTCGGTCTAAGAGGCCACCTTTTTTCATTGCTTCTCAGAGATCAAAGAGACCACAATGTTTGGGACTCCCTCTGGTACCCTATAGAGTTGATCTCCTAAAGTAATAATGACATTGTTAGCACTACAAATCTCATATAGACTGCTATAGGTGTGAGCCTAATACCCATCAGAAAATTTGTAGGTTTGTAAAATATAAGAGTTTAGTTCAAGTGTAGTGAATGGGTGAGAAAATTAGTTTAAAATATCAACACACAACCTCCACAAAATATACATCAACACACAAGGCTTGAATAGTTTGAGACCAATATTTAGAATATAAATGGAAAAATGGAATACTTAGTAGAAAATGTAAAATACATGCATCAGGTTACATTAGGTAATTCTAAAACGAATACAGTAGAAATATCACCAAGTAAGAACCTCCTAATCAATAAGAGAGTACTTTGATAACACTTGCACCAGTTAAAAAACAATAAATCATTCATGACATTAAGGAAACAAATACTAATATGAATCCTTCACCAATAGACAGACAAACAAAAATACAACAAACTGCTAGATTTCAAGAAGTTGTTAGCAATGTTAAATACAACTGCAACGAACTCATTGCAGGTAGATTTAATGAAGATGGATGTTAGGTACAAGTGTCCCTTGGTGTCTAACTACCACCTTGGGAACCATTCTAACCTCCTTATATAGGTGCTATCCCTCCTACAACTTTTATTTATCAGACCGTTAAAGTTTGCAATGCAACTACTGGATTCACTGCAAACTTTATTGTAGGTGAGGTTTTCAACTTTTCTCCCAAACAATAAATTGGGTCAGGCTAATTTTTGGTTTGCAAGTCGAAGACATTATGTTTCTCCTCCACAAATTTTTTTATAAAAATCCTGTTCATATATTTAAATATATTATGAAAATAAAACTTTGTTTCTTACTAATTTGTTGCAAACAATTTTAATTTTAGCAGTTAACAACGCCTTCAGCAGAATGCGCTGCAAACTTCTTGTAGATGTCATTTTCCTTTCTGATCACTACAACTAATGTAAAAACCATGAATAAAAGATTCAAACCTCTTCTCATTCCTTTTATAACCTTTGATCCATGCAGGAAGACTCCCAAAAACATCAAGTGAGAAAAATCATGAACAACATAAGACAAAAATGTTCTTTAGAGTTGTGAACCAACATATATGAGGAACCATGAAAAAAATGATATACTATTGCATCTCCATATTATCCTTTAATTTTTTCACTTATTCCTTTAGTGAGTATCCATGACAACTAAATAAAAATCCCCCTCTGATAACAACTACTAGCAGAGTAAGTGATGGAAACTAGTAAATGAAGGTTTTACCGCTAAATTTGTAAGAATTAGGGTTTGTTGGAAAAATGATTTGTTATTAAAGAAACAATGAAGAAACTAAAAGAGACTGAAACAAATAAATCTAGGTAAATATAAAAACCTAAAACTGAAATAAACCTCCAATAGATAAATTTCCAAGAGACTATGTAAAACAGATGGTTTGCAGTGCAATGTCTTAGTTTGCAATGAATTCACAATTTGTAGCAACAAATTTTTAGTCTAGGGTTTCATTAGAAAGATTTTCAATTTCACAGGTAAGGAGAGGAATATGATGTTAAGTAAGGTGATGTTTTTCAAACCTGAGTTAAAGTGATATCATCTTGGGTTTTAGCAAATGTGTACAAAAGAGGATTTGTAGCACAGTTTGCAAAGAATTCAGAGTTTGTAGCAACTGAGGTTTGCAGCGAGTAGGGTTTTGACAATAGGTTTTTAGGTAAAACATGAAACAAGTACCTAAAATCAAATATTACTCCCTACTTCAAAGAACCAAACCTATAAACCCTTTAAGGTTTCCACCATTGACATCTTGTTTGCAACGAAACAATTTGCAGTGCTAGTTAGGAGCAAGTATATCAATTTGTAGTGCCAGTTACAATTCGCAACAAGCTGAACCAATTTGCAATGCCTTCTTTACAAAAGGAAAGGAATTTATAAATTATAGACCCTCCCTTTGAAAATTACCCTTTAGAGATTCTTGATTATGTGATGGCACTAAAAACTAGAGTTGATCATTAGAAACTTTTGCAAAATGATAATCATAAAAAGATTCAGCACATGGTCTATTTTTGAATTGCTACAAATTTTAGGAGAGTCTCTTCACTCCTGAACATTCCATGTGTTAACATATGGCTCCATGTGGGATGCCATGCTCCATGTGATATTCCAAGATTGTAGTTCTGGTTCCTTATTTGCCAGTTGAATATGATTCTGATTTCAAGAGTTGTTCACCTGATTGCAAGTTAAATCATCTTATAGAGACTAGTTGTTAGTTCCATTGGGCATGCAATCATTATTGTATCTTTAATTTATAACACACCCTAAAAAAAAAATCTACATTCTCTAATGCAAGATTATTCATCACACACCCTACTTCTAACCAAACAAGTTGAGTTTATTATGTGAAAGAGAATTTCCAATGCAACCATGTAATCATTTTTCTGACATAATGATCTTGTTGTTTGCAACAAAATGAACAGGTGCAAAAATAATAAAGGATCACGAATGTAATCAACAACTCATAATCATTGCTGCAAGCTTCTTATATGTTGAATGATACAACATTGAAAACATTTGGAAATGCCATCTCCATGTAACCGGTCATTGGGTCATGAAAATCACGACAAAACTCTTGCTGATGTAGAAACTTGAACTACTCATCTATCATTTCTATTCTATTTACAATATTAACATCCACTTTATCTCCTTGAAGAATCTCAAAATCAACACTTATTTCCTTATGATCCAGGACAAAAAAATTCTCTTTAATCTATCCACAAGGATTTTGAGAAAAAATCTCTTTTACATCATCCAAAGCAAGGGCATCAGGATGAGAAAATAACAGACTATCACCATAAATTTCAGTAGCAGGAACAATATAATCAATAAAACTTTCATTCCATTGGATTGTTTCATTGTCTTCAATAGAATCAGATGCAAGATTATGATTCAAAGGCTTGCAAAACTCTATATGTGTTGATGCAAAAGATTATTTCTCTAAATCATCCCTATAACTATAAAAAAATGGTTTCCATAGACATTTTGAACAACCAATCCGTGACTGTAAGAAAATTTTGACATAATATCAAAGGTATTTTTAATTTGAATATCATCAACTGCAACATGAATACACTGCTAAACATCCTTTCTCTGAAAATCAAAACTACATAAGAGTTCATCAACTAATGAGTCTTCTAGTGCTTCATAAATATTTAACTCTTTTTCATTATAACTGTATTCATCATAAACTGGAGCAACCTGATAAATTTCTAATGAAAAAGATGCATATTTCTATTTGTTTATACTATCATCAACAATATGACTTTCAAACATATTTGGAACAACTATTGTATCATAGTTACTACTACTAGAAATATTTGGATAGATGACAACTACATCTAGAGTATCACTTCCATCAACTTCAATATCAAAATTTTGAAAATATTCCCACTATAAAAAAAATTTAGAAGAAGATGCAGTAGAGAATGAGTCTTCTTTCTCTTCCATAGAATAATCATCCACTTCCTCTACACTGCTAGAAGAATCAACTACTAAATACTGAGTGTATGATGTACATCCCTCACAACAATCCTAAAAAAGACTCTCAATTGGATAAACTTTCTTGTAATATGAATAAAAATGAACATGAAAATCCTTCAAAGATGAAATACTAGAGGCATGAAGAGTTTTGTACCATTTTCTTGCATATCCATCTAATGAATACATAAACATTTTCATCAACACATCATCATGATATAGATCTAGTTGATCCATTGTTATAGCAAGATTAGCCTCACCCTATGTAGTCTTGCACATAGGGCCTTTTTCCATTTCCCTATGCAAAATTTTCATCCCTTTTTGCAAAATCCCAGAGCTAAAAATACATTTTTTCCACATGTATGCACCTTGCCTACTACTATATTGAAAGATGCGTATACGCATGTTACACCACTAAAATCCGCGTACATCATGATTTGTGCCCAAAAATAAAAAATGGCGTTCGGTTTCCATGTCATGATAGGAGATCTATGATCCTTGGCCTTCCATATACTGGAAACATTTTGACTCAGCCCTTCAGTTCCATTTGAAGGCTATAAATGGTCTAGTTCTGAGCTATGGAAAGGAGGAGAAAGAATTCAACTTTGAGAGCAAAGTTACTCTGGATAAATTATTCACTTCATATTGAGTCTACATCCCTTTGTCCTTTAAGTTTGAACACAATGTTCATCCCCCAAGCTCTTCCCTTATTGATTGAGAACTTCATTGTCTCTCTTCTATGAGCTTTCATTTGGTGGAGGATTGAAGTGGTGGAGGCCCATCTAGACGAAACTTAGTTTCTCGGTTCTGAACTGTTCCGAGATGAAAGTCTGTAACTTTTTCACTTATGTTGATCATATATTAATAGAAATACTCTTTTCCCATCCAATTGATATCTTGCAAATATTTAAATAATTATTCCATAGGCATATTTTTTATCTATATTAATGGATTTATGTTATAGAATGTGCTAACATCATATATTATAACCATATGCTTTCTTTGCTTGGTTTTTGAGGATTAGTTGCAGGTATAGTGCTTTGAGGAATTCATCGAATGTCTGGACAAGGTATTCCTTTTATCTTCTCCTGCTAGAATCTTTTTTTATATAGCATACTTGAGAATAGAGTTGATTTCTGTAGTCGTTTTCGTGTGTTATGGTTTTCCCTAGCCATAGAGAGATTTTCATTATAACAGAATTGGAGACCATATTGGGGATTGATTCTTATTTCCTAGGGTTTGGAGTGTTTGTCTCCTTAGATTTCTCTTGTTCATATTCTATTTTTTTTCTTATCATTGCTTGATAGCCTTTGTTCACTATGGGTCCGAGTCTTTCAGCCTTCTCCTTTGCTTAGCTATTTTTTGAAACATATACGTGGGTTTTTTCTTAACAGTCACAAATTTACACATGTTGTCCTTCTAAAAGCTACGTACATATGTGATGTTTCCTTGAACAATCACATACATCAACCTCTTTTTCTTGTTTGTTGGTTTTGGGGGTTGTTGGGTAGGTTTTGATGATTGTTGAGTCTTCTTGGGTCTCTGTAGTGACTATTAAGTGTCTGTGGGATGACATGAAACCTGTCTTTGGTTGAATTTTTGGGAGGAGTCTTTCTCATCATCTTCTCATTTTGATTGTCCTTGTACATTGGGATGGGTGTTTTTCTCCTTGGTATCCTACTTGAGTTTTCTCTTTCTATACATAGTAGAGTCTATATATCAAGTTGTTGTTCAGTCCATGCATTTTTATTTTTCTTATATTGAAAATAAAAAAATATTAGGCATTTTTCAGTGATTGGAATTTTGATCTTTTGAATATTTGTCATTTAGCTTAATGCATGTAAAGAAAGATTGCATTTTTATTTCAGAATTGCATAGTTGAAATTGAAAATTGCATTGTTTTAAGAAGCATATCATTCATTGAAAATTAAAGTTAGGAATTTGCATTGTATTCATTTTTACTTTACTGGCTGAGTCATAACATCATGAGTTTCACTACCATTCCTTTTTGAAAATTGATTATTCACGATTTTATTTTCTAGGGTGCACAAACTAGCTTAGGATTTAGTGCCTTGGAATAAGATTTTGTGAGTAAAATTCTCCAAGGATATTAAATAAACATATGTGTCTGACTAAGGGAGTTGAGAAATACATTGTATAATTGATAATATCAGGAGGCTCCACTTACTCCAAAGTTAATCATAAGGTCACGCGAGGTTGGTTGAAAGGATATCCCCTCGATACCTTCTTAGCGTCAGAGATATTTTTGGGGATCTATTTGTATTTGGGGATCTTGTTGGTTCCCTTACCTCCATGAGAGGTGGTGATTTCAAGGTTTCGAGCCTTGCTACCCTGCCCATACAGTGGACCTAACTTACGACTACTCTTCTGTGCATTAGTTATACATTGGTTTCTTAGTTTCTTGATTTAGGTGCCACATACGTTACTTGCATGGGTTATTCTCCAGGTACCCTAGGTCAGATAGGGGTTGGATAACACACAACCTTTATGGAGGATTACCTCTCTAGGGGGATATGACAGACTGGTTGTTAATCCCACGAGGGCCCTTATAACTGATTCAATTACCTCCGATCTTTAGCAAGGATTCTCAGGACCCTCTTGGGTGATACATACCTTCTTTAAGAAGGGAGGCCCCTTTCAACCACTTTACCCCATTTGTGTGCATATTGGACGTTTGATTTTCGGTGTTCTCTTTGACTACTAGTTTGCCTTAGAAGTTTATATTGATTTTTCATTATCATGGATAGTGGAGTTTCTTTGGCTCCCTCATTTACCACTACCCCCCCCATGATGTTCACTCATTTAATGGGGACGAATTTGTTCGCTTTTCATAATGGTATGCAGAATTATGAAGCTCAGTCCATGCCTTATGTCTCTAATCATTTTCCTGTTGATATGCCGAATGTGCCTTTGCCCTTCCCATCCTCTCCCTGACCCACTTATATAAATCCTAGCATTGGATCTGGGGGCACCATGTCCCCACTGCCTACATCTTCATTTGATATGAGTAATGTCTCTCAACCACCTCCCACTATGGGAGGTCGGAACCTCCCCTCTTATGGATCGATTCCTAACTATGTTCTTTCAGGATCTAATACTCAAATGGGTGCTTAGTCTACTTATTACACCCCATCCATGTATCCTCCATCCCCCATGTCGGTTCCTTCGAACACTTTTCCCATGGCGGGTCCACATATATCCCCAAGTCTTTCATACAAGGAGAATCAGTTTCGAGATACCCTCTTCACAAAACCACTTCACATGGGGGAAACATGTATCCTCACTTGAATAATTCTTATCATACCTATGTCCCTTCCCAAATTTCAGTGATGATTCCAGTACAAACCTCTGTGGATCAGTTAGGTAGAGGATACTATCTTTCCGGACAAGGACAAGGGGTAAACCATGACCCTTCTTGGCCTGTAATGTTTGAAAGACAATATTTCCTTGGACCTTAGTATCAAATGCCACAACCCACTGCTATTCTAGTCACTTCCAGTCATACTAGAGCTCCATCACCAATCTCTGCAAGTCATGTTGAAGACCCGCAACTATCCACTACTAGTCATGCTCGGGGCATCACTCTAGTCACCACAAGTCATATTGATGTAACATATCCCACCTCTGTACATCATGTGGGAGATGACTCTCTCACCTATGCCAATCATGTTGAGAGCATGTCACCAACCATTGTGAATGACATTGGTGGCATTGAGAAGCCTAGACATCTCAGACATAAGCCTAAATTCCTTTGCAAGACTTGTGAAGGAAATCACCTTAATCATTTGTGTTTTGTTACTGTTGGGATACTATAAATGTGGGGATCACCTAAGGTCCCTTTGAATTATGGGTTGTATTTGGTTTCCCCATGGCCTATTTATCTGTTGATTGACATGACAGTCATGTTGATCCAATATTCCTCTGAACATTCGCCCATTATCCAGGGTGATGTGTCCCTTATCCCTGTTATCACACATCCTCTTCAACCTAGAAATCAATAAGTGGTCATACCAATGCAATCTATGATCAATCCAACTCTCCTTTTAGAGGGTGATTCTTCCTTCAACCATGTACTGAGTATTCTTGATAATGATCCTTTTGAACAAGAGAGAGTTTCACTCTCCCCGAGTACTCTCCCTTCAAGTTCTGGAGAAGTTCCCTTTGATTGGGATGGTCTTGTTGGGTATCCAATTCCCCCTCCTATGTCCTTTCCAGTAAGAGACATTATCCAATATATCACAGAGATAATAACCTCTGCTATCACTTTATCCCCCTCAACTTGGAGAGCTTTGGGTTTTCCCAAGCTTATGTCGGCTACTCGTAAGATACTGACATTCTGTATAAGTCCATCATGGGATCCTTGGCCTCCCCCATGACTTTCCTTCTAGAAACTCCCAACCGAGTTTAATTTAAGCTCTTTTTCAACTTGTCTTCAAAAGGTGAAAAGATTGTCGAGTGAACTTGTATCTTTCACACTCCTAAATTGGACTTGAAAGGACATCTATTTGGTACAATTTTATCCCTTTTTCAAACCAAGTAGACTCTGATTATGAAAAAGGAAATTTTTTGGTGTTAAGTTGTGATTTCATATCATCCCCTTGCTTGCAGTATTGAGCCTATATCTGATTCTCACTTTGCATTATAAACCATTTTCCTCAACAATTTTTCATCCTAAACCAAGCAAATCCTCATTTATATCCTTTGCAATTTGACACCCTATACCCATGAGGGAACATTCCACTGAGTGTCCATCTCCTGCATGCATCTCTTTTCATTGAGCATAGGTATGTTCCACTTATAGAACTAATTTTTCTTACTTCCGACACTCGTTTCCTCCTCTGTATCATAACATTCATTTGAATATGAAAAAACAAAAAAAACAGGCGGGAAGGGAGTATTATCTTATATTGGCAGCAGTCATGTCGCCTTTGAATAGAGAAAAAAGTTATTGAGTCCATTTTTCATCATAACTTTGGGTTTAGCATGGCCTTAGGAAGCTAAGCTCGTTACAGATAATTTTATCCATCGACTGGTTACTCTTCCAGTCCCTAAGGAGAACTTGATTGATGCCTCCTACATATAATGGTTTCATCATTGAGTCTATGTTGTCGAAGTCCTCCATATGTCTCATGCTCTTGTTAAAATAAAGTCTATCAACTTGTGTCGGCCATTCCTCAAAACTCTTAACTTTGCATGCTGGCCATACTCTCAGTTTGTCTCAGAATCACATGATGTTGTAGTCCTATCATGCACCTTGGTCCTACTTTCATCATTGGTAGGTAACCTTAAACCCAACAGTCAACATTTCATCATTGCTTGTTGAATGGGTTGTTTCCCTTTTGTTCGACATCAAGATATCTATTCACACATTGGGATTCATGCAGTGTCTTAGATTCCATTAGCTTTATTGGTGGTTTACTTGCCTTTTTTAGCAGTTTTCCTCATTGGTTTCTATTTAGAGGGTCTTTTTCATGTACCACTTGCACTTGTCACATGCAAAAGACGCATAGGGTCGTTGGTTCGTGAACATGTTCTTCATCCGATTTCCTCCAAAT
The DNA here is from genome assembly GCA_032191745.1 of Picea mariana. Taxonomy (NCBI): domain Eukaryota; kingdom Viridiplantae; phylum Streptophyta; class Pinopsida; order Pinales; family Pinaceae; genus Picea; species Picea mariana. The sequence goes on from JASDQU010100992.1 coordinate 610,735, forward strand.
CATGAAGCTCCTTCTTTGTACCTTGTGATGAATTATGGGAGATGCCTTAATTCTCTCCTTTCAGTGGGTCTCCTTCCATCGAATTCATCTCATCTACTCTAGAAACAATACCTAGATTCCTATGAGTACCTTGAGGCTTGTATCCATTAGTGGAAGGTTCTCTCTCCATCGACATATAAGAATACATCAATGTCTCTTGATCAATGGATTATTCAAGCATTCGACTCTGACTCCTTTATTCACACTTGTAAGAATGTACTCAGTGCCTTGATACCTACTTTCATCACCGATAGGTTGTCTCACATTTGTTAATACTCATTGGCCCTTGACTAAGTTTTGGACAACCTTGGTCATGTTTGACCATTTTTGGGATTTCGAGAGGATGGTCGAAGATGAAGCACCAAACGAAGCGGAGATTATAGGATCTCACCCCCTTTTGTGGGATTTTTGGGTTTAGGGTTTATGTAACGGGTATGGGATGTCATCCCATGGTTCTTACCCATGTTTAGGCCCCTTTTGTAAAGTATAAATAAGTATCTTGGCAATGTAAATAGCATGTATTGAGTCAGCTGTAAACCAGTGAGCTAAGTGAAAACAGTTGTAAATGCTTTGTGCATACTGTGTGTTGAGAACTTGCAGAGCTAAGTGCAATTGATTGTAAGAAGGTTATGTATTGTGCCAAGCTCAGGGAAGGAGGATCTGGTGAGGTGCATGCAAATCTCTTGTCCTATGCAGAGTGGGTTTTGTGTCTCTCTGCATGTAAGAAGATTGAAAGAAGATAATAAAGAAGATGAAGAGTTGGTGGACATAACCCCATGCTGGGGGTGAACTACGTATATCCTGTGTTATGGTGCTTTGTGCTATGTTGTTCATGTGGTTGTGTATTTATTTTCTTAGTTGTTATTCTGGATGAATGTTTAATGCTTAGTGTTATGAATGAATGCTATATCTGATCTATTTCTCTATGCTAAGTGATTGAATGTGCTAGATCTTGTTAAATACTACATTGTTATGTAACTAAGGTTTTACCTGCAATGTGAATAAGGGTTAAAGACTAATGAATGTTAACTATTAAGTGCTTTGTTAAAGAATTTTGATCATAGATCTATGTCCCAACTAGGTTGTATACACTTGAGTCTTGCAACCCCCCTTGCCTCTACCTTGAGTGAGACTTCATTTTCTTCACAGGTGTTTCCAAAAGGGTCGGTAGTTAGGGTTTTTTTTGTGCACTTTTGAAGTGTTGAACCTTGGGTCTTCCCTTGTGCCAACAAATGGTTCTGTTGCCGAGACCTGAAATTGTGATTGCTAGGAACTGAGAAAAACAGAAAGCTCTGTGCGTAGATCTGTTGTTGTAGTGCACAATACTCTACTTGACTTGTGAATCTTTGTGGTAAGAAAAGAAGTCTGATATGAAGAAAAGAGGTAAGATCTTAAATCTTTGTTCTCTAATAAAGGTAAGATAAGTGGAAATTTTTGTTTCGAAAGAATGGATCTAGGTATATTTGATAGATTTCATCCTAGCCTGAAAACTAGGGCACAACTAGAATAAATAAGATATGACATGAATAGATATGATAAAAATAGTGAAAGATATGTTATCCCTATGCATAGAAAGAATTTTTGGACTAACAAGTGGATGCTGGATCCTAGAAAGAATTGTTTGAAGGTCTATCACTGTGATCCCATTGCCCAATACAAGAAAAGTTGGGGATCGTTTAAGAGAAAGAGAGGATTGACATTATGTTATAATTGTAGAAGACTGAGACATGTTGCTAAGGAAGGCTCTAGTAGAAGTCCCATTTTCCTTTGTTGTAAAGTTATTGGACATGAAGTTTTGGATTTCCCTAGAATGATTGCTAAAGTTGAGAAGATGAACATGAGACAAGGAAACCATGAGGAAGGTCATGAGACTAAGAATATTCTAAAGAACCGGAAAGAATCAGAGGCTATATTATTGCAGATGAAAGAAACACTGAATGATCATAGAGACATCAGTTTATTAGATATTTTAAAAGAGAAATAATGCATAGAAAGAAGAATATGAGACTTCAACATAGACTGTGTATTAGATGCAGAAACAAAGGTGAAAATTATGAAATAAAGTACTTGGGAAATCTTAGGAAAGCTTGTTATGATTCCTTCATTGGAAGGAATAGGATTATTTAAAGGAAAGTTGATAACCCTATGTGGAAGACTTGCCCATGTACCTATAGTTTCTCATGGAATATAGACAAAAGAATAATTTGAGGTCATTAAGTTTGTTGAGAACAATGCTCCCTTTGCACTTTTATTAGGAAAGACTTGGATCGAGAGAGATCAGATCTGAAGGAGATAAGAAGAGGAAGCTATAGAACAAAAAACAAAAGAATTAATGGATTTCATGGATAAGAGAATAACAAGCTTAATAAAAGAACAAGAGGACGAGTCAAAGAAAATGAGAGCCAGAGACTTAGCTATCGAAGTTGAAAGAAAAAAAGAAAGATTAAAGAAGATATCCATGCAAGAGAGTAGAGCACCTACTCCAGAAATAGTAAGAGAAGAAGTATTATCCTCGAACCTTGTGAAAGATCCTCAAGAGTGCAAAGTTACTATGCTAAGAAAATATAAGAAAAATAATGGAAAGAGGAATACAGAGATGCAGATCACAAGAAAGAAAGCTAGAAAGCTTAGTAAGAAGAAAGAAAATCTAGAAAAAGTGCAGGAGGTTACAGAGAGGACTATGTAGAAGGAAGACTTGTAGAACTTGAACCTCGCCATAATAGCATAACAACACCGACTGACACTTCACCACAGTGAAGCAATATGACTATTGGAGGAATCTTGACCATTAGAACAATGCTCCAGAATGGCTAGAAACATCATTATTGCCAGAACGTTCTCCATTGGACCTTTGCTTCCACGCCATAACGAATGAAATTGTATTGATTGAGGCATTCCTTCCCATTAGAGGAGTCTGTTACAATGTTAGCTATTTATCTCGTCGAATGTTGCACCGAGGAAACTTTCACGAATTGTGATTATCCAAGCCCACATAGAACTAATCTCTTTCACGTAGTGCTTATTGTAACCTCGCCATCCATTCTACTACCTTGATTGTTTGTTCATTGACTTGAGATATATGATCTCGAGCATGTATGTCAGGCGAACTTAGTGCAGTAGAGAAATCAATCAAAGAAATCCTCAAAGACCTCATTGCTGAGAAGGTCTTGTCTGTAGGATTACAGGCCTCATCAACGAGAGGAGTGAAAGAATCCCCATTGAATGCACAACAATCTAGGCCATCCTGAACTGCGATAGAGAAACATAGAAAGCATTGAAATGACTTGGAAAACGTGAAGCTCATCCCATCAATCCTGCCCAACTATATCCTGCCTTTGGCTGGTGTGGTTAGTCGTGATACTGTCTCTAGGGAATTCAGCTATAAATTGATTATTGCATACCTCCCGAAGGGGACACGCATAGTTGGACTACAGTTAGGATAGATTATGACACTAAAGATCAATGAAATTTAACTTAGGAGACCGCAAGAACTATGGAATTCTCACACCACACAAGTACTTGACCAAGACAATGGGGAAGAATTCAAAGATAATCCCCCAGCCATGGACCATAGACATCGCAATATCAACCATCCTCAATGTGATGAAGATACCACACTTCGACAGACATCAGGAGGTTAACACATGCATTAAATGCCTCCTGTCATGCTACCATGGTGGTTACCTGTGGTTGGATCAACACATCATAGTAGATCCAATGTAGATCCATTGGATCATTGGATTAATCATGCAAGGACCCGACCCTTAGTATTTTTACCCAAGGAAGGTTGTAGATCGTGCCTTGGTTCAACTCATAAAAGAAACCTACAACGATGTCAAGAAAGGGAAGTGGGGCTACAAGGTAGTCTCCATCTAAAATGGTGCGGTGCACCTAACTTTTCAATTGATCACTGGTAAGCTTGTCAAGAAGAACTGACCCACGTAGGTCATGGGGTTCGTCATTGACCTCACAAGAAAATGCGTAGAAGGGATGCAAATGAACTGGGCAAGCTACCTCATCAACCAGTTGGATCAATATTGTCCTGAAGCATAGGACCAGGGCTACAAGTTTCATTTTAGCTGGTTGTTGATTCTCATTGCCTTCATTGCTTTGGATATGCTGGAATGAGCGACCTTTCCCTAAAATTGATCCATCTGAACCCCTGGCCGCGAAGTTCACTACGCTCTGGTATTCGAGTGACATGAAAAAATAATAGAAATCCAATGAGGTGTTCCACACATATTATTTACAGCTCAAGAGGGCCATTGAATCTTTCCCTCGCATGACATCGAATACCCTACACAAGTTCAGGCCACTTGCGAAGTTACATGCAGATAGGAATTTAATTTACATCATTGTGCATGGGGATGAAGATAAGCATGAGATCTAGTCGTATTAAAAAATCACAGAGGAGGAAATGGAAGAAATAACCAAGGAATGGATTTCATAGTTCCTTGTACTTGTCGAACAGATAGAACTCTCCGACCCTGACCTCATCGAAAGTCCTGTAGTCACCCGAGAAGAATATGATGCACCTAGCAACAACAGGAAGAAAAATAAGGAAGAGGTGTAGAAATTGAGTAGCGCATCAAAGGAAACTACACCAGATTCACCTAAAGGAGTCAGAAGTAACGAAGTAGACAAAGAATAAGATGAAGGGGAAGAAAACAAACAAAAACATGGAAAACTAACACCGCTTAAGGATCCCATCATGGAGGTTGAGACATCAGAGAAAAGAAAGGGTTCCCCAAAGAAACCTTCATTGCGAAAGAAGTCAAAAGCCAATAAACCTCCATTTTAGAATGTGCTCATGGTAGATTATATTGACCTCATCATCGTTGTTGTATCAGATACCTCAGATGACATTTTACAATGAAATGAAGCCAAACAAGAGACAATGTTTGATAGGATTGAGGTAGAGCTCAAAGGGGTACAACAAGATCTTTATTCGAGCCACACAGTGTCTACTACACCATTGTTAGCAGGGGACACAAAAGTAGGAGATGATCTTACCCAGCTACATAGATTAGTATATTCGATAGAGGCTCACCTACGTCGGGTCCATAAGGAAAAGGAGCATGCCACAGAGGCATTAAATAAATCAAAAGAATAATCCCTAGAGCAACTTTGAGTTGCATAACAAGAGAAAGATGACCTCCAGGTAAAGTTTGCAGAGGATAAAGCGTAGATCCAAAAGGAGAAAGAACAACTGCTCACAGAGAAGATGGGAGTCAAGAAGGCAATCACCAGAAAACTTCTCTATGTGTCAGGCCTTGCATAGATATAAGAAGACACAGTGGAGATTCAAGTGGAGAAGCTCGTTGAAGCTATTCAATAGCTTCAATAAAGAGTGGCCGAACTGGAGTTGCAATATGTGCCAAGCACTCCAGAGGAAGTGCACAATCAGAGCAAAGCAACTGCTTGAAGTGTAGTCAAAAGAATCAAGGCATTGGCCTTAGAATGCAAGAAATTAAGAAGTCAAACTGTGCAGACCTATGAGCACGTTGCAGAGAACCCTTAACTAAGTATATTGGAGTCACAAATCCAGGAGGAAAAGAAACAAGCAATGACAGTACAAGCACAATTGAAGCCATTGTCAGTAGTCGAAAGGATGAAAAGGTCCCAAGAACAATGCACCATTCAACAACAGGTCCATGCCATCCAAAGTAAAGTCATGGAAGTGACCCAGAGGCTACAGCCAATGTAGGATGAAGCCTACACACGTTTTGAGGAGATTGAGGCACAAGGTGCACAGCTATAACAAGTACTCACCATGGCGGAACAATGATTGGAAGGCTCGGTGACCGAGAAATTTATTTAGGAGTTCGTTGAGTAGGAGGATTTGGTGAAGAAGCAGGTCAAAACAACTTGAACCATGCTCGAGGCCTTTGAAGTAGAGTTTCCCAGATCAGAGTGACTTGGGATGAGTCACAGGTGAGTGTTGGGGGCCTGTTGTCCCTTGACCAATTTTTGGAGAACCTTGATCATGTTTGACCATTTTTGGGACTTCGATAGGCTGGTCAAAGACTAAGAGCCAGGCAAAGTGGAGCTTGCGGGATCTCACCCCCTTTTGTGGGATTTTTCGGTTTAGGTTTTATGTAATGGGTATGGGATGTCGGACCATGGGTATTACCCATGTTTAGGCCCCTTTTTTAAAGTATAAATAAGTATCTTGGGGATGTAAGTAGTGTGTGATAAGTCAGAGTTAAGCTAGTGAGCTAAGTACAAATAGTTGTAAATGCTTTGTGCATACTATGTGTTGAGAACTTGCAGAGCTAAGTGCAAGTGATTGTAATAAGGCTTTGTGTTGTGCCAAGCTTGGGGAAGGAGGATCTGGCAAGGTGCGCAAAGATATCCCGTCCTATGCAGAGTGAGTTTTGTGACTCTGTGCATGTGAGAATATTGAAAGAATATAATAAATAAGATGAAGAGTTTGTGGACATAACCCCATGCTGGGGGTGAACCACATATATCCTGTGTTATGGTGCTTTGTACTATGTTGTTCATGTGGTTGTGTATTTATTTTCTTAGTGCTTATTCTGGATGGATGTTTAATTCTTAGTGATATGAATGAATACTAGATATGATCTATTTCTCTATGCTAAGTGCTTGGATGTGATAGATCTTGTTGAATACTGCACTATTTTGTAACTAGGGCTTTACCTATGATGTGAATAAGGGTTAAAGACTAATGAATGTTAACTTCTATGTTCTCTTTTAAATCATTTTGATCACATATATGTGTTCCAGCTAGGTTGTAGACACTTGAGTTCTGCAACCCCCCCTACCTCTACCTCGAATGAGACTTCATCTGCTTCGCAGGTGTTGCCGAAAGGGTAGGTATTTAGGGTTTTGTTGGTGCATTGTTGAAGTGTTGAACCCTGGGTCTGCCCCTATGCCAATAACAGTATACCTCAATTACTGGTAATCAAACAATGTCTCATTCTGTTCGACCTCAACTACTTTATTCACATGATGTAGAGTTCTACCTTTGGAGGATTATGTAGAAGACTTGAAGATATTATTATGTGGCCAGAACTTTCCCGAGTTGTTTCTTCCTTTTCATTGGACCAGTACCTATAGGACTTCAATGATAATGGGAGATCAGATTGTACTCCATGGTATACAAATATCTTCATATTTATTTTGAGACTGGTTCTACTGGGCCTTGTTTATAACTATGAAAACCTATAGCATGTAAATACATCTATATTTTCATGTTCATGGCCACAGATGGTTGTTTGGTACATTTTCACATGGATCTGCAGTGTAATTCAAATTGGCAGCCATGTATGCAAAGTTAGTGCAGAATGTAATGAGCAACTAGTTCTTCTAGCTGGTTCCCCATCACTCTACTTCTAGGTTTTTATGATTCATTTCGGCCATCACAGATACTCCTTTGAACTCACACATTAGGGGGAATATTTTATAGCAAGAGTTTCCTCATCCTATGCAATATTGCACAGAGGGCCTTTTTCCATTTCCCTATGCATACTTTTCATCCCTTTTTGAAAAATCCCAGAGATAAAAATACGTTTTCTCCACATGTATGCACCTTGCCTACTATACAACATGCGTATATGCAGGTTGCACCACTACATCCTACATACAATGGGATTTGTGTCCAAAAATAAAAAATGGTGTTAGGTTTCCAATTTTGTTATGAGCAAAATCTCTCTATGGCTAGGGAAAACCACAACACACATAAATGACTACAGAAATTAAATCTATTCTCAAGTATGCTATATAAACAAATATTCTAGCAAGACAAGATAAAAGGCTTACCTTGTCCAGATGTTCGATGAAGTCCACCGTTGAGCACTTGACCCAAAGCACTATACCTGCAACTAGTCCTCAACAACCAATAAAAGAAAGCACACGGTGATCATATATGATGTTATCACATTCAATAGCATAATCCTTTAATATACATAACAAATACACCCATGGAATAATTTTTCAAATATTTTCAAGATATCAATTGGATGGGAAAAGAGTATTTCTATTAATATATGATCAATAGAAGTGAAAAAGTTACATACTTTTGTGTCGACACGGTTCAAAACCAAGAAACTAAGTTCCTTCTAGCTGGGGCTCCACCACTTCAATCCTCCACCAAAGAAAAGCTCATAGAAGAGAGATAATGAAGTTCTCAATCAATAAGGGAAGAGATTGGGGGTTGAACATTGTGTTTAGACTTAAAGGACAAAGGGATGCAGACTCAATATGAAGTGAATAATTTCTACGGAGTAACTTTTCTCTTAAAGTTGGGTTCTTTATCCTCCTTTCCATATCTCGAAATTGGCCCATTTATAACCTTCAAGTGGAACTGAAGGGCTGATTCAGAATGTTTCCGGTATATGGAAGGCCAAGGATCATAGATCTCCTATCGCGACATAGAAACTTGACACCATTTTTTATTTTTGGGCACAAATCCCGATGTACACAAGCTGTAGTGGTGTAGCTTGCATATACTCATGTTGTATAGTAGGCAAGGTGTGTACATGTGGAAAAAAATTATTTTTAGCTCTGGGATTTTGGAAAAAAAGGATGAAAAGTCTGCATAGGGAAATGGAAAAAGGCCCTATGTGCAAGATTGCATAGGGCGAGGTAAATCTCTCTATAACATCCATGCATTTATGAAACTTAATGAGATGTTTTGAAAAATTATCCTCCTTCCTTCCTCTGAATATAGGCAGAAAATATGCCCATTCTGACATATGAGGCATTGGATGTGGGAAACGAGGAACTATAGAAATGTCAATAGGTGCAAACCTCCAAACCAAAAGAACAACAAATTCCTTTAACTTTCTAAAAATGTGGAGTCACCACTGGATCTTTCCTTCATGGAATTACTAGTTCCAATAATAAATTTTTCTGTTTACTGGTTTCTGTACACCAAAAAAACGAGTAGTATCCTTGTTGTATATCCTAGGGAAAGATATTAAATTTCTCCTCCATGACAACGATGCCAAAAATGTTTGCACTAGAAGTCTCTTCTAGACTGCTATAGGTGTGAACCTAATACCCATTAGAAAACATATAGGTTTTTAGAAGATAAGAGTTTAGTTCAATGTGTAGCAAATGGGTGAGAAAACTAGTTTAAAATATCAACACAAAACCTCCACAAAATATACATCAACAAGCAAGGCTTGAATACTCTCAGACTAGTATTTGGATTATAAATGGAAAGATGAAAGACTTATCTGAAAATGTAAAATGCATGCATCAAGTAATTCTAAAACACATACAGTATAAATTTCATCAAATAGGAACCCACTAATCAACAAGAAAGTACTTTGATAACACTTGCACCAGTTAACAAACAATGAATCATTCATTGCATTAAGGAAATAAGTACTAATATGAATCCTTCACCAATAGCTAGTATAAAAGTAAGATTGAAACATAGATATGAAAGTATACTAAGAAACTGATCATTAACTTATCCATTATTCTTAAGTCGCATTACATACAGTCTGGAAAAGTTTATGGTTGAAAGTAAAGAAATGAGGCTCACAATAGCCACTCTCCTCTCTGCAAGAGTTACATCCATCATAAAATAGAAAACTACATCAACAATATATCTAGGAAGTCACAACTTGCTCCATGCATTGGATTTTGTGCCTTGGAAATATGTGGCAATAGATAGACAAACAAAAATCCAACAAACTGCTAGAGTTCAGGAAGATGTTAGCAATACTAAATACAACTGCAACGAACTCATTGCATGGAGATTTAATGAAGTTTTATGTTAGGTACAAGTGTCCCTTGGTGTAGAAATTCCTCCTAGGGAACCATTATAACCTCCTAATATAGGTGGCATCCCTCCTACAACTTGGATTTATGAGACTTTTATATTTTGCAGTGCAACTACATGATTCACTGCAAGCTTTCCTATCAGTGATGTTTTCAACTTTTATCCCAAACAAAAAACTAGGATGAGATGAGTTTTGGTCAACAAGTCAAAGACATTATGTTTCTCCTCCAAAAAAAAATTCCAAAAATCCAAGTTCATATATTTCAATATATGATGAAAATACAACTTTTCTACTTACTAATTTGATGCAAATTGTTTTAATTTTAACAATTAGTAGCGCCTTTAGCAGAATGCACTGTGAACTTCCTGTAGATGTCATTTTTCTTTTTGATCACTAGAATAGATGTCAAAGCCATGTATACAAGATTCCTTTGATGATTCCTTGTATAACCTCTTAGCCATGCAGGATGACTCCCAAACACATCAATTGAGAAAAATCATGAACAACATAAGACAATAATGTTTTTTAGAGTTGTGAGCCAACATATATGAGGAACCATGAAAAAATTGATGTACTGCTACAAAAAAAAATGGTGCTTCATCTGCTCCTTTAATTTTTTCACTTATTCCTTTAATGAGTATCCATGAAAAATAAATCAAAACCCCCCTTTGATAACAAATGCTACCATAGTAAGTGATGGAAACTAGTAAATGAAGCTTTTACTACTATATTTGTAAGAAATAGGGTTTGTTGGCAAAAGGATTTTTTCTTAAAGAAACAATGCAAGAAATAAAAGATAATTAAACTAAGAAATTGTAACATCCCGCTCTGGCGCACGGAGAAAACTTATTATTTGAGGACACTTTCTCGCAAGTGATCTGGACTTTTATGATGTTAGACCATTGTTACTTGATTATGATGCGATTGACAGACGACATGATGTGTTACTATTTGATGTAGACAGGTGCTATTGACTCAGTTTTATTGAGTGTGCAGGGTTTTTGACCTTGAGGATGCAGAGGCATCGGTAGAACCCCCTTGGACTCCGGACTGAGTCAGGGAGTGTGCTTTTGGGTTGATATATTTACTGTGATGTTTCATTTGATTTGATGATTTGATGTTGAAATTTTTGACATGATTGTTGATGATGCAGGCTGACGATAGCTTGCCGACCAGAATCACATATGGAGTAAAGGGGCCACACACGATTCCAGAGAGGTTGAGGGAGAGGGGTGGACAACATCCCTGCCACCACCTACTAGCACTCCCGCCGTGGCTCGAACGGTAGGTTAACAATTACCTAGTTCGAGAGGATCCACGATGTCGTGAGGGTAGACTGCGATAGTCACTCACGATGATTCTAAGGGGCACGCAATAAGGTGGGGGCCTTATTCCTTAGAACCCTTAGTCTCCCACAAGTTCACCTGGCGGAGTGTTGACTCCAGGGGTTATAGATGTCTACCAATCAGTTCAGTTGGAGAGTGGCACCCTTGGAGCACGTGGTGCATCCCGAAGGGCACGTCGCACAAAAGAAACTCAGTTGGTGAGTGGCACCCTTGGAGCACGTGGTGCATCCTGAAGGGCAAGTCACACAAAAGAAATTCAAGAGGCGAGTGGCACCCTTGGAGCACGTGGTGCATCCTGAAGGGCACGTCGCAATAATGTGGATGAAGGAGTCAGCCTAAATAGCCCTAAGTCATCAACACCTGAATAAATCCTTAAACATTTCCCCTAACCAGGCGTCGCCAGTTCAGAATTTGAGCCCTTTGTCAAAAAAAAAAAAAAAACATAATTCAAGACTATACATTAAATATTCATTCCCCCTATGATTTGCAACCTCCACCTAATCCAAGGAGTTTCCTTCCTTAATTAAATACATAAAACAATTCCTCCATTAATTAAATTCATAACGTAATTCCATCCTTAATTGCGTACATAAGGCCTTTCCTCTTTCCCAGTAATAAGCTTGATAATTTATCCTTTAGTGAAGGTACTGCTACTTCTCCGTAACATAATAATCAAAACTTAACCATCTCCTAATAACAATGCCAGTATATTCCAGCTCACAATAGCTCTGCCATTCAAATAACATTAGAAATTTCATTTCCTACTAGCTAGCATTAACAATACAGGTGCTAATAATAAAATTAAACAAAAAAAAAAAACCCCACTTAAGCTAATGTGAGCCTTCATAAAGTGTGTAGGGTAAAATAAAGAGATTTAAGAAATTAATTCATTTAGGTGGTTGTGATTTTGAAAAGAAGAAACTAATTAGTTAACTAATGGGAGTTTAAAAGAAATATATATATATATATATA
>JASDQU010100992.1:623216-638404 GCA_032191745.1 Picea mariana
AAAAAAGAAAAGGGGGGAAAACTTAAAAGAAATATGTATAGATATGAATTTAAAAAAATATAATGAAAAAGATGCTTAGCACCTTTACCTTATTGAGTTTTCAAGAAAAAAATATAAAAAAAAAGAAAAGGGGGGAAAACTTAAAAGAAATATGATTTAGGGTTTTTGACGAAAAACCTAATGGGATTAGGTCAAAAGGAGGATAAAAGAGAGGAGATGGTGGGAAAAAAAAGGGGGGGATGCTATGAGGAATTGTTATGCTGCCAGAATTGCAACTGGACTGACTGCTTGTGGGAGTTGGGGATTTTCTCAGCTGATTGAGTGGTAGCTCAGCCTTGGAGGCGAGCTGGGAAGCTAGGTTACTGTCTGGACTGTGTGTGGCCCCTTTGCAGCTCGGGGGGATAAGGAGGAAGCAGAGTACCCCTAGCGTTGGCTGGGAGGTACCGGTGTAGTCTCGACGGTTGACGAGCAGAGGCGACATGGAGCGCGGGACGTCATTCGAAGCGGGCGAAAGGGGTTAAAGTATGTTCCTCATTTGTGTGGTAGATTGTGTTAGGTTTAAGCAGATCTGTTTATAAATGGAAAGGTAGAATGATTGTTTCTTTTTCCATTGTGTTCTGGCCATGGGTAAAACCCAATGGGTTCTCGTTTCAGATTTCGAATGTAGATTGACTACTTTAAATCTGTGTTTATGCCTTGCACGACTGGAGGATATTGCCTTCCCACCCTTTTCGCTCAAATTGTTGACTGTGCTGAAATTCCTCCACTGTGGTGGCTGCGTTTGCATATTTTGGTGTATGAGATGCATAGATAGTAAAATACCTGGTCGATTTAGACGTTAGGGCTTTTTGGGTCTAGTATACGAATTCTCATCTTTTCACTATATTTTTACAAGACGAAGTTTCACGTACTTTAGATGCAAAACAATCCAATACAATTTAATGATCATACGTCAACCTGTTGTTCGCTGTAGATGAGATTTTATAATACTGAAAATACTAGCAAAACTTGTGAACTGAAAGAATAGATAAGAACAGAGAGAAGTCCAGTTTGGTGTCATTTTTCACCGATTTGGAACAGACCATATTCCATTCTTGGCAATTTACTGATCTTGTATTGCCACCCACTGCGATACAGGAATCGGTTCATGTTTAGCATGACATAAAGTACGTTTCATTTTATTGTGGATTCTTGATGTGCAATGAAGACGGTCATGGAAAGTTGTGTGTTTATTCCTTAAAATAAAATAAAAAATGATCAATTATATTGTATTTTAAAATTTCAATAATTTTATAACGACACTAAATTGAATGCAGGCCAACAACGTATTGAATGCAAACAATCACAATACACTTTGGCCACCATTTACAGTGCAAATTGATTCCTCTTGAGCTAGACGCTCTTCCTCATGATTCTGGTGATGTGTATTGCTTGGTAATGGATTGCTCCTTGAGTTTAATGGCGGCCATAGCTCTAGCACCGTGCAAACCTACAAAACAAAAAGAAAGCAAGAACCCCTCCCCTGCGTGGTCGTTTTCTGAGCCCCGGTGCCAAGGGATCTCATGGTTCACCTGCGGATTACCTTCTTGGAAAGCGGATCCTTAACCCTCAGCCATTTTTCGGTTACACTAGGACACGCACAGTCCACGATGACCTTCCTGTGTAACGCCCGTGGTTTGCTGTAACCGTTACTGTTGTAGCTCGGCAACCTAGTTTAGCATTCTGGCAGAATTTTCCTGTCATTTTTTTGGGTACAACATAGTGTTTTTGATTTAGATTTCATGCATTTAATGATCGTGATTGACGATTTGAAAAGACGGTGGAACGGCCGGAAACTTAACGCCAACTCTGGAGGTTGTTGCAATTTAGAGAACGACTTTATTGCAACCTCAGTAAATTCCTTCCTGCACAAAAAAAAACTCTGACAACCATTCCCCTGAGTTTCTGCTGCTGGGACATACCTTCCCTTACACCTGTGCCTCCTTCTTTTGGGGCAGAGTTTCATTTCCACCTTTGCGTCCTACTAGTTGGCCAGAAATTTCCCAGCGCCGTATTGCTTATTTAGGTGTCAGTGATATTCATTTACCAATTGATTTTAATTTTAGAGTAGCCATCCTGGCTCCGACAGATGCCACGTTGATAGCTTCCCATGATTATTAATTTCCGACGTGCACTCTCAGTTTTAAATTTTTCTAGTTATTAGTTTTTATGCTTTTTGCATTGAGGTCGGGCCGCTAACTGCCAAAAATTGAAATGGATGGTTAAGCCTGGTAAAGTATGGTTACTATATTATAGAGATGCTATATTAAGCAAGGGTATCTACTCGTAACTGATGATTAAGTAAAAGTAACAAATATTATACAAAGGCAAATACCATTATAGTGTTGAAAACTCATGTAATTTTATCGTTATTTATTCGCACTATTATTGCAATATACCAGGACATGGTTAGATTATGTTGCTGTTTCTGAACTTTTAGGGTAAATGATGGCATGTTAGTATGCGCCAGAATCAACCACCCAGCTGGCTTATGTAATCAATGTTTGTTTTATTTATAATCATGAAAGGCCTTTTGTTTAAATTACAATGCATGATTTTCTTCTACAATCTGATATACAATATGTTCCCTTGATTTTGATTTATTAGGTTAATCATCAATTATTTTATTTACAAGTTTTGTAATGAAAGCCATGCTTAGTTTTAATTACAAGGCTATGCTACATGAAAGTAATTATGAGGTTTATGGTCAAGTTTTGGTAGCCGTTGTTACTAATAACAATCAAAGGGTAAGGTCATATTCATTTTAAATTGCAGTGATATTGTAGGCGCTGATATGGTTGCATTCTGGTGATGTTAGGGTAACTTCTTTATGGTTGATAACATGTAAATGTAAAGTCGTTGTCTTTTAATTAAAATGTATTTTAGAATATAAAGGTGAGGAGATGGTTATGTTATGTTAAGATTTGTATAGTTCATTTTTTATTCATAATCAAATAAAATGTAAAGTCCTTGTCTTTTAATTGAAGGGTATTTTAGAATATAAGGTGAGGATATGGTTAGATCATGCTAAGGTTAGTGTAGTTTCGTTTTATTAAAACAAATAACATGGAGAGTCCTGGTCATTTTAATTGAATGTGTTTGTAATAAGGAAAGTGATGGTAATAGATTGCTTGATTTATGTTCGAATAACGTGGCAATATGATATGAAGTATAAATGTTAGTGTTATATAACATAGAGAAAAAGGTTATGGATGTTTGTTTGCGAGGCTTTAACCGGAAATGTAATATGACCGAATATAAGGTAAATAATGAAATGTTATTGTGAAAGGTAAACATAATGAATGTAAGGAAGTATGATTGATATATTATTACATTATGTTAGGGTAAATCTAATGTAAATATAATGTTAGTGTAACGTTATTTCAGCAGGTTATTGCAATGGTACTACATTATAATATAATGAATGTAAGGTAATGCCATTTTAATAAAGCGTCTTATGATGGAATGTATGAATTATAAGGTGAGGATTTGATAGTGTAATCTGATGCAATATATTGGAATGTTAATGGCTTGATCATTAGTGTAATGTCCTTGCAGCTTAGATGGTTAATTTGCGAAGTCCTTATATCATAAATGTAATGATGCTAGTGCTATGGTGAAGTCGTTGTAGTTTATCATGAAATTAGTTAGGAATTGTGAAGTCTTTATTTTACCAAGGTAATGATGTTAACCCTCATGGGATGATTGATAATGTAAATTTACAATGATGGCATCAAATGATTTCAGGATAATTTTTTAAGTATTGAGCTGTAGGGAAGATTAATTGTTACTTATTGCATTAAAATACATTTACAACCATTCGTTATATTTATGATTACAATTGACGACTTTTTATCTTGATAGACGTTAGACCAGTCGAAGTTCAGTATTGTACTATAAGGGTCCCTTGAATGTGTTTAGAGGGTACATTGATGACGATTTATGATTTAGAGTTGCGCAATGGAATGAATTTAAGACTCACATAGCTGGGAGTCCCTTGTTAATTTAAGATTGTGCTGGGTTGTAAAACTTTGTGTGTTGGGTCAGCATGGGTCGGGCGAGAGGTAGACACCCCCAGGTAGCCTTAGGAGATAAGTCTGTGTGTGATTTTCTGTAAAGAATCTAGTGCCATATCAAGAGTCTCAGGCCCTTTAAAGGCAGGGTTTCCACTCTTGCGACACACTTGGTGAAGTTTACTAGTTTCTGCCTGAGCAGTCGGACAGGAGCCTATCTGACCTTCTCTCTCTCCGGAGAAGAGAACTAAGATTAAATGCCCTACTTTCCTGTGCAAAAATAGTAAGATCTACTACTATGGATTCTTCCCTCTGTGTTCATACCGTGCATAACCCAGTATGTCGTTAAGTGTTAGCATTGTGCACCTGGTGTCTAGGGTCGTTTATTGCTTGCAATTACTCGTTGTGTTCCTTCAGTCTTCATTGTGATGAACATTGTGGTTGCATCTTGATAGTTGTCGGGTGGCGACGTAGAGTCAAGGTGTCTATTACTTCTACACGTGCACACACACCTTAAACACAAAAAAAAAAAAAAAAAAATTTGCACCTGTGATCAGAGTAGTTGTCATAACGAGGAGGTCGTTACAGAAATGGATGTAAAGATAACAACCTAAAACTGAAATAAACCTCCAATAGGAAAATTTCCACGAAACTTTGTAAAATAGAGGGTTTGCAGTGCAATTTCTCAGTTTGCAGCGACTTGAGAATTTGCAGCGATGGATTTTTAGTCTAGGGTTTCATCAGAAAGATTTGCAATTTCATAGGTAATGAGAGGAATATGATTTTGATTGAGGTGATTTTTTTCAAACCTGAGTGACATCGAGGTCATCTTGGCTTTTAGAAAATGTGTAATACAAAGGATTTGTAGCATAGTTTGCAACAAATTTGGAGTTTACAACAACTGGGGTTTGCATGAAGTAGGGTTTTTAAAATAGGATTTTAGGTAAAACATGAAACAAGTACCTTAGATCAAAGCCCACTCCCTGCTGCAGAGAACCAATCCTATCATCCCTTTAATATTTCCACCATCGACCTCTTTAGAGAGTTTGCAGTGAAACAGTCTTCAATGCTAATTAGCAACAAGTCTATCAGTTTGTAGCGCCAATTACAATTCACAATAATCTAAACTAGTCTCCAACACCTTCTTTACAAAAGGAAAAGAAGATTTAAAATTATAAACCCTCCCTTTTAAAATGACCCTTTAGAGTTACTTGATGATGTGATGGCACTAAAAACTAGATTTCATCATTAGAGACTTTTGCAAAATGATAATGATAAAAATATTTGGCACATGCTCTATTTTTCAATTGTTGAAAATTTTAGGAGAGTAACTTGACTCATGAATATTCCATGTATTAATAGACACTATGGGGCCTAGATTTATAAACAACATGACGCTTCCACATATACGGTTGTCCTAGAAAAACATCACAAACTTAAAGGGAGAAAATATCACACAATACCTTGTCTTTGAAGGGTTTTATGTCATAGTGGGGGTAACATTGTTGGTTGACGCAAATGTCACGTCCCTGGTTGAGCCAACTGATGGTGTATGGATGAGGATGCAGCGTCGCTATCATGTAAAACCTCTTGAAAACCTCTATTGAGATCAAGTTTGTCTAGCTACCACTGTGTTGACGGGCAAGAGTAAACCCCTCAATCAGATGAGGGAAAATTCCTGATGGTCGGTCCCAATTAGACCCAATCTCTTTTGAGGTAACACTTTTGACCAGATTTTGGCCTAGTTACCAACTAATTAAAAATACTAACTAAATATGAATCTAAGAACCAAAGGTTCTCAGATGAATTAAAAATGAAATAAAATAAGTAAATGCAATTAAATAAAGTTAAGATAAGGTGTATGATTATTAGTCTAAGATGCAGTTTCTCAAATAATATTAAACTATCCTATCATGATCAGGAGAAAAATAGAAAATTAAATGAATACAATGAATAATGTTTATTACTTGCATAGAATAAATACATGTCGACACAAGTGATGCATAAGTTTAATAACAGAAATGATCAGAACCAAAGAATTAATTAATTGACAACATTATACCATCGTTGTACTCATCCTGAAAACCATGATAACTGCAAACTGTAAACATTAATTAAGAAGTAATTCATCAACTAATATTCACATACTACAATATGAGAGGTGCATGAAAAAAAAATCACATTTGTACACGTCAATACCATGATCTCCAACTTTAAAAATGTCTCTCGTATTCAAATTAAATTGTATTATAACTACTTCCATGCTACATTCAAAAACAAAAATCCCTTTCAAATGGGAAGTTCCGCCTTTTTATAGTGAGGGGCGATTTTTTACAATCATTATTATTGGAAATAATGAAATTAAAGTTGTTTAACAAAAGGGGTCTCTTTGTATTCAAAAATAGATTACAATAGTCGAAGAAAACAACATCTGGAAGGAACTATGTAATTTTGTAATCAGGACCTGGCATGTACCTATAGTTGGTATTGGTATTCTTTCCAAATGGAATGGTGGTTTAAAATTCTCTCGAGTTCGCTTGATTGAAATATCTCTAAGGCTGACTCTCCATTATAGAATTTTGCAGACACTTCTTGATACAACCACTCTGATGGGGCATTTACAAAGGATTGGATTTTGTGGGTGAGTCAGGCAGGTTGCAACAAGTGTTCTTCAATTGATTTTTCTTCAAATTCCATCAGACTCTGGATGTTCACCTGGATAGATTTCTTTAGATCTTCCACCTCAACCATTCTGGCACTGACATAAGTCATTTCATCAATGGACTACACTAGTTGTATCCCTGCCTCTTTGACGAGATCATTTGCATATTTCCACATTTTTGAGAAAGTTTCAGCCAGTTACCCCCTGGGTGGAGCAGGCACTCATGAAGAATGATTTGTTGGTGTCAAAGAGAATTTGGTACCTGATTGTTTCCCTCTTAGAATATACTGGTAGGGTGGTAGGTGGATTTTGGTGGAGGTTGGTGCATGTCTTTCCAATTGATCATCTCTTCAAAGGCTTCACCCACTTCCTGATACTGTCCTTGAGTCTCTATCAAAGTGATTTTCAACCTAAGTTGTTCTTGTTGCTCAGTCCATATGCTAATTAATAGATCGAGGAGATCATTCTTTTCCATTGCTAATTTTTCACTTAATGCTAGTGGTTCTGCCTTGATGGATTCCATGGTGCACGTCAAGGCTCTGGTCTTTTCTAGGGAGGTATTGAGTTTATGTATTTCCACCTATAACTCATTTTTGTGGGTGTCCCTTTGGATTTGAATCCGCTTTTCAAATTCTTCATTCATGTTGTCTCCTTGTTCATGTAGAGCATTGTTGATATTCCCCGAATTGAGACCTTCAACTGCTTTTACAACTTCCTGGACATCTATGGTAAATTGGTCCTTTACACCTTTCAACTTTGTCTCCAACTCGACTACTTGGTTCATGGTCGTGCTGAAGGAATTATTTATCTCAAGGATAGAGGAGGCATTTAACCTTGCAAAGACAATAAGCATTGAATTTTCTTGGACCACGTTCTCTTATGGGTCAGGCCCTACCTTCCAGTTCAATACCCTTCTTGAATATGACTTTCACATGGTGTATTCTCCTCTCTTCCTCTTTCTCGATATTTTCTCAATGCTTCTCATTCTATAGTATCTGATAGCCACTAGAAAGCCCTCAAATTTTAGGCCTTGGGAGGAGAGGGAGGATTCTCTTAGAATGGTGCTTATGGGGCTGTGCTCCAGAGGAGGTATGTTAACAATTCATAGATTTGGTTTCAACGGAGTGATTGGTGTCTACCTTAAATTATTCTTCAGTATCTCATCAACTTTTTTCTTTTCTTCAACCTTGTCAACCAATCATTTTTCCTCTTCTTCTTCAACAAATTTCTTGTCTTGTGCTTCATCTGCTAATCTCTTGGCTTCTTCTTCTTCAACCAACCTTTCATCTTTTTCATACTTATTTTTTTGTAGAGTATCCTGTTGTGACATGCGCTCATGTTCTTTCCTATTCTTCTCCTCATCTTGTCTTTCATAATAATCTTTCTCATCTTGGAGCCTTTTATGTTCAAGTTGCTCTTATTTTTTGGTATTCTCCTACTCTTTGCTGTTGTTGGTATCTTGTTCTCTCTATAGAAACTATTTTTATCATCCTTTTCTTACCTAGGAGAACCATTTTAGGAATGGTTCATTTAAAGAGCACGTGGGGGAGAGAAAATGATGTTTGGAGCCAATGTCTTCAGGTTTGAGGGATGTTATTCACTTCCCCTATTTTCTCATGATGTTCACTGTAGTAGCACCAAACTGTCTAAGGAACCATTATGATTCCTCATTGTATGGGAAGATTTGTGGCTGGGAAACAACTAGATGAATACCACTTTTCAAGATATTCTGGTACACTTATAAATCTTCTTCATCCATAGGAAAATCTATAGAGTCAAATATCATGTAGATTTCTTCATAGCCAAGGAAATGGTATTTGCTAGTGTGAGGAATAGTATCAATCATCAGAGATTCGATTGTCTGAGATTATGATTCATGCCCTACATCACCCTGTAAGTACATTGATCTCTTCAACCTATTGGGGTTTTGGCTCGCCATGATGAATTACCAAATTTCCCTGTAATAAAACATTAAAAAACGTATCAGCATAATTAAATAGAACACGTTAATGGTACTATATAAAGGTTTATTAAATGACATAACATGGGCTACCTGTAATCAAATGATTGTAGTAATAATTTAGGGGAACTCAGCAAAAAAAAGATCAAGATAAAAAAAAAATATGTGTAAACTATGTTTCGTAAACTTATGGTGTAAGTTATGTCTAAATATTGGTGATTTATAGCTAATAACGCATATCAAACTAACAAAAGTATGTCATAACTTGGGTGTGTACAAGCATATTAATAAATCCAGTCTTAACTTCCATTTTTAATGTCCAATCTATGTATCATTAAATCTCATTAAGTGTAATGAATTCCTATATTTATGCATAAGAGGTTGTGCCAAGTTGTGTTTAAAATGAGACCATTTTCAAGATCATGCATTCAGAGGATGATATATTATAGGTTGTTTTGAGCTCCAAGGGAAAGGGTATCGAAGGTATATTCCATCATACGTGGACTAGTGGGTGGACTTGGCACATCAACCAATAAGTAGCATTATGGAAAGAGGTGGGACTTGTCGGGGTCTTGGCATCGAGGGTGGTCAGGGTAAGGTTGAAAATAAACCTCGAGGGGAAGGTAGTGCCATAATATTCATTTTTTCTAGAAAGGAATGCCAAATGTGTGCTTTATAATATTTCAAAACATATATGTCAGAGATTTGAAGGACGTGGAGATACTTAATATCTCGCGGAGACGACATCGACGAATATTCTTTCAGCCTAAGAGAAAGTGCATGAGACATAAGTGGGAAGGTTTGAGAGGCTATTAGAGTTTTATATTTGGATTTTGAGAGCATGGGGCACAAAATGGATTCCGATGAGAAAGTTATTAAAGGGAATGTTTCTTAAAAAAAGGTATCGAGTCCTGACAACAATTAAGGCAACTTATAAAGGAATGATAAACTGAGAAGTAAAGTGTCCAATATTGGGATGCCATTTGGGGAGGTGGTCGTTTGAAACATCATATTTACTCGGGGGGACGAGATAGGTTGGATTTGATGTAATGGGCCACAGGTGTGTCGTGAAGGGAAAGAAATGTATGTGCTGAAGTCATCAGAGTGCGATGATCGAAATTAAAGTTAACGTGTGAACTATGGGACTTTGACGAACACAATACCGAAAAAATTCTGAGTTAATGTTGTATTGCCTTAGAAAAGTAAGGATGTAGGCCTTGTAGGGTAAAAAATAGGCACAAAAGGAAAAAGAAATAAAGGGACCCATAAAATTTTAAAAAAGTGGTTAGTTGTGGGAGGTGATCCACAACAAATGGTGACTTAGTGAGAAGAACTAGTTATCTCTGAGTTCAAAAAACAGAGAGACTTCACCTAGATTTGAAGATAAATTTACCTTCTAATAGTCCATTCAATACTCAACTTAGGGACCCATAGTGAAATAGTGAGAGTGATACCAAATAGAAAAATTCGACAACTGCCAAAGACCAAAGTGCTTTCCTCACCTCTATTTCCCAACAATTATTCGTTGCCAGCGAGTGTCTATAGCCTCAACAAAGATTCCTTGGTATCATACAAGCATGGACTTGCTACCAGCAAGTGTCCATAGCCCAAACATGTTTAATTGCGCTTCCCACACTCTTAGTAGCATTTTCAACTTCCTTATGATTATACTTTTGCATCCTCCTTTTAGATATAGAATTTAGATATTTTGATTGCAATATAGGTGACAATAAATAGGAAGCTGGGTGATACAAGAGTTACTTTGATTTTCTAGTCTCAGTTGACAATTTATCCTCGTGGGTTTGCACACACCAATTATGGATACATTTTAGAATGGGGAATTAATGGGAAGAGATAATGGATTTCCATGGAAGATATTGAATTGAGGGAATTTCAGGAAACTTGAATGGAACATTGGAAAGCCATGAGAGTAGTCACATAAGAGCGGATAATTGATGGGGACCATTGAAAGGTACAAAATGTTAAGGTTAGAAACTTTCTTCTGGTACAGATGAACACGTTCCTTTTTTTGTGCTATCATTTCTCAAGAATATAAATGTTGATGTCAATTCAATTTGACAATCATCAATATAAAAGTACTCACGAGACAAGGAACTTACATGGGTAAAAAATTCTTGGGTCCCTATTGCAAAAGAAAATCTAGCCCAAAGTAACAGACAATGAGGTGAATTATTCTAAGCTAAAAGGTGAAAGAAAAAGGAAGAAACATATTCAAGCAACAACGTGATTATTAAAGAGAAAAATTAGTAAAAAATGACTACTGGAAAACTACTATGTACAAAGCTACATCACCATTTTTTATTACAAGTAGTTTTTTAGGATTTGGCCATTGAAAGGGAGTTCCTCTTCATCTCCTTGTAATGTTTTGATTCTGAAAGTCCCAAGACCTATTTTCTTGTGAATTAGATAGGGTCCTAGGCATAATTTCTAGAATTTGGAGTGTTTCCCTTTGAGTTCATTAGATTTATCTCTTTTGTGAACAGGGTCTCCTTTAACGTCTTTGGTTCCTACATTTGATTTATCAAACCATTTTTTAATTATTTCTTGGTGATGTGTCAGGTTAAGCTTAGCTTTTTCCCTTTCTTCTTCAAGTTTTAGCAGCATGTTTAACCTTTCTTGCATTATTGGGTAGGCTTCGTCTTGAACTGATTGAGCCAATTGTAAGGCAGGTAGGAAAGTATGGGTTGGCATGGTGGATTCTTTCTTGTAGACTAGGAAGAAAGGGGAGTTACTAATGGATGAATTAGGAGTTAATATGTCAACCCAAAGAGCATTTTGAACAGCGAGATGCTAATTTCTTTGATTATCGTTGACAATTTTATTGAGGATTTTAATGAGGTTCTTATTAGTTGATTATGCTAAATCATTTCCTTGTCGGTAGTAATTATTTGAGTACTTAACCTTGATGTTTCTTTCAAGGGATAATTCAGTTAGTTTAAGAAAATAAAAATACTTGGAATTATCAAAGACTAAAGAGTCCAAAATTCCAAACTTGGTGAGGATATGTGATTCATGGAACAAAATCACCTGATTTTCATTGATGGTTTTCAAGGGGATTGCTTCACTCCATCTGGTGAAATAGTCGGTATCCGTCAGAATGTATTTGTGCATCTATGATGAGTTGGGATTTATCTCCCTGATCATTTGCAACCCCCACTACTAGAAGGGACGTTTGATGATGATAGGCTGTAAGGGGAGGCCAACATTTTGTTCAACTTTTTTTTTACTTGAGGTTCAAGGCTAGGATGCAAATTTCTCGACTTTTGTTGGAATGGCTTGGCTTGAGGTTTCATGGGAATGACATGTATAATATTTTTATCATATGTCTTGAGGTCCTCATATGTCCATTTGAATATGTCTTTATATTATTTGAATAAATTGATGTATGACCCCCTTTCTTTAGAAGAGCAATTTTTTCCCAGGTTAATATTATGAGGGGGAAACTCTTACCCCAAGTTTACTATTTCAAACTGCATGTATGAGTTGTTGGTCTTGCAGTTGGTGACCTTTTTGAATGTTTCTTTAAGGTCGTAACATTTTTATACTATGACCACACTCCTATGGATATTTTGGTTGGTCCTATTGATTTTGTTGCTTCAACATTATTGTTATTATATGTATTTATCAGCAGGATGTGTTGGCCTTCATTTATGATATAATCCGTGAAGGTATCTTTGAGGTGTAGGAAATTAATGAGTTGTTGGTCATCATCAAATACCCTCCAATTCATGATATTGTTAGGAATTGATGGTCTGTACAAAATTTCATCATAGAAAAAGTCAAGCATCAATCCATCTGAGGGTATTAGTCTAGACGCTATATCAGGTAGTAAATCAGTGTCAAAATTCAATGATCAGGTAACGATGTTAATATTGAAAGAAATGAAATATTTAATTAGTTCCCAAACATCAGACTGATAATTTTTTAGGTGGGTTGAAAGACAATGAATTGTGTTTCGTAACTGTCTGACGATAATTTCTTAATCACCAAATACCTTGATCTTTTCTACTTTCAAGTTGACTACCTTCCTAAGCCCATGTACTAGGGATTTGTATTCGAGAGTGTTGTTGGTGGAAGGAAATTCAAGTATGCATGCAATTAAAATTTTAGTACCTTTTGTGTCTTTTAGTATGCAACCAATGCCCACACATTAGAAAGACTTGGATCCATAAAAACATAATGTCCACATGTCAGGATATCCTATTTTTATTTCAATTTGTGTTTTTGAATTTTCACATATTTTGGTTTTAAAGAGGTTAATAGAGTTAGTGCATTTTTCTAACTTATCTCTAGAAACCATGATAGTTTTTACATCAAGGGGATTGTTATTTTGATCAACTATATTACAATTGGGTTCAATAATATAGGTGCAATAAAGGATTTCAGATTTTGTGTCAGATTCTGCGAGATATGATGGTTCAATTGTGAAATTCCCAAATAATGTTTCATATGAATAATTCCCAATAATATAATGGTTTAACATTACCAGTTTATTAAGATCATTCAATTCAGTAACAACATCTTTCATATACCTTTCCCTATCGATCCTAATATGATTCATTTTACCATTGTAAGGAAGCCACAAATGGGACCAATCGGTAGAAAAGTAGACATTTAACATAGTTGACCTATATCGGCTTAACAACATGTCATAGTTGTCTGGATTGTCTACTGCTATTATATCTATGGTTTGATGAACTTTTGGGTTATAAGAAATTTTGATAAAAACCTTTTTCAATTCTTTAGTAACTTTAACTCTGGTTATGTCTAATTGAATAATCTGAATGTTAGATGATTTGGGTTTGATATTAATATTCTCGCATACTTTTAGAGGCATGACATTAGATGAAGCTCATGAGTCCACCATGCAATTATGAACATTTCTACTAAAGAATTCAAAAGTGATGAGGAAAGAAGGGGTGGTACATATGGATCCTTGGCTAGTTAAGGATGCATTAGTCACAACTTGAGTTTTAGATGGAGTGTTGTTGTCAGGAAAATTCACCTTGGTGATTCATTTTTTGGTTCTAGTATTTTCTTCCTTTATACTAGGAGAATTTTTTCCTTGAAAAGTTATGATAAAATTCTCTTGGATTTATGGAATCTTCATGAGTTCAAAAAAACAAATGTTAGCTTTTGATTTTTTTAGATTTTCTAGAAAGCCATATTCCAATTTGACCAAGGGTGTAGGTGAAATATTTGGTTTTGTTTCTTTATATATTGTTTTTGGATTGTTGGAAGAGTTGGGCGTAATATTGGTAGAGAGAGAAGATTGTTTGGGAGTAGAGATCATGGGAGAAGTAGGATTAGTGGTATCAGGAATGCCATTGTGAATATTTAGTTAAGACATGTAAACAATACAACATATCTTAACAATTAAGACCGGTATTGAGTAAAAATACATTATTATATACCATATTTAGTTATTTTTACTAAACAATACAACATATCTTGATACTTGCGACATATATTGGGTAAAAATACGTTATTAAACTAAAATTATAGATTAGTTTCATTATATTATGGTTGAATGGAAATTAAAAAATATATTTTGAAGTTTGTTATAGTTGAGTACAACATATCTTAACACTTGCGACATGTACTGGGTAAAAATACGTTATTAAACTAAAATTATAGATTATTCTCATTATATTATGGTTGAATGGAAATTAAAAAATAAAATTTTGAAGTTTTTTATAGTTGAGCAGAAAATAAAGTATATTTAAATTTATGGTTATTGTTTGGGAATATGAAGGGTTGGTCTAAAGAAATTAATTGTAATATAGGAGTTAAGAAAGAATGTACCCTGCCCCTTACTGCATATACATCGACAAGTTAGAGGGTTATTTGGAAGAATCAATATATGTTGACACACATCCTTCTTCTTTATGTTGATGATATTGTTTTTATGGTGAGGTGTCCCTTTGATTTTGACAAGAAACCAACAATTCTCAAGGATTTTTTCTCTAATGCAGATATGACTATTAGCAGTGACAAAACAAATGTTATGATAATCAAATCCAAAAATATCACCTACACCAATTTCATGTATGACAACAAAAACTTGGAGGAAGTGACTTCATACAAATATCTTGGAATCAATCTTCATCAAAAACTTAATTGGAACTACATCACTTAAAAAAAGATAAATGGAGGGTGGAAAGATTATTATGGACTTGAAAACAATTGTAAGTCAATGAACATTTGGCTTTGTGATAAGAGAAAAATCCTTTTTGAGACTCTTTTTACTCCTATTATCTTATATGGTTGTGATGTTTGGGGTTGCAACATCTCTAGAGAATTACGGAGAAATATAGATAAAATTAAAAATCATTTTACAACTTATCATCTTAAAATTAAAGGAAATACACCCTATCCCATCTTCCTCATAAAAATGATTACTTCCCTCACTGAGAGCATGTATATGACTAGGTACTTACTTTAATATATATATATATATATATATATATATATATATATATATATATATATA
>JASDQU010100992.1:672030-719135 GCA_032191745.1 Picea mariana
CTAATCAGATCAGCCTATCTATTGGTGAACTTGTTCCATTGTCACTTGTTTTTAGTTTTTAGTTTCATGCTCATGTTGTTATTTAGTTTTTGTTTAATTCTTGTTGATACCTTTATTGTTTTCTTTCTAACCTTTTGCATTACAGCTGTCATGACTAGAAAATCCCAACTAGGCATGTAAGTGCTCCTTTTTTGCTCACCCATTGACGAAAAGAGCACGAACAACAGGAAAGGAGTATTTCTATTAATAATTGATTAACATAAGTATCAACATTATAGACTTTCGTGTCAGCACAACTCGAAACCAAGAAACCAAGTTCCTTCCAACTGGGTCTCCACCACTTCAATCCTCCACCAAAGGCAATCTCATAGAAAAGAGGTAATGAGGTCCTCTCGACAATAAGGAAAGAGCTTGGGGGCTAAACACTGTGTTCAGACTTGAGGGACAAAGGGATGCATACTCAATATGAAGTAATTTCTCTAGAGTAACTTTGCTCTCAAAGTTGAATGCTTTCTCCTCTTTTTCCATATCTTGAAATTGTGCTCTTATAGCCTCTAGAATTCAACTAAAGGGCCAAGTCGAAACGTTTCCAGTAAATGGAAGGCCAAAGATTAGAGATATTTTGTCATGATATGAGAACCCGACGTCATTTTGTATTTTCTGGCACAAATCCCGATATATGAGAGCTATAGTGGAGCAAAAAGCGTATACGCATCTCAAAAAGTAGTTAGGGAGCGTATATGTGGAAAAATATATGTTTTTGGCTCTAGATTTATCAAAAAGGGGTTTCTAAGTCTGCATAGGGAAATGGAAAAAGGCCCTCTATGCAAGATAACAATGGTGAGGAAAATATTTCTATAACACCCTGTTATGAAATCCATGGAAACCCCCTCCCAATGCTAATCTGGGATGGCTAAGGATTCTAAAAGACCTGGGGTCTTAATTGTTTCCACCTTATTTTGTTGGAAAACCAAACATGCTGCCACAAACCTTTGAACATCATTTTTTAGGCCATCCCCAAAAAATTCTTTATTGACCCTATGGTAGGTTTTAAAAAATCTTGAGTTCCCTCCTACCAAAGAGGTATGAAATTCCAAGAGTACCTTTTGTTTGAGTTGGGATTTCTTACATAAATATAAGTGATATTTCTACCATAGTGAATCAATTTTTGATGTAAATGTATCTCATGCACTGGAATCCTACTGCAACCTTTGAATGAGAGTCCATGCATTTTCTTCATTTTTCCATTCATCCCTCACTTCTATTATCCAATCAGGTTGTATGATCAAGATAGAACAGACAAATGCTTCAAAATATTCATCCTTTCTTGAGAGTTCATCTACCACAACATTTTTCTTACATTTTTTGTAGATGATTTCAAAATCATAACCAACAACTTGGTCACCCATTTTTGTTGTTCTTCTAAATATATTATTTGTTCCAAGAAGTATTTAAGACTATCATGATCTATTTTGACCTTGAATTGCCTACCTATTAGGTAAGGGCACCATTTCTTCAATGCATGTAGTATTTCCATAATTTCCTTCTCATAAATGGGTTTGTGTGACTTTCAAAAGCAAGGGGCCTTCCTTATTACATTATAAAAACATCAATACCATTTCCCGAGGCATCACATTCCACAATAAAGGTTTTTGTGAAGTTTGGTATAGTAAAGACAAGAACTTTGCACATCCCCTCTTTAAGTTGTTCAAAAGATTGAGTTGCTTCTAGAGTTCATGAAAATGCATCCTTATTAGTTAATGTCATTAACGGTGCTTCTATTCTTCCATAGTTCTGAAAAAACTTGCGGTAGTAACCTGTCAAACCCAAAAATCCTCTAATATTCTTCAATGTTTTTGGAATCGTCCAGTCCATCATGGACTTAATATTGTTAGGGTCTATCTTGAAACCTTCATGAGATACAATATGACCCAAATACTCTACCTCATTCACCCCAAAGAAACATTTGGCCAGTTTGGAATATAGTTGTTTCTCCTTTAGTAGTTGTAGCACCTTGTCAACATGTCACACATGATCCTCCTAAGACTTGCTATAGATTAGTATATCATCAAAAAATAATAACACAAATTTTTGAAGGAAGGGATTTAAATGGAATTCATCAACCCTTGGAATGTGGAAGGTGCATTTGTAAGTCCAAAAGACACTAAAAAATTCATAATGGCCATCATGAGTTCAGAATGTTGTTTTTGGGATATTTTCTTCCTTCATTCTAATATGATAATACCCTGAATAAAGATCCAACTCTATGAAATAAATTGATCCATGTAGTTCATTTAACAATTAATCAATGACATGAATGGGAAACTTATCTTTAATAGTGATCTTGTTGAGCTCTCTATAACCCAGACACATATGCCATGAGCCTTCTTTCTTGAGTACCATTACCACCAGTGTAGAGTAGGAACTTTGGCTAGGTCTAATAATGTCATCCTCTAACATTTCTTCAACCATACACTCATTTTCACTCTTTTGGGCATAAAGGTATTTGTAAGGCCTGATGTTAGGAGGAACACTACTAGTAATTAGGTCAATAGAACGATGATGATTTCAAGTGGGTGGAATACCTCTGGGAATATCTTCAAATACTTTGGAATGCTTATCAATGATCCCTTGGAGATATAGGGGAATAGATGGCTTAGATGTTTGAACATCTAGTGAGCATAGTTGTAAAATTACACCCTGATGCCCCTTTTTCAAAAAAAAATTCATGCCATTAGAAATTATCACCTTACTAGGTTTCCCTGTGATACCCCTTAACTCAATTTATTTTCCTTCCAATGAAAATTTCATGAAAAGTTCTTTAGAATTAAAAAGCTAATGTTCCCAATGATTGTAACCATTGGATTCCTAGTACAACATCAGTACCACCCATGGGTATAGCAATCATTGGACTATTCATTAGATATTACCCTACAGTAAGATTGATCTTATGGAGATTTCCTTAGCAATTGATAGTTCCTCCATTCACAATCATTACTTGAAACTTTGGTGTTGGATATATAAAGCAATTGATAGCTTTGGATAATTTATAGTGAATGAAATTATGAGTACTACCATAATCAATTAGGAATATTACCTTTTTATTTTTGATATGTCCTTTGATATTGAGGGTTTGAGGAGTGTTAATTACAACCAATGCATTACATGGTATCCTGGGAGTCAACTCTTCAGAAGAAATATCTTCTATGTTTTCATTTTGAGATGGTTCTTTTTCTTGTTCTTGTTCTTCTACCTCTTCACAATCTAGGTAGAAAAATTTCTTCTCACCACACTTATGTCCCTTACTGTACTTGCTATCACAATTAAAGAATAAAACTTTTCTTTTCTTTCCTCCAATTGTTGAGGTGTCAACCTTGTAGGTTGAGGTGTTTTAGAAGAAGGAACACTATTTTCTCGGTATATGTTAGGAATGGTCCTTCTAGTATCCATAGCCATAATTTTACTTTCAACATTTCTTACCACCCTAAATGCATTCTCCAATGATTTGGGTTCCCAAAGGCTAACCTCATGTTGAATGTTATCCTTTAAAGTTCCTATGAATACATCAATCAAGTTCTCATCTAGAATATTTTTTCCCTTTATATTCAATATTTGGAAGTTCTCAATGTGCTCCGCAACTGAACCTTTTTTCTTGAGATTTATAAATTGGATAAAGAAGGTATTGCTCCTTGTATCCTCATAGTGTGATATAATTTCTTCCATGAAAATTGTCCAATTGAAAAGTGCTTTGTGAGAACAAAGCCATCAATATCACACAAATTGATTGGGTTCTAAATACAAAGAATAAATTCGTACCTTTTGTTTATGTGGCACATCATGTAGATCAAAGAACTGTTCCATCTGAAGTATCCA
The DNA here is from genome assembly GCA_032191745.1 of Picea mariana. Lineage (NCBI taxonomy): Eukaryota > Viridiplantae > Streptophyta > Pinopsida > Pinales > Pinaceae > Picea > Picea mariana. The sequence continues at coordinate 675,904 of JASDQU010100992.1, forward strand.
TGTAATTGGATCCTTGCCATCAAACTTTCACATATGGATCTTAAGAAAGTGGTTGGTCTTCAACTCAAAGTTGGATTTTCTCTAGTTTTGATTCATGTTCCTTGTGTCCTCATCATGAATTTCATGGGATACATTTCACTTTCAGGTAGCCTGTCTATTAGGAAAATGTTAAATCCTTCCATGATCACCCTTTTTAAACCATCCATATTAGTGTCCATTATTTCCTCCAACTTAGCTTCAGTTGAATCCATCATCCCTTGTATTTCATATTTTGTTATTGTCTTCTTTTGTAAATCATTTATGTCCCTGTGCATTTCTTTACCTTCATAAATAGTCCAAGTAGGACTATCTGGAGGCTTCTTTGGTGTAGAATTTCCCTTTTTTGGTGGCATGTTGTCCAAGTATCACTTTTAAACCTTGATTTCGAGGTGATTCTTCTAGATCATCTTTCTTCTGCTATATCTCCAAAATTTTGACCCTTCTGGGTCTCAACAATTCTTTTTGTATTTCTTTGATATGTCTTCTCTGCAATTCCACAGGTATAATCAAAATTGGATGTGCCAAGTGGAATTTATTGTAACTTCCCCACACATTGCTTATTTGTTTTCCCTCCACGAGAGCGTACCTGTAAAGCGTTCCAAGAGTACAATATCTTATATTTGATTCTAAAACTTGTACCAAAAATACTAAATATTTTCCACTATCCAATGCGATTGGTCTCATTTAATTTGGATACTCACTAAAGACAATATCACTATTTTACCCAGAACACAAGTTTGAGACTAGTTAATATGACTAGTCAGATACCCTATCTTACACAGGGTGTATATACAAAAGTAGGACGACCCATAAGATGAAATTTTTATCACAGATACCTTGATAATTTCTATGAGTATTATCCTAGTTTCAAGGTCTGAAACTTTACACAAATTATTTTATAGAGAAACTTCTGTGATGGATAAATTTAGGATGATTCCAAAGCCCTATCTTACAAACACTATATATCCAAATGTGTAAGGTTTTAGGAGATAAAATTTGAACCCAACATACCTTGATCTGTATACCAAATATCCTACAAGGGGTTCCTTCTGAAATGTTGTATAAAAAAAATTATAGAAAAAGTTACAAGGTTCCTTAGATCCAACATAGAAACATGATGCAGGAGCATCGCAAGAAAGCACAAGTGGAGGATAGCTAGATATGCACCAATGCATATTTTGAAGATATTTTGAATTTAAAAGGGATGGCACACTAATGTAACATATGGAGAGACATAAGTTCTCTTAAATGTTTTGGTAATTGTAATGCAGAGCTTGAGCATGGCTCTCATCTATGAAAAGTAGTTGTAGAGATTTTAATTCGATTAGATAGCATGAGGTTGTAGGAGGGAAAACTCGAGAAATCTCCCTCGTATGTATTGTAAAGGTATCATTATTCTCAATTTGTAAGAATAGAGGCTGAAGAATAGGAGAGCGGAGAAGAACAAATACTGTAGAATTTATATAAGCATATAGTTGTTAGTATAGAAACCATGTACATAAGCACTTGAGTTAATACAAGAATGATTTGACTCAATTTCATGGTGTTGTTAGGGTTACTGTTTGCATCTATTGAATGGTATGTTTACAATTTTCTTATATCCTCTGTTATGCATTTGCTTCAATTCTTTGTGTGTATGATTTCATGTTGAATGTATGAAGTCTATGAGAGGGAGAGTACGAGTTTCAATTTTTTCTCTTCCTAGGAATTCCTGCAAAGAGTGCAGTGAAGGTCCATAAGGAGTGCTTTGATGAGATTCTAAGTTTTACCTCAGAAAAACTCAGGAGAGATAGAGTTGTACTCGTACCAACAGAAGTGCAAGTATAGCACAGAGCCGTGCAAGGTGTGTGCAAGCCAGGTTGAAGTCTTAGAATTTTTCCAACCAGGTGAGTGGTTGAAGAAATGTTGTCGCAAGGGGTGCATAGAGTTGGAAGATTTTAGATAATCAGAGATTATTGTGAAGGCTGAAAGGAGTGCATGAAAGAATCCCTTATAATATTTGAGTTTGCAGCAATAATCAAGCTTAGGAGGGATAGAGACTTGGAAAGTCCAGAGGACAGATGAGGGTCAAAGTCACCTCATAGAAACCAAGCTTAGGAGGAAGGACACTAAGTTATTTGGCTAGGAGTATTTGAGAACTTGAACAGATGGTTGAGTTTCTCAGAGGGAGAAGCGCAAATATCCGTGGACCGTTGGATCTAGTGGATCAATGGATAGGTTAAGATTGAGGGTCTTTCAACACTCACAAGCTCAGGAGGATTAGAAGCTGTTAGATCTGGAGGAACAAGAGCCATTGATTGGGTGCTCTGAGATATTGGAATTTCGTAAGTTGAAAGTGTGGAGGAAGCTATTTTTCGGAATCCCCGATATGTGAATCTCGATGTGATTTGGACTGCCAGATCTTAGGAGGTTAAGGATCATTGATCTGTGGAGAGGAATTCATGAGTTCGAACTTTGGGAAAAGGAGAAGAGTTGCATCATGAACTCGTAAGTCATGAAATCCCGACGCGCTTGAAGGAGAGGCCCCGAGACTTGGATGGAGGTCATATGGTGAAATCATAAGGGAGGAGCTAAGGACCATTAGCCCATTTCAGGGTTTCGATAATTGGAGGAGTCGGGGTGACTCACAGAAGCAATCCAAAAATCATGAAATGCGAAGTCACAAAACTTGAAGACCCATTTGGGATAATTCAGTGGTCACGCGGCAGTAGAGGTTCACGCCTAATGCTTGTTTGCATGTGTGTAAATTCTAGAAGGACCTGTGGTTTTATATGTATTAAAGGTTCCAGTGGGAACTGAAGAGCCATTCCATCTCAGGGATATAGAAAGATCCAAAGACCAGGAGGTCAAGTAGACCCTGCTTAGGTAGGGGTGTTGCATCAGGTGGTATCAGAGCATACAACTTTTGTTTTCTGTAGAAGGAAGAAAAAGGACAATTGTCATTTGAATTCTATGTGGACAGATTGAAAAAATGCCGCCAAGAAGATGTCAAGAGAGATCGATGCCCGATCCATCCGTGGAAAGGGAAATGAGAGAACTTCGTGCCTGATTGAGGATGCCAGTTGGGAAAGTGAAGCAAATATATAGAAACATGGATAGACGATGCATGATATCATGGAAAGGATTCCATGAATGATTTGGCTAGAGGCGTATGATTCAGGAGCATCGCAAGAAAGTGCAAGAGGAGGACAACTAGATATGCACCAACGCACATTTTGAATATATTTTGAATTTCAAATGGATGGCACATTAATGTAATATCCGGAGAGACATAAGTTCTCTTAAATTTTTTGGGAATTGTAACACATATCTTGATCATGGCTCTCATTTGTCGGTTGTAGAAAATTAATGTAATCAATGAAAAGTAGGTGTAGATATTTTAATTCGATTAGATAGCTTGAGGTTGTAGGAGGGAAAACTTGAGAAAGCTCCTTGTATGTATTGTAAAGGTATAATTATTCTCAATTTGTAAGAATAGAGGCTGAAGAATAGGAGAGCAGAGAAGAACAAAGACTATAAAAGTTGTATAAGAAGATAGTTGCTTCTATAGAAACCATGTACAAAATCACTTGAGTTAATATAAGAATTCTTTGACTCGATTTCATGGTGTTGTTAGGGTTACTATTTGCATGTATTGAATGGTATGTTTAAAGTTTTCTTATATGATTTGTTGTGCATTTGTTTCAATGCTTTGTGTGTATGATTTCATGTTGAATGTATGAAGTCTGTAAGAGGGAGAGTATGAGTTTCAATTGTTTCTCTTCCTAAGAATTCCTGCAAAGAGTGCAATAAAGGTCCACAAGGAGTGTGTTGACAAGATTCTGAGTTTTACCTTAGAAAAAATCAAGAGAGATAGAGTTGTCTTCATACTGATAGAAGTGCAAGTATATCACATAGTTGTGCAAGGTGTTCGCAGGCCAGGTTGAAGTCTTAGACTTTTTCCAACCAGGTGAGTGGTTGAAGAACTATTGTCGCAAGGGGTGTGTAGAGTTGGAATATTTTAGATTATCAAAGAATATCATGAAGGCTGTAAGGAGTGCATGCAAGAATCCCTTAGAATATTTCAGTTTGTAGCAAGAATCAAGCTCATGAGGGATAAAGACTTTGAAAGTCCAGAGGACAGACTAGTGTTGAAGTCACTTCATAGAAACCAAACTCAGGAAGAAGGACGCCAAATTATTGGCTAGGAGTCTTTGAGAACTTGAACAGATGGTTGAGTTTATCAGAGGGAGAAGCACATATATCTATGGACCATTCAATCCAGTGGATCAGTGGGGAGGTTAATACTAAGTTTCTTTCAACACTCATAATGTTGGGAGGATTAACAGCCGTTAGATTTGGAGGAATGAGAGTCGTTTATTGGGCGCTCTGAGATATTAACATTTCCAAAGTCAAAAGTGAGGAGGAAGATATTTTTGAGAATCCCTGATATGTGAAATCCCGATATGATCTGGACCGTTAGATCTTAGGAGGTCCAAGACCATTGATATTTGGAGAGGAAGTCACGATTTCGGACTTCGGGAAAAGGATAACAGTTGCATCATGAACACTTAAGTCTTAAAATATTGACGTGCTCGGAGGAGAGGCCCCAAGATTTGGTTGGAGGTCATATGGTGAAAACATAAGGGAGGAGCTAAGGACCGTTAGCCCATTTCGGGGTTTCGGGAATCGGAGGAGTCGAGGCGACTTGCAGAAGGAATCCCTAAATCTCGAAACGCAAAGACGTGAAACTTGAAGAGACATTTGGGCTAAGTCAGTGGTCACGCAGAAGGAGAGGTTCATGTCTATTGCTTGTTCACATGGGCGTAACTTCTTGAAGGACCTATGGTTTTATATGTATTAAAGGTTCCAGTGGGAACTAAAGAGCCATTCAATCTCAGTGATATAAAAATATCCAAATACCGGGAGGTAAAGAAGACCTTGCTGAGGTAGGGGTGTTGTGTCAAAACACCAAGACATTGAGCTATGATACCAAATGTTATGAACCAAATATCAAAATAGCATAAAAAAAACCTCTGAATAAGTACTCAATGCCTTGAAAAAGAGAGAACTTTAGATAATAAGCCTCTTCGAGGGGAAAACCTCCTTATACACCACATAAATTTCCAAATCCAAGATGATTCCAAATGAAATGGTCTCCTTGGTATATATCAGAGCCTAGGAGGTACAATTACACCTAATGGACCCACGGGAACATAAATAAAATAACATTAATAATGTAATATTCCCCAATTAAGGGGTAATGTGCCACTATTTAGGGTTTAACACTGTCACATAGTGACCTTCTCCAAGGAATATCTTTGATTGCTGAGATTTTTGTGGTGAGGAGTGTTTTCAGGCGTGTTCGAAGAGAACATAGTACTATCAATGGAATGTCAAGGTTTTGGATCCATAACATGATCCATCTTCAGAGAAAGAATACTGGGTTTAATTGTGAGAAGAGATGGTTTATAAATACTTAAGTTGTGGGGGCGAATATGTGTCGGCTAGAGTCTTTGGTGAATATTTTAGATCAGGTTTAATTAGTTTAGTTATATTTAGGGTTTTCTTAAAAGATTTCTTAAAACAATTTATTAAACAATTTATTAATTTTTTTTAAATTTCATTTAAAATGTTTTGTTATTTAAAATTGGTAATCATACCAAGTTTGAAGAAGGCCTCCCTATTCCATTTATTCCTATCCTTGTGCTTGATTTGTGTGACTCTGGGCATGACATTTTCATTTCTATATCTTAATTCTAAATCCGCAACCCTTCTCTTAAGTTTTACCCCGAGCTTTTCTAAATGGTGGATTTCATCTAGAGTCTCCCTTCCGTACAGAGAAATAATTTGATTACTGAGATTCCTGTGGTGATGAGTGTTTTTAGGCATGTTAGGAGAGTCCACAATACTGTCAATGGAATGTCGACGTTTCAGATCCATATCAAGATCCATCTTCAATACAAGATGGATCCTGATATGGATCTAAAACGTCGACATTCCATTGATAGTATTGTGGTCTCTCCAAAAATGCCTGAAACACTCCTCACCATAGAAATCTTAGAAATCAGATTATTTCCCTATACGAAAGGGAGACTCTGGAAGAAATCTACCTTTTAGAAAAGCTCAGGGTAAAAATTAAGAAAAGGGTTGCAGATTTAGAATTAAGTTGTAGAAACAAAAACATCCTACCTAGGTTCGCTCAAATCGAGCATAGAACTAGGAATAAATGGAATAGGGTGACCTTCTTCAAACTTGGTATGATTACCAATTTTAAATAACAAAAAAATTGAAATAAAATTTTAAAGAATTTAAAAAAAAAATCAATAATTTTTTTTGAGAAATCTTTTAGGAAAACCCTAAATATAACTAAACTAAATAAACTTGATCTAAACTATTCACCAAAGACTCTATTCGACACATAATTCCCCCCACAACTTAAGTATTTATAAACCATATCGTCTCACAATTAAACCCAGGCTTCTTGTCTTGAAGATTGGTCTTGATATGGATCTGAAACGTCGAATATCTTTGAGGTAAAAAGTTTTCTTGATTTGGCAAATTTCTATAGAAAGATTATTAAAAATTTCAATGAACAACAACAAATGAAAAAGGATTTTTGTTACTTAAGAAGAAAATAATTGAATGACCCATTTTGACATTGCCATATTTTAACAAGTTTTTCCAGGTCAAGTGTGATGCAAATGGCATGTAAATAGGATATTTTGTAAATCAAGAGGATAAAATAGTAGTTGAATTTAGTGAGAATTTGAATGAAGAAAAACATAATTATTCCTCTTATAACAAGGAATTTTATATCGTGGTGCAATGCTTGAAGAAGAGGAGGCATTATTTAATGCCTAAATAATTTATTTTATATTCTAACAACCATGCAGTATAGTTTATACCTTAGAAAACTAAATTAAATCAGAAGCATGCAAGGTGGATTGAATTTCCGCAAAGTTTCACATTTTTTTAAAGCATATCAATAGCCAATCTAACAAAATTGCAGATTCTTTGAGAAGGAGGAATTTGCTTTTGTAGGAATGCCATGTAAATGTGTTGGGATTTAACCATTTGAAAGAGATGTATAAGGATGATCCAGACTTAAAAGAAGCATATGAAGCCTATGAAAACCTAGTCAACAAAAATAGAATCTGTGGATAGAGTACATGATGTAGGGAGGACCTTTATTCAAGGGTAGCCAACTTTGTATTCCAAAGTGTTCCATGAGAGAAAACATGTTACAAGAGAAACATAGTGGAGGATTAACTAGACACTTTGGACATGATAAGACTTATTTTCATCTCAATAATTTTACTATTGTCCAGGTACGAGGGTTGATGTAAAGGGATTTATGGAGAAGTGTAGAATTTGTCATCATGCTAAAGGAATAAGTCAGTAGGGAAACTTTTAGGGCATAAATTTCGCCCATGGGATAATTTTCCATTATTTTTCCCAAAAACATATTCGCTAATTTCCATTTTTTCTAAAAGTGATTCACCCAATTTTTGTAGAATAAACTTATTTTACCTTATATACAATCCAAATTTTATAGAAACTATATAAAACCTTAGAAATTTGAATATTTTTACAAAACCATTTCGAAATATTTTATATTTTGCATATTAAGGACTTGAAATATTCACCAAGGTTTCTACATTTTAAGATAAATTTCCATCCTTAAAATCATCCTTGGAAGTTAGAATACAGGCTTGTATCAACCTTTATCAATTCCAAGCAGACCTTGGGATTCTTTGCACATGGATTTTATATTAGGTTTACCTAAGACTCAAAGAGGCAATGACTCATTTTTAGTTGTTGTGGAAAGATTTTCAAAGTTGACTCATTTATACCTGGTTTTAAAATAGGTGATGCAACTCATCTGGCAAATTTGTTCTTCAAATATGTTGTGAGGTTGCATGGACTTTCCAAAAGCATAGTTTCAGATAAGGATACTAGATTTGTAGGAAATTTTTGTAGAACTTTGTGGAAGAACTTGGGAAAAAATATGAATTTTAGCTCATGTTACCACCCATAGAATGATGGAAAAACAGAGGTGGTGAACAAGAGTTTGTGAAATATTTTGAGGATCTTGGTTAGTGAAAATCCTAAGCAATGGGATCATGTACTTTCTTAAGAAAATTTTTCTTACAATGATTCACCAAACAAAAGAACAGGCTTAAGTCCATTCCAGATCATGTATAGAATGCACCCAAGGGGGATCCATGAATGGAGAAACTTTGGTAATGCAAAGATGAAGAGTGTTGGAGGTGAATATTTTTCTACATACATGTAAGAATTACATGAACATGTGAAGAAGAAGATACATGAAAGAAAAAAAAAAGTATAAGCAAAGAGAATATTTGAGAAGAAGGGAATTGAAATTTTAATTTGGTGCCTTGGTGTTATCACATATAATAAAGGAGAGATTTCCTAGAGCGGAATATAAAAATATGAAGTTAGAGAAAATTGGACCTAGTAAAATTGTGAGAAAGTTTTCTTCAAATTACTATGAGATTGAATTTCCACCTAATATTGGAATATCTCCAATTTTCAATGTTGCATATTTGTATCCTTACAAGGGATGTGAAGTCAATAAGTCAACATATGCACCTGATATTGGGAAAGATCAAACAATTCAGTGAAAAAAGAAGTAATGACAGGTTGATAAATGTTTTCAAAAGAAGATGGTTAAAAAGACAAAGGGAAAACCGTATTTTCAGTATTTGTTCAAATGGAAAGATCATCTATTAAATTATGCTACATGGATGACTATAAAAAATATACAACATGCTGGTAATAATGTGGAAGAACTCATGGATAGGATTCGATGATTGGGAGTTTGGTGCAATAGAATCTTTAGAAAGTCAAAATTTGATATCTAGAAGGTGATCCAAAATTTACTAAAGGGAGTGGGTTCCCTTAATTTGAATTTTGGAAAATAGGCTTATCTTTGAATAAGGGATTTTTTTCCTTAGATCAATATGTAATTGTTAGTTCTAAGAAAAATTGTTCATGGAGTTAGAATCATTGGGATTTGAGCTAATTTTTGTCAATAATAGACTATTTTACCCATACTTAGTGGATCGATATCAATCACCCTTATCGTGCATATAAGTATAGTTCAAGCTCTATAAAAGTTCAAACAAGAAGCAACATAGTTTTGAAATGAAATCAAATGAAGTTTGCAGACAATTTATGTTTTCATTCTTCTCTTTCTAGGGAATTCTCTGTCAAATCATCAATTCTCTAATTTATATCTATGCATTAATTCAATAGGGAAAATATATTTCAGTATTGTGATTGTTAGAATCTGTTACCATGGAATGCGTGAGCGACTTTCTTGAACTTTCTAGTTAGAATTGTGGTCACTCTTCTACAAGGGTTCCATTTTTAAAAGTATTGGAATAATGTGACTTGATCATGGTTCTTGGATAGATAGTGAGGATTGAATTGATTTTTTATAAATTATTTGTAAGACTTTGCCTAACATCATCTATATACATTCAAAGAACTTAGATTGTAGGTTGAATTTTCTCATTGGTACATATTTGCTCGATTTGGCCAATTGGCAGAATCATTGTTGGCTCGTTGATTGATTGACAGAGTGAATGCTCATTTGGAAGCATATTTTTTTCATCGATTCAAGAACAAAGTGAATCATAAAAAAATAAACATGTAGACCATGGTCATATTGAAGTTTGTGTGTTGACGATTTTGGTAGAGGCTAAGTAAAGACTGATTTGAAGAATTGAATTTCTCTTTTGATCATTTCCAGAGTAAGGGATATTTGGTCACATAGGATATGTGCATGGTTGTTACATTGTTTCTAAACATTGAGCATGAGCATGGTCAGTTGGTGAATTTGGAAATCAAGTGAAAGAAAATAGAGGAAATTAAAGAACCTTCATGTGTGGGAGGTTCTTTCTATCACATGCACTAATGTTTCTTTACACTTTTTGGAATCATAACTAATGAAATGTCCATTTTGAGTGAGGAATCCACTAAATCCTTCTTTGCATGCCTCTATCGATACAAAACAATTTCATTTGGATCTCCAATCTTCAAAATTAGTGCACTAGTAAGTAACTCCTTCGATAATTTTTTTTTTTTTCACACTTTGTTGTCTATTCAATTTCAGTTCGCTTCTTTTGTAAAGAAATTATGGGATGAGAAACCCTTGAAAAACATTTTGTAGTATCCAATTAATCCCATAAAATATATGACTTCTGAAAAATTCTTTGGTTTTGACTATCCACTAATGGATTCAATATTCCATGGATCCACTGCTATTCCTTCCTCTGAAATGGTGTGCTCCAAATAGTGGATCTTATATTGATAAAAAGAGCACTTTGTCATCTTGTCATATAGTTGATGCTCCCTTAGCACTTGTAGTACTAACCTGAAGTAATGTTCATGTTCTTCATATGACTTGGAATAGATAGATAAGTATGTCATCCAAGAACACAATGACAAACTTATCCAAGTAGTTTATGAATATGTCATTCATTAAGAACATAAATATAGTTGGTGCATTGGTCAATCCAAATGGCACCACTACAAATTCATAATGCCCATACCTAGTTATACAATTTCTCTTACTAATGTGTTCTTCCTTGATTCTCATTTAGTGATATCCTTATCTCAAGTGTATGTTTAAAAATATCTTTGATCCTCTTAGTTAATCAAAGAGGTCAAAAATTTTAGGTAGAGGGTATTTATTATTAACACAGTGGATGCAATTCTTTAACAAGGCTTTCTAATAATTTTTATTAATTCATTAGTAATATGGTTTGCACTTTTATTCTTGTTTTTCAAATAAGGAGTTGGTTCACCATCCTTCAAAATTTTATTTTCATTGATTAAAAAACACTTGGCTAGAGGTAAGTGGAAAACCATTTTGGTATTATCGGAAGTAAATCTAATTATTGACTTTATGAAATAATCATTTATGAAAGACAAACCATACAATCCATATTAAACTAATAATAAATATTAATATGAATTGATTTTATTAAATTTATAATATAATAACTATTAATAAGAACATGTGTTTCCTCCTGAGAGGTCAAAAATTCAAATCCATAAGGGGGTAGGGTATGTATACCTCCGTAGACTTTACCAGTCAAATCAGTGGGTGGAGGGGGTCTCATACATCAATTTGGTGTTTGGCTTGGCTTTGAACTTGAAAATAGATTATTATTATTATATAATTAATGATATAATATACAATTGATGTGCATATAAATACACATAGAGATGATAAGTCATCCTCTATAGTGACTGACATATACCGTATAATTTATTCATAACTATTACTACTTCTTAAATGTTCATACATTATTACATTATTTATAATATACCTTAGATATGTTATATCAATTCCCAAAACAAAATTGTTTCTAAAATGTTAGATTAATATAACTTCAAATATGTACTTGAAGGACACTATGAATCTCCTTAAACAAGAAAATGACAATTCCATTCCACAGAACCAATAACTTCCACCATTAAAATAGGGAATTCATTATCATCCCTTACTACAACTAATGACTTAGTTAAGTAGTATTCATACCTTCAAATTGTATTCCTACATTAAAAAATAAACGCTCATTGTCATGGTGCATCATGGAATTACATTGAAATTTCTTAATAAAGAAAATTTTAACTAATTGGTATTTCATATTTATACTTTTGAACACTTTGAACCATTATCATTCCATCCCCATATAATATTCAATATGAAGGGTTGGTGCATAGGGTGAAACTTATAGTGGAATACTACACTCTTCAAGATTAATTTTAGGTCATAGAAGTTTGAGTATATGTTTGTATTGGTGCCTTCTAGATGTTGTCTTAATTGAACCATATTGGTGCCTTGTAAATGTTGTGTGAATTGGACTATTGTTTATTCAATACTTTTAGCACTTTATTTAAGGCTCATCTTTAGGACATGAATTATGAGTATATGTGATTTTAAGTATTCAATGAATGTATTCTATAAAAACATACTATATTAACCATCGAGATAAGTTCATCTCATTTCACCAATATGGTTTGCAATGCACCAATATAGTTTGCAATGGAATCACTATCAAAATCCTTTCACCTAAAAGTAGTATGTCCATTGACTTCATAATTTGTTTTTAAAAATGCCATTTTGAAATTATGTCTCACAAGTATTATATGGAAACTTATACTCGTCTCTTTAGCTTACTCCATAAGCATAAGATAGTATTTTAGAGAATACCTATGAAACATTCATTAGACATGGCATGGAACATGTTATTCAGTTCAACCTCACTAAAATTATCACAATGGTGCATCCCTATTAATATGAATAGTTTTAAAAATATAAGTATGAAAGGATTAAAAAGGAACATTTGTATGTCGAGACCATAAATCTTAGTATCTTATGCTATCTTAGGTATCATAGAAAGGAAAATTGATAGCTCTTACGATATCTATATTGATTATAGATCATTTAAATCAAATCACTATCAAGAATAATCTCTCCATGATTTACATAGATGATTTGAAGAACGAGATACATGTGCAATTTATTTTAATATTGACTATGTTTATGATATTAAAAAATACGTGTATGTTTTCTAAACCAATATAATACTTCATTGAGGACTCATTGGGGTCAGTTTCCATGATTCACATAGATGATTTGATGAATGAGATACATGTGTCATTTATTTTAAGATTGATTGGTCTAAATTATTTTTTGGAATGATATGAAGGTGAAAATATAATAGAGATATAACAAAGAAACACATCAAGATATGTCAAGGAACACAATAATACAATAAAGCTCATATTCTATTACTGACTGTCTAAAATACAAAAGATTGTAAAATGCAAAAACACACAAGGTAGCTAGAATGGTAGTAGCTTATCTATGAGAAGAAATGTGTGAGTTACGCTAATTTGCAAGAACATGATAATAATGATGCTCCAAAGGCCTTTTTTTAACATAAATTAGAATAAATGAGAAAACCATAAACATCCAAAAACCTAACCCTAGGACATGAAGCACCAAAAGTCACGTGGGCCCCAATGGGTTAAGTTGGTACATCAACTTATCGGGGTTATAAATTTTTCATACGAACTCCGTTTGGGGTGCATGATAGCTCGCTGGAAAGAACTATCCGAGGCATGGATGATTTTAGGGGATACATTTCGCTCTTAGGCTAATTTTCCATGGGTTTTCCAAAAACGAGATTCATTATTTTAAAAATGATTCGCCCAAATTCTATAGGATAAAAATATTTTACCTTAAAAATTACCAAAATTTTATAAAAACTATATAAAATCCTTATAAATTTGAATATTTTAACAAAAATATTGCCAAACATTTATAGTTGGAATATGAAGGATTAGTAAGATTCACTAAGGTTTCTACATTTTAAAACAAATTTCCATCCTTAAAATTATCCCTGATCCGAGGACTACACATGTTGTCACACTCTATTGTTGACCATAGGCTCGACCAAAAATCACCTAGGAACCTACTGTCTTGATCAAAGATAATATTTTGTGAGAGCCCAAAATGAAACCAAACTTGTGTGAAGAAGAGCTTGGTGGTGGCCTCGACTGTGATGGTATTCTTGTAGGGTGACAAAATTTCCATCTTAGAGAATTGATCAATGCCCACAAGGAAATAATCATTCCCATGCATGTTTGAAGGTAGATCAAATAGGTAGTCGATGGAGATGGACACCCAAGGCCTATCCAAAGTATGAAGAGGAGTGTATAACCCAGTTTTCTTGATGGCGGGCTTGGAAATGGCATGGGAAGTGTAGGATATGATGTACTTGCAAACATATTGTTGAACCTTTGGCCAATGAAAATGATTTTCCAATACTTCCACTATATTTTCTACACCAAAATGTCTTGTTTCTTAGCTGTAATGAGATTCCCAGATCAACTTGGAATGATTTCTTGAAGGAACATTGAGATGGCTCGGATGGCATAACAATCCATCCTGAAGATGAAAATCGAGAATTGTTTTTCTCGCGCTCAATGTTTGATATGTGGTAGTGAAGTCAGAGTCATTATTGTATAATTGTGGCCATCCAAATGTCTCATGTCCATAAAAGTTAAGAACTGTGGTTAGAGCTTCCACCGGGGACACCTGAGGAAATATGCGACATGGTTGGTGTTGCCCTTAATACACTTGATATTCAAGTTGAATTGTTGCAGGTATGTCGACCAGTTCTTATGGGGGTCATTTTGTAAATTTCCTTGTGTTTGTGTGAATTGTAGAGGCCAATGATCAATATGGATGATTGTTTCCTTCCCCGGAATGTAATGATTCTACTGTCGACGTGTCTGCACAATGAAGTACATCTATTTGTCATCGGTGGGGTATCTATGGACATAATCAAATAAATTTTCACTCTGATAGGCTACTACATTCCCATGTTGAGTGAGGAATGCACTTATATCATAATTTGAAGCATCTGTCTCAATGTAAAATGGATGTTGCAGATTTGGCAGAATGAGGATTCGTTCTAAGAAGAGGTAAAATTTCAAATATTTAAATGCTTTCTATCGGGGCATGGAACACACAAAATTGGCCTTCGCTCCACCCTTGGTCACCTGGATTAGGGCCCAAGTGATATGAGAGAACCCCAAAAAAAACCACCAATAGAAGTCAATGAGGCCCAATAATCTACAAAGCTTGGTCATTGTCTTCAGGGATGGCCAATCGCAAATGACTTGGATCTTGGATAGATCGACATGTACACCCTGCTCATCCAAAATATATCCCAAATATTGGATTCTCAACATGCCAAAATAAAACTTCTCCAAATTGGCATACAACTTGTGTTGTCACAGGGTGCCCAATCCCTGTTGAATATGCTCCAAATGTTCCTTTTAAGTTTTGTTGAAGATGAGGATGTCATCCAAATATACAACCACAATTGGGTTTCTGAATGTCCGTAATATATCCTTCATCATCTACATGAATGTGGCCAGGGAATTCGTCCAGTAAAAAGGCATGAAAAAACACTCAAAGAGGCTTTCTTTAGACTTGAAGGTTGTCTTCCACACATCAGTTTTCTCAATCAACACCTGGTGGTAGCCTGAATTCAGATCAATCTTACTGAAAAAATTGGCTCCCTTGAGATGATCAAGAATATAGTCAATCTTTGGAATGGGTTTCAGTTATTGACTATGATATTGTTTAGGGATTTTTAATCAATACAAATTCGTCATGTCCTATCCTTATTATTTACCAAAATAATTGGGCTCCCGCAAGGTGATGATCTTGGTGTGATGTGGCCCTTTAGAATTATCTCTTATATATGGCATTTGATTTCTTCATTTTCCATAATAGAATGCATGTATACAATTCCATTAGAAAGAGGATCATTGGGTTTTAGATCAATGGAGTGCTTTAAGTGACAATGCACATGCACCATAGTAGGCGAGGCAAATATGTCTTTGTACTCATCTACTATTTTGTCCACCTGTTGTTGTTGCGTAGAGAGACCCTATGAAGATGTTTTGGCAGCTGTAGTGACCTTTTGTTCACCTTCTGATCAAACCATACAGAGGAAAAATCTCCCAGTCTAAGAGACCACCTTTTTTCAGTGCTTCTTGGAGATCAAAGAGACTCCAGTGTTTGGTACTCCCTTCGATAACCTATAGAGTTGATCTCCCAAAGAAATAATGAAATTGTGAGCACTAGAAGTCTCACCTAGAATTCTATAGGTGTGGGCCTAATACCCATAAAAAAAAAATTAGGTTTTTAAAAGATAAGAGTTTAGTTCAATGTGTAGAGAATGGGAGAGAAACTCAGTTTAAAATATCAACACAAAACCTCCACAAAATATGCATCAGCAAGCAAGTATTGAATAGTGTCAGACCAATATTTAGAATATAAATGGAAAAATGGAAGACTTAGTAGAACATATAAAATACATGCATCAGGTTACATCGAGTAATTTTGAAACACATACAGTATAAATCTTGCAAAGTAGGAACCTCCTAATCAACAAGAGAGTAATTTGATAACACTTGCACCAGTTAACAAACAATATAACATTCACTGCATTAAGGAAACAAGTACTAAGATGAATCCTTCACCAATATATAGTATCAAAGTAACATTGAAACACAAATATTAAAGTAGAAGAATAAACTGATCATTAACTTATCCAAGATTCTTAAGTCTGGTTACATACTCTCTAGAAAATTTTATAGTTGAAAGTAAAGAAATGAGTATCACAATAGACACTCTCCTCTCTCCAAGAGTTACATCCATCATAAAATAGACAAATACATAAAATATATCTCTAGGAGGTCGCATATGTATCCATGCATTGGATTCTATTCCTTCGATATATGTGGCAATAGATAGACAGACAAAAATCCAACAAAATGCTATATTTCAGGAAGTTTTTAGCAATACTAAATAAAATTGCAGCCAACTCATTGCATGGAGATTTAATGATGTTTGATTTCAGGTACAAGTGTCCCTTGGTGAATACCTCCTAGGGAACCATTTGAACCTCCTCATATAGGTTGCATCCATCCTATAACTCGTATTTATCATACTGTTAGATTTTGCAATGCAACTACTAGATTCACTGCAAACTTTCCTATAGGTGATGTTTTCAATTTTTCTCCCAAATGACAAATTGGGTCGGGCTGATTTTTTGTCAAAACGTCAAAGACATTATGTTTCTCCTTCAAAAAAAATATCAGAAAAACCTAGTTCATATATTTAGATATATGATGAAAATACATATTTTTTTCTTACTAATTTGCTGCAAACTATTTTAATTTTAGCAGTTAGCAGTGCCTTCAACAGAATGTGCTTTGACCTTCTCGTAGCTGTCATTTTTCTTTCTGATCATTACAAATAATGTCAAAACCAGGGATACAAGATTCAAACCTGTTTTCATGCCTTCTATAACCTCTGATCCATGCATGATGACTCCCAAAAACATAAAGTAATCAAAATCATGAACATCATAAGAAACAAATGTTCTTTAGAGTTGAGAAGCAACATATATGAGGAACCATGACAAAACAGATATATTGCTACACAAAAAATTGCTTCTCCATATGCTCTTTTAATTTTTCACTTATTCTTTTGGTGGGCATCCATGAAAACTAAATCAAAACCCCCTTATGATAACAATTGCTACTAGAGTAAGTTATGGAAACTAGTAAATGAAGGTGTTACCGCTAGATTTGTAAGAATTAGGTTTACTGGAAAAAAGATACGTGCTTAAAGAAACAATGGAGAAACTGAAAGAGAATAAAAATGAGAAATGGAGGTAAAGATAAAAACCTAAAACTGAAAGAAAAATCCAATATACAAATATCCAAGTGACTGTATAAAATAGATGGTTTGCAGCACAATTTCTCAGTTTGCAGTGAATTGACAATTTGTAGAAACAAATTTTTAGTCTAAGGTTTCATCAAAAAGATTTTTAATTTCATAGGTAAGGGGAGGAATATGATGCTAAGTGAGGTGATTCTTTTAAAACCTAAGTGAAAGAGAGTTCATATTGGGTTTTAGAAAATGTGTAAAACAAAGGATTCATAGCGTAGTTTGCAATGAATTTGGAGTTTGTAGCAATTGGGGTTTGCAACGAGTAGGGTTTTGGAAACAAGATTTTAGGTAAAACATGAAACAAGTACCTGACATCGAATCTAACTCTCTACTAAAAAGAACCAATCCTATCATCCTTTTAATCTTTCCACCATCGACGTCTTCAGAGAGTTTGCATTGAAATAGTATGCAATGCCATTTAGCACCAAGTCTATCAATTTGTATCACTAGTTACAATTCAGAGTGAGTTGAACTAGTTTGCAGTTCCTTCTTTACAAAAGGAAAAGAAGATATAAAATGATAAACCCTCCCTTTGAAAATTACCCTTTAGATATGTTTGATGATGTGATGGCACTGAAAACTAGAGTTCATCATTAGTGACTTTTGCAAAATGATAATCATAAAAATATTTGACACATGCTCTATTTTTGAATTGTTGTGAATTTTAGGAGATTCTCTTGAATCCTGAACATTCCCTGTGTTAACATTTAGCTCCATGGGGGATGGCATGCTCCCTGTGAGATTCCAAGAACATTGTAGTTGCAGTGCCTTATCTGTCAATTGAATATGATTATGATTTCAATAGTTGTTCACTTGCTTGCAAGTTAAATCATCTTATAGAGACTAACTGCTAGTTCTATTGGGCATGGAGTTATTATTAGATATTTATTATATAAAAAACCCTAAAAAACATATCTACATTCTCTAATGCGAGGTTATTCATCACACACCATACTTCTAACCAAATAAGTCTAGTTGATTATGTGAAATAGAATTTCCAGTGCAACCATGTAATAATTTTTTCGACAGAATGTTCTTCTTGTTTGCATCAAAATGAACAGGTGCAAAAATAATAAAGGATAAAAAATGGAATCAAAAAATCATTCTCATTGCTACAAGTTCCTTGTATGTTGAATGATACAACATTGAAAACCTATGGAAAATCCATCTCCATGTAACTGGCCACTAGGTCCTGAAAATCACGACAAAACTCATGCTAATGCAGAAGCTTGAACTTCTCATCTATCATTTATATTCTATTTACGATACTAACATCCACTTGATCTCCTTGAAGAAGATCATAATAAACACTTATTTCATTCTGATCCAGGAAAAAAAAATTACCTTTAATCTATCCATAAGATTTTTGAGAAAAAATATCTTTAACATCATACAAAGCAAGGTCATCAAGATGAGAAAATAACAGACTATGTTCATAAATTTTAGTAGTAGGAATAATATACTCAATAAAAATTTCATTATGTTGGATTGTTTCACTGTCTTCAATAGAATCAAATGCAAGATTATCATTCAAAGGATTGTACAACTCTATATGTGTTGATGGAAAAGATTGTTCCTCTAAATCATCCTTATATCCATAAAAAATAGGAAGGTCTCCATATACATTTTGAAAAACAAATCCATGACTATAAGAATTTTTTTTTGTAATATCAAAGGTATATGTAATCTAAATATCATCAAATACAACATGAATACACTGTCGAACATCCTTTTTTTCTAAAATAAAAACTAGATAAGATTTCATCAACTAATGAGTCTTCTTGTGCTTCATAAATATTTAACTCTTTCTCATTATCACTGTATTTGTCATAAATTGGATCATCCTAATAAATTTCTAATGAAAAATATCCATATTTATGTTCTTTTATACTATCATCAGCAATATGACTTTTGAACAGATTTGGAATAACTATAGTATCATAGTTATTACTACTAGAAACATTTGGATAAATGACAACTACATCTAGAGTATCACTTCCATCATCTTGAATATCATAATTTTGGAAATATTCTTGTTGTAAAACATAATTAGAAGAATATACAGTAGAGAATGAGACTTCTTCCTCTTCCATATCATAATCATCCCCTTCCTCTACACTTCTAGAAGAATCAACTACTAAATACTGAGTGTATGATGGACATCCCTCGCAACAATATTGAAAAGGACTCTCGGCTAGATAAAATGTATTGTAATATAAATACAAATCAATATGAAAATCCTTCAAAGATGAAATAATAGAGGCATGGAGAGTTTTGTACCATTCTCTTGCATAGACATCTAATGAATACATGAACATTTTCATCAACACATCCTAATGATATAGATCTCATTGATCCATGCACTAATGAAACTTAATAAGATGATGTGCATGATTATCCTCCTTCCTTTCTCTGAATATAGGAAGAAAATATCCCCATTCTGACATATGAGGTACTATATGTGGGAAACCTGGAATTGCAGAAAAGTTAAGAGGTGCAAACCTTTGAGCCAAAACAACAGAAAATGCCTTCAACATTCTGAAAATGTGGAGTTGCCACTGGATATGTCCTTCATGGAGTCACCAAGTGCAATAAGAAGTCTTTTTGTTTACTAGTTTTAGTACACCAATAAAACTGATAATATCCTTTTTGTATAGCCCAGGGAAAAATCTTCAATTTTTCCTCTCCGACAATAATGCCAAAAACGTTAGCACTAAAAGTCTCACCTAGACTGCTATAGGTGTGAGCCTAATACCCCTCATAAAACTTGTACGTTTTTAAACTATAAGATTTTAGTTCAATGTGTATCTTATACAGGTGGATATCGATGGCCACCCACCTCGTCCAACTAGCTCAAAACAATTTTCTGACAATTTTGGCCATTTACTATTTTTAGCAATTTTTAATTTTTGGGGCCAGTTTGAGGGCCTAAATGAAGGTTTTCTATGATTGATCTTCTCAATAATATCTGAAGGATATTATTGAGCCCCCAAAATGAATCTCCTCGATGATACCTTTCTAGCAAGCTATCATGCTCCCCAAATGAAGATCGTATTCCAAAGTTACACCCCTGAGAAGTTGACACACCAAACTACCCAAAATGGGTTCCACAAAACGGTTGGATTTTCATCTTCCGGGGTTAGCGTTATGGATTTTATTTATGATAAAAATTCCTTTGGAGCCTCATTGTAAAAATCACCTTCTTGCGAATGTGAGTAGTGGACACATCTCTTCTCAGAGATAAGCTGTCACCATTCTAGCAAGTCTTTCACTCTCTATTTTTACAGTCTTTGTACATTTTCACTCATTAATAGAAAAATGTGTATTAATGTATCTCTGTGTTTATGGTTGCATTTCTTATACAATTTTTTTATATTATTGGATATATGAGATACCTCTGTACATTTATTTATTATATCTCTGCTCTCATTTCGTGCCGAAAATAATCTGGATAAGTAGCAAATGGGTGAGAAACTCAATTTAAAATATCAACACAAAACCTCCACGAAATATACATGAAAAAGAAAGGCTTGAATAGTCTCAGACCAGTATTTATAATATAAATGGAAAGATGGAAGACTTAGCAGCAAATGTAAAATACATGCATCATGTTACATCAAGTAATTTTGAAACACATATAGTAGAAATCTTGTCAAGTATGAACCTCCTAATCAACAAGAGAGTACTTTGATAACACTTGCACCAATTAACAAAAAGTAAATCAATCACTTCATAATGAAACAATTATTAAGATGTGTTAGCGTTAGAAGTTTCTCTTAGACTGCTTACGAGAAATCCTAGCACATCTTGAATAAAAAATGACTTGATTGGATAACTTGGGTCTTAGGAAACTATGAGAGTGGTTAAATTAAGGAAAAGGAAATAAAGCCATTGGGCATGGAGTCCATGAAATACAACATTTTTGACTTAACATTCCATGGGAAACAAATTAGGTCAAATAAGACCCAAATTAGTTCTGAGATCAAATAGGTTTGAATGAAGAAATCAGGAAAAACACAAATGTAGTTAAGGTTGAAAAGCAACCTGCTTTCAGTCACTACTAGAAGAACCTGTAATAGCTTAGAAAACCTTTCCAAACATTACACAATGAAAGAGATGTGTATAGTGGAAGTTGTTATAATAATCTTTACTACAACATCTTCAACACAATTTCTATTCACATAATCCTTTTATAAACAAAACACATCCAGTAGAAGAAAACTAGAAGGAATATGATAACACATAGAGAATAGACTAACTGATAAAAAAACCTTAATCATAAATTGAGATCTTTTCATATAAATCTAAGACAAATATTGGGAAAACAATCAAACTTCCATACACCTGCAGCTCATCATCATTTCTTAAGAATCCTACCACAGACCTCTTGGGTCTTTTTATCTCTTCCCAAAACTACAGTCTAGAAAGACTCCCCTTTCTTTCTATTACAAAAATGTTTATATATCAATAAAACTAAACCAACTCCCTCTAGCACTCGAGAACTAATATCTAAAAATAGAATTTTGTTTTGGTTAAGCAATAAGAAATATGGAGCTTGTTGGGATCTTTTACCTGGAAAGATGGAAAAAATACAACTGTCGACTTGAAAAATGGAAGTGATTTGAATATTGTTTGGTTGTCGAATCCATGCATTGAGAATACTCTTCCACCTATAACTTTCTTCCTTGAAATGTTGAAAACAAGTTTGAATGCTATCTATGTTCTCTTGAATTATTTCCACATGCCCTTTGACTGTGATGACCAATTCATAGCGTCATTTTGTTAACTGATTTTTCGTAGTGCCTGAAGATTTCGTAGCACACCTCCATATTTCATAGCGCCACTATGTCTGGCTAGGTGATTCCATAGTGCCACTTGTGTGTCTAATATCTCTCTAACCATAATACTTTTTGAAAAAATGAGAGAGGTTTTTCTTATTTGGTATGTGATAAACAAAAAGCTCCTCCAATTTTCAAAAATACCTTCCCATTTGTTCATAATACGAGTTCAAGTTAGTCACTCAAAATTGGTAGAAGCATCCTTGCAAAATAACTCTGCACATTTCTGTAGCACCAATAGTGAACTGGTCATGCTGAATTGGTAGCATCCAACATGAAAACATATTTAGTAGAAACCTATGGAATTCTCCATCATTACACTGCTTAACAGATTTGGTAGCACTTCATGTAGAAAAATGGCAGACCATGCTATATAGACTATTCTGTAGCGCCACGACACTACAAAATGTTTGTGCTCTTCTATATGATGAGACTAATCAAGAACTTTGAGCTGATAGATGAAAGACTTTGTTTAGCCTGTATAGGTTATTTAATTTCTTATGGAGAGGTAGGGCTCTTGTAGCTACACATTCTTGTGCTAACATAGGCTCCATGGGGGATAGAGGCCTCCCTGTGAGGCTCTAAGAACTCTTGTAGTTTCAGTGTCCTATCCTAGGGATGATCCCAACCTTTAACCTATACAACCTGCTATGACCCGTGACCTTCAACTAAAACCAAATGAAAATTGAAAACTAAAACTGAAAAACACACGCTACAAATCTAAAACTAAAACTCACAAAAATGTGGAAAATGAAGCTTTCCCAGGAATCTTATTGCACACACCTACTCTAATTACTGGGAAAATGAAGCATTCAAGTAACATGAATCAACTAGTGAAGCCATTTAATCATTTTGTCAATTGTTTGAATCTTTGAAATGTGCTTCCTTAAGCACCAGAGATAATGCCTACTTAAAGGCACACCAAAGAAGCATTTGGAAATACACTTTCCATTGAAGAAATCAATGAGCCTAGGCTCACTTACTTCTTGCAAACATGCTGCAAATGGATCTTGAAAAACATAATCAATACTTGCCCCTGTGAACATCCACATTTTTGTATTGTGTATAGTACAATGGGCTATGGAGTCATTTTAACATCATTCCCTATCTGATCCAAACTTCTGCAACTTATTCTAACAACAAACGACTAGAAACAAACTTAAAGAATCTCCATGCTCATATGGTGAGCTTATTCGTCTATCTATTCCTACTTCTAACCAGTAAAAACTGGCTAATCATGTGAAATCATGCTTCCAATGAAGCCATGGTAACATTGAGTTGGATGAAAAAACTTCTTGTGTGCAAATAAAATTCAGAGAAGACCTCATGACTTGTAGCATAGTTTTAAGTTGCAACACATACTTACGATCACATTCTGTTTTAATTCCAAAAGTTGCAAAACTGAAAACTTATGAAAAAAACATCTCCATGTAGATGGCCACTGTATCACAGAAAAAAAGTAGATTGATGAACATCAAAGGATACCTTTGCTTGCTAATCAATGTTTACTTCAGCTTTTGATGTGTGGTTGTCATATTCAACTATTTTCAAATCTGAATACAGTTGTGAGCTGATTTTACTGCTAATTACTTATTGTTTGATATATTCTCCGTAAGTGATACCAATTTTATGTTCATGAAGTGTTGCAAACATAAAAGAAGATCTGAAATATTCAACCAAGTTAAACTCATCATGCTCAATGTATTATGCAAACACATAATGGTTGATTTCGACATAATGTTGTTCCTTGATGGACGAAAAAAAAAGTTGATTGAAATTTGATTCATATCGGTCATACACCAGTTGGATGCTATTCAAGTCAACAACATTTGATGTAGGGATCTTCTCTTATCTGTATGAATACTTATCAAAAATAGGTGAACAAAAAACCTGTGCATCTTTCAAATAATGACAAGTAGTCTTCTGATTTTTCTCTTCAATCACAGGTGAAAATATATCATAAGAAAACTCTTGAAGGATTTGAGAAAAATCTTCTTCTATAATTGTTTCTTTATTCAAATCTAAAATCGCAGGTGCATTAGGGACAATATCAAATGCATCTACATCTATGCAAACCTTATTACTATCATCAATGTAATATTCAAGATCTTCCTCACTAACATGATTTTTATTCTAGAAAATAGAGGAAAACTTTGCTTTCTATTGAATATGCTTCTCAAATACATCACAACAATTTTCAAAAAGAATTTCAACTAAAATGATTTTTTTATAAAATATATTGAAAGCATCATCAAAACTTGCCAATGAGTCAATACTTGAAGATGGAAGATATATGCACCAATCAAGGGATGCTCCCTTCAATGAGTATATGAAAAGTTTGATCTGGACATCCTCATGCACAATCTGACATTCATGAACAAACTTGTGAAGATCCAGCAGATGCTTAGCTGGAACCTCCCAATATTCACCTTTAAATGTAGGAAGGGCACCTTCCCATTCACCTCTACTAAGCATTGGGTTTTGAAAACCAACTACAATAAAAAAATCACAAAAGGAAAACCTTTGAGCCAAAATGGCTTCCATAGTTGGATCTCCAGTGGATTTAAATTTTAATATTTAGACAGTGGAGTCTTTATGGTGAAAGATATGAAGTCAATCATGTTTCCTCTTCCTATTCACCATCAAGAAGCGGATCTGATAATTTTTCGTTCTCCTAGACAAGATTTATTCGCTACTTTGTCCCCGAAAACAGTGCCAAAATATGTTATTGCTAGAAGTTGCTCTTATATTGCTTAAGAGCAAGCCTAGCACATCTTGAATAAAAAATGACTTGATTGGATAACTTGGGTCTTAGGAAACTATGAGAGTGGTTAAATTAAGGAAAATGCAATAAATCTATTGGGCATGGAGTCCATGAAATACAACAATTTTGACTTAACATTCCATGTGCAACAAATCAGGTCAAATAAGACCCAGATCAATTTTGATATCAAATAGGTGTGAATGAAGAAATTAGGAAAAACACAAATGTAGTTAAGGATGAAAAGAATCCTTCTTTCAGTCACTACAGGAAGAACCTGTAATAGCTAAGAAAACCTTTCCAAACATTACAGAATCAAAGAGATGTGTATCGTGGCAGTTGTTATAATAATATTTACTACACATCTTTAGAACAATTTCTGTTCACATAATCCTTATATAAACAAAACACATCCAGTAGAAGAAAAATAGAAGGAATATGATAACACATAGAGAATAGACAAACTGATAAAAAAACCTTACTTATCAATTGAGATATTTGCATAGGAAGATAAGACAAATCTTGAGAAAAACATCAAACTTCCATACACCTACAACTCATCATCATTTCTTAAGAATCCTACCATAGACCTCTCGAGTATTTTTCTCTCTTCCTAAAACTACAGTCTAGAAAGACTCCCCTTTCTTTCTAATACAAAAATGTTTATATATAAATAAAACTAAACCGACTCCCTCTAGCACTCGAGAACTAATATCTAAAAATATAAACATGTTTTGGTTAAGCTGCAAGAAATCTGGATCTTGTTGTGATCTTTTGCCTGGAAATATGGAAAAAATGCAACTATCGACTTGAAAACTGGAAGTGATTTGAATATTGTTTGGTTGTTAAATCCATGCATTGAGAATAATCGTCCACTTGTAACTTCCTTCCTTGAAATGTTGAAAATGAATTTGAATTCTAACTATGTTCTCTTGAATGATTTCCACATGCCCTTTGACTGTGATGACCAATTCGTAGCGTCATTCCGTTAACTGATTTTTCACAACACCCGAAGATTTCGTAGAGCACTTCGAGATTTCGTAGCACCACTGTGAATTTGGCCAGGGGATTCCGTAGCGCCACTTCTGTGTCTAATATCTCTCTAAACATAACACATTTTAAAAAACAGAAAGAGGTTTTTGTTATTTGGTATGCGATGAGCAAAAAAATCCTCCAGTTTTGAAAATACCTTCCCATTTGTTCATAATACGAGTTTCAAGTTAGTCACTCAAAACTAGCAGAATCGTCCTTGCAAAATAACTCTTCACATTTCAATAGCGCCAATATTGAACTGGTCATGCTGAATTAGTAGCGTTCGACATGAAAATGAATTTGGTAGAAACCTGTGGAATTCGCAGCACCATCATTACACTTCTTAAAGAATTTGGTATCATTTCAGGTAGCAAAATGGTAGACCATGCTATATAGAAAATTCTATTGTGCGATGGCACTACATGGTGTTTGTGATCTTCTATATGATGAGACTAATCAAGAACTTTGAGCTGATAGATGAAAACCTTTGTTTATCCTGTAGAGGTTATTTAATTTCTTATGGAGAGACAGGGCTCTTCTAGCTGCAAATTCTTATGCTAACAAGATGAATCCTTCACCAATAGCTAGTATCAAAGTAAGATTCAAACACATATATGAAAATATAAGAATAAATTGATCATTAACTTATCCAATATTTTTAAGTCTCATTACATACAGTCTGGAAAATTTTACAGTTGAAAGTAAATAAATGAATCTCATAAGAGCCTCTCCTTTCTCCAAGAGTTACATCTATCATAAAATATAAAAATACATAAAAAATGTATGTAGGAGGTCACATATTGATCCATGCATTGGATTATGTGACTTAAATATATGTGGCAATAGATAGACAGAAAAAAATCCAACAAACTGCTAGATTTCAGGAAACTATTAGCAATATTAAATACAACTGCAACCAACTCATTGCATGGAGATTTAATGATGTTGGATGTTAGGTACAGGTGTCCATTGGTTTCTAACCACCTCCTAGGGAGCCATTCTAACATCCTCAGGTAGGTGGTAGCCCTCCTACAACTCAGATTTATCATACTGTTAGAGTTTGCAGCATAACTGCAGGATTCACTACAAACTTTCTTGTAGGTGATGTTTTCAACTTTTCTCCTACATGACGAACTGGGTCGAAATTATTTTTGGTCAGTAAGTCAAAGACATCATGTTTATCCTCCACAAAAAATTTACAAAAATATCGGTTCGTATATTTCAATATATGATGAATATATGAATTTTCTTCTTACTAATTTGTTGCAAACTGTTTTAATTTTAGCAGTTAGCAGCGCCTTTAGTAGAATGCGTTGTGAACTTCCTGTAGATTTTTTTTTTCTTTTCGATCTCTACAATTGATGTCAAACCCATTAAGAAAATATTCAAACCTATGTTAATTCATTGTATAACCTCTGAGCCACGCAGGATGACTCCCAAAAACATCAAGTGAGAAAAATCATGAACAACATAAGAAAAAAATGTTATTTAGAGTTGTGAACCAACATATATGAGGAACCATGGCAAAATTGATATATTGCTACAAAAACAAATAGTGCTCCATTTGCTTCTTTAATTTTTTCACTTATTCCTTTGGTAAGTATTCATGACAACTAAATCAAAAACCTTCTCTCATAATAGATGCTACCAGTGTAAGTGATGGAAACTAGTAAATGAAGGTTTTACCGCTAGATTTGTAAGAATTAGGGTTTGCTAGAAAAAGGATTTGTGCTTAAAGAAACAGTGCAAAAACTGAAACAGAACGAAACTAAGAAATGGAGGAAAATATAACAACCTAAAACTGAAATAAACCTCCAATAGATAAACTTCCAAGAAACTATGTAAAATAGAGGGTTTGTAGCACAATTTCTTAGTTTGCAATGAATTGACAATTTGTAGCAACAAATGTTTAGTCTAGGGTTTCATCAGAAAGATTTCCAATTTCATAGATAAGAAGAGGAATATGATGTTGAGTGAGGTGATTTTTTTCAAACCCGAGTGAAAGCGAAGTCATATTGGGTTTTAGAAAATGTGTAAAAAAGAGGATTCATAGCATAGTTTGCAACAAATTTGGAGTTTATAGCAACTGGGTTTGCAACGAGTAGGGTTTTGAAAATAGGATTTTAGTTAAAACATGAAACAAGTACTTGAAATCCATGCTATAGAGAACCAATCCTATCATCCCTTTAATATTTCCACCATGAACCTCTTCAGAGAGTTTGCAACAAAACAATCTGCAGTGCTAGTTAGAAACAAGTCTATCAGTCTGTGGCATCAGTTACAATTCACAGGGAGTTGAACCAGTGTGCAACATATTCTTTACAAAAGGAAAATAAGAGATAAAATGATAAACCCTCCCTTTGAAAACAACTATTTAGATATGCTTGATGATGTGATGGTACTAAAAACTATAGTTAATCATTAGAGACTTTTTCAAAATGATAATCATAAAAATATTTGGCACATGTTCTATTTTTTAATTTCTGCAAATTTTAGGAGAGTCACTTGACTCTTGAACATTCCATGTGTTAATAGACAGTATGGGGCCTAGATTCATAAACAACATGACACTTCCATATATACAGTTGTCCTAGCAAAACAGCACAAACTTGAAGGGGGGAAACATCACAAAATGCCTCATCTTTGAATGATTTTATATCATAGTTGGTGAAAACCCTCCTTCTCTCCAAAGGGATGCATGTCCTCCCAGTCTAGGATCTTAAACTCTTGAGTTGGATTATCTATTTCAGACCTTCGATAGC
Organism: Picea mariana; assembly: GCA_032191745.1. Taxonomy (NCBI): domain Eukaryota; kingdom Viridiplantae; phylum Streptophyta; class Pinopsida; order Pinales; family Pinaceae; genus Picea; species Picea mariana. The sequence goes on from JASDQU010100992.1 coordinate 704,680, forward strand.
TCTGGAATGCTTTACACATGTCTCTTTTCCTCTTTATCCGTGGGTCGTATGACACCCGTGATATCTTCTAAGTTCTCCTTCTGATTGGCTTATTTCAGGCGCAATCTCTTCCACACTAGTCCCTCTTCGCATATGACCTCGAGTTGTGACCCTTGGCTTAGCTCCTTAAGCACTTCGGGCTTCGGACTTCAGATGTTTTGAGTATAGCCTCTACCAATTCTTCTGAATTTCAAACCGCAGATTCCTTTGAACAATATCTATGGCTCTCATCATTCACACAACCAACAACTATGATCTCTTCAGATTCCTGACTTTGGGAATATTTAACACACTCCACTCCACAACTCCTAATTTTTGAATCATGAATTGTCTCCACACACAGAGATCAACATTCCTTCTTAACCAATGATCAATGGCTTAGATAATACCTTTATTCTGCTTTGGAACTTCAGGTTTCAGCCTTTTTGACAAGGTCTCCACCGCCTTCTCCCAAATCGCAAACCCCGAATTCTCCCTGGACAATCAATGATACTTATCTCTCCTGCAACCAATGGTCGAGATCCACTTCGCAACTTTGTGCTTCAGAGGTTTTCACCCCTCTTCACTTCAAATATTCTGATTTGTGAATTCTAAAGGATCCTCGTGACTAACGAGTGCATGACTTCTCCAATATCTAACAGTCTAAAATGATTCGTCTCCTCCTGGGCGAATATTAACCCTTTATCTTTTCCAACCTTCAAAAATTCCTCTTCTGAAAGATTTATCCTGCTAAATACTCTGTACTTTTTCTTCCTAAAATGGATTTCTTTGACACTTAGTTGATTTTTGATCATGTGCACTCCTTGCAATAGACCTCTGCATGGTCTTATGAGAAAAACCCAGTTATTTATCCAAACATTTATCCAATTCAAAGACTTTACATACACACTCCTTGCGTTTGATATGCACATTATTCATACAAAAGTTCCATGCTATCTCTTCTGAGCTTCAAGTTGAAAAAGACTCTCACACATGCACTCATTGCGTTCAGTATGCACTCCTTGCATAAACTTACAAAAGAGAAACAATTGAAAATTATTCAAATCTTCATGAATTCATTCATTCACCATGAACCTCATATGTTCACAAAACTCATAACAATTGTAAAACTGTAAAACGATATCAACACTGTACAATTGGATAAATTCTCCTCTGTTCTATTTAATCCAAAACTTCACGGTTACAACTACTATCTCCTACAAGAAATACAAGGAAAAACTTGTCTAAGGAATCGGCTCTTGAGCTCTTCTCGATCCTATACCTTCTACTCTAGCGGATACTTACTCAACTTAATTAAATGCAACCTAATGACTAATAAGGGATAATATCCTGCACCTATAATATCTTACAGTCGTGTAAGGATTTACAATAATGCGTCATTTCAGAAGGTGGCCCAATTATACATACAAATAATTAATCAACAAGAAATTAAAAAAATCTCCACACCACTACCAAGTTGATTAAGAGTTGGTTCAGTTCTTTAAATTTGTTGAGGTGTCGATTTTGGCCTCCACTTTCGCTTTTCTTGATTTGATAGCAATTCTCTTGCATCATACTCCTCTAGCCAAAATATTCATGGACTCCTATCCATGAGCTCTCTCATTGTTTTTCCATGCTTCAAAATATTAGGTTCAGTTACCCAACTTGAATCTTCCACTGGGTGATCTTTCTAATTCACCAAATATTCAGGGTACATATTTCTTTTGGTCTTCTTTCCAACTCTATGTTCTAAGATTTTCTCCATCTGAGGTTTTTCTACTGTGCACATCTGTTCTTCCCACTGAATCTCTTCCTCATCATCTAATTCTCTGGCATCATCTCTGCTATAAGGATATAGGTCTGTAACATTGAATATCGATGATATCCCAACATTATCTGACAACTCAATCTCATAAGCATTTGCTGCAAATTTCTTGAGGATCTTGCATGGTCCTATCTTCTTCATCTTCAATTTATTGTATGTTCCTCTTGGAAACCTTTCCTTTCTTAAATGAGCTAAAAATTCATCTCCCACTTCAAATTGAACTTCTCTTCTTTTCTGATCAACTCTATTCTTATAATTTTGATTGCTATCCTGTAGCTGTCTCCTGAATTGATCATGAAGTCTTTTCATTTCTGTAGAAAAATCTTCTTCTCCAATGCTTCTAAACTCATCTTGTTTCGTTTCTCTCAATTCAACAATACCTATTGGTTGTCTTCCATATACTATCTCAAATGGAATTTTCCCAGTGCTTCTATTTACTAAATTGTTAAATGGAAATTCTTCCTATGACAGAATCTGATCCCATTGACAACCTTGTTCAGTGACTAAAATCCTTAACAAATTTCCCAAAATCATGTTCACCACTTCAGTCTATCCATCTGTTTGAGGGTGATATTATGAACTAAAGGATAAATTAGTTCCCAAACTCTTCCATGAGTCCTCTAAAAGTGTCCTACAAACTTAGTGTCTCTGTCTAACACTATACTTTTGGGAAATCCATGTAGTCTCACAACTTCTCTAAAAACCAAATTGGTTATGTGTGTAGCATCATTTGTTTTCTGGCATGGTACAAAATGTGCCATCTTGAAAAATATATCAACCACAAAAAATATGGAATCACTTCCCTTCTAGGTTCTAGGTAATCCCAATAAAAAATCCATACTAATTACATCCCAAGGCCTTTCTGGAGGCAATGGATGATACAAACCAGTGTTTTGTCTCTTTCCTTTTTCATGTTGACAAATCTTACATCAGTCTACAAATTTCTTCACATATGCCCTCATACCTAGCCAATAATACAAACTATTCCACTGTGCAATTGTTTTGTCATGACCAAAATGTCCGGCTAGACCTCCACTATGTTTTTCTTTCAACAAACTATCTCTCATTGAGCATCTTGGTATACACAATTGACTTCTTTTAAACAACAATCCATCTTGGATTAAATATTCTTCCCATGATTTGTTATCCCTCAACAAAGGATTTTCATATTCTTCATAATCCTCCATAAAATATGTATCTTCTTGATACATTTCCCTAAGGTGCTCAAACCCTATGGTCTTCACTTGGAATTTTTGTACAACCAAACTCCCCCTGCTCAAAGAATCTACACTTTATTAACACTCCCATAAATATGTTTAATGAAAAAAGTAAAATTCTGCATGAATTCTACCCACTTAGCATGCCTCTGATTCAACTTCTCTTGCCTAGTAATAAATTGAAAATCTTGATCATCACTATAAAGGACAAACTATTTTGGAATTACATAGTATCTCCATTTCTTGAAATATTGAATCCTTGCATAAAACTCTTTTTCATATGTAGAATATTTCTCCTTGGTTTCATTCAACTTCTCACTGAAATAAGCAACTAGCCTATTATCTTGACTCAATACTGCTCCAATGGCTATTCCACTTGCATCACATCTTACCTTAAATGTCTTTGCAAAATCTGGTAAAACCAGAATTGGCTGTTCTGTTATCTTCTTTTTCAACACTCTGACGCTTTCCTCAGCCTCCTTTGTCCAATTAAAATACTTATGTTTCTTTTTCACAGTGTCCATTATGGGTGCACATATACCACTAAAATTTCTAATAAATTTCCTATAAAAACTTGCTAACCCATGAAAACTTCTCACCTCAAATATGCTCCTTGGTCAATGTCGTTCTTTGCTTGCTCTTACCTTCTCTAGATCCATCCTCAATTCATTTGAAGAGATCACAAAACCCAAATTTATGAGTTATGTCTTCATAAAAGAACTTTTCTTCAAGTTTATTAACAACTTTTCATGCTGCAACCTCCTCATCCCTAATGTCAAGTGTTTTAAATGGTGTTCCTTTGTTTTTCTGAAAACTAATATATCATCCAGACATACATTGACAAATTTACCTATGAAGTCTTTCAGTACTTCATTCCTCAACCTCATAAATTTGGTTGGAGCGTTTGTCAGTCTAAATGGCATGACTAGCCATTCAAACAAACATTCATTTGTCTTTAATATTGTCTTCCATTCATGTCCCTCTCTCATTCTTATCTGATGATATCCACTTTTCAAGTTTATTTTTGAAAAATAACTTTCTCCACTCAAACAATCCATCAAATAATCCATTCTAGGTAAAGGGAATCTATACCTGATGGTAATCTTGTTGATGGCTCAAGAATCTGTACACATTATCCATCCTCCATCCTTCTTTGGACTTAATATGGTTGGAAATGCACATGGGCTTAGACTTTCCCTGACTAAAACTTATCCAACTACTCCTGAACTTGATTCTTAACCTCTTCATTCTCTCGAGGTGTCAACCTATACATTTCTTTGTTTGGAAAATTGGCTCTTGGAATCAAGTCAATATGGTGGCTAATAATCCTAATGGGTGGTAATGAGTGAAGTAACTCATCCACCACTATGTCAGCAAAATTCTCTAACAATTCCTTGATTTCTTCAGGTAAATCTTCCATGGAAGCATTGGTAAGGATAAATCTTGGCTTCCTTACTACAAAAAATTCCATTTCCTTATCTTTCTTGATCTCATTCAAGAGTTCCTTCCCACTCTTGAGAACTATTTTTGTGTTGGCTTCTTCCTTTTCTTTGTTCTCTTCTATTGGCAACAACATGTGGGTTCTACCATTTTTCTCTAGAGTGTAAGTATTTTTTTCTCCCATCATGAATGACATTCCTGTCAAACAACCATGGTCTCCCTAACAAAATATGACAAACATCCATAGGAATTACATCACACAAAATCTCATCTTTATAACCTCCTATTTTAAACTCAACTTTGCATTATTGACTTACCATTATTTGATGTCCTTTCTGAAACCACGATACTTTATATGGCCTTGGGTGTGTAGTTGTCTCTAGCTCCAGCTTCTCCACTATCTTTGTGGATACTAAATTATCAGTACTCCCACTATCTATAATCATATTGCAAACTTTTTCCTTAGTTTTACAAGCAGTCTTAAACAACCTCATTCACTGAATTGATCCTTCTATTTCCTTCTCTGTCTTTGGAAGAAATTTTCTCGTCATATGGTTTTGTGACTTGTCCTCCTTCTACTACTTCTGCTTCCACATTATTCTAGGCTTCAAAAATGTGTGCTTCTCCTCCTCTTTCATTCTTCCTCTTGGGGAATTCCCAAGACATGTTGTTATAACCCTAAATTTCACCACACATGCTTACCTGGCATCAGGCCAACTCATATCCCTTCATTGCCAAAACATCTGTTGAACAACCTCTTTGAAAATCCTCTTGGGTAAAGGTACACGTGCCCTAACCCACTACTGCACACATGTGAATGCTGGCAGGCCTATTACAGCCCGCGTTTACCTAACAAAACTCAAAAATAGGAAAGTTGTCGACGAGATAAAAAGCTATGGGTCAGTTAACTGAAACTCCCGGCCATGCATGGCCAAGAGTTCGTCCAAAACCCTAGCTCCTTCTAGCCTATTGATGTAGAGAGATCTGACCTATCACCCCGCAGGGTCTCTTCCACCTGACCTCCTGCTCACAGGATCATTCTCAATCCCCTTCTTCTGAGCCGAAGCAGATCCTTGGATTCCCTCGAGAATCTCTGCTCAATTACCCGATCCACAGGTCCTTCTTTACCTTCCACGGCCTTCAACACTTGACCGTGGTTATCCCTGACTCTCTATCAGAGTTCGGGGTTTCACTATTTCTGCTATCAAGAGTTCTTGACCCTTTGAAATCCCGATCACTGATTCTTCGATGAGCGCTTTCGTGCTAGCCGCTCTGAGCTATACTCTCATCATATGACCACTGCCTTGACCGTGATCAATCCTCCTATCAGGGTTTCAGGGTTTGTGATGTTGCGATGCACATGTATTTGCAACCCCCGATCCTTCGATCCCCGATGAGCCTTGACCTCCGTCCAACTGACGACTGGCTCCCGCACAACGGTGATTCTCTCAGTTATGCTATGGCTACAACTGTTCCCCACTGGTCGGGATTTCATGGATCGCGAATCTATAATGCACAAAAATCTCATCCCTGGGATCTCCGATATCCCGATGGACAAAATGTCGATGGTGCCTGATCCTTTACCACCTGTCCTTGTAGACGGACGGTTCAGATCTCGTTGGCATTTCCACTTGGATTTCCCTAATCTCTTGTCAATGGGAATGTCGATCTCCCAATGCACCTAAATGTCGATGGCGCTGGATCTCCGCCACGTGTCCCTCTACCAATGGATGGTCCATATCTCGTCGAGATTTCATGACTTGCACTGCTCCAACTCACACGACCTCGAGAACTCCGATTTCCTGATGGTCGATATCCCGACTGCTAACCCTCGTGCAGCTTCCACAGATCTGATGGATGTCGGCGACCCTGCACCAAATCTAGCAGCTCAGACCTATCTTCCTTCCATGCGCTTCTCCTGAGGCTTAACCTTTGCGCACCTTCTCCGATCCAACAGCTGTCGGGTTATCACACGAGATCCAACGGCTCCGATAAGATCTCCCGTTCGCTTCTTCTATGCACCTTCTGGATGTAGAATTCCAACGGTCTAGAGTTTGTCGATCTATCCAATGGCTGTTGTTGCTCCTTTGAGCTTCTACACTTTCTTCCCTGCACTTGGAAGAATTCTGATCTTTCAAAGGCCTCGACCTTTGCTTCTTTCTTCTCTGCAAGCCCCTTGACTGTGAGCTTCGTTGCACGTATATAAAGATGCCCTTCCTAAGCTTCTTCTCCTCGAATCCTTCAAAGGATTTCAATGTATGCCCTCCTACATAATCTTCTCATGTACCCAGCGTGATATCCATTCTGATCTTACGTAAACACTCAGACTCCTTGGAGGATTTAGTCTTTCTTCTCCCTCGGATGGAGAATGAAATGGATGCCCTCCTGGATATCCTTCTACTCAAGCCTCTTCTTGAGTACTTCTGGGTATTCATCAACCCAGTGGAAGTTCCCTCAGTAGATTCTTCCTTCAACTGGTAGAACTCAAGAGAGTTCTCTTCTCCTCTATGCCTATCTGCACACTTGCTTGACGCCCTCCTGGCGAAGTATCTTCCCCACAGAACGTTCAACAGTTCTATATTCTTATGCATTTATGCACCTGCTCAATGCCCTCCTGGCAGAGCTCTCAGAATCCTCAGTGATTCTATTTCTCTTTAAGAACTCACAGCAGAGTTTTTCTCCAACGCAACCCGTGCGTATGCTCAGTGCTCACTTGGCAGAGCCTTTACAGAACTCACGACTAAGTCTTGTCTGCAACTGTGTCTTCTCCCACACAGCCTTACCTCCTGAGGTATTCAGCAACCTCAAAGGTCTTCTTCCTGAGTTGCTGATTTCAGTCCTGTGCCTCAACACGTCTTTGTCTGACTCTTCAAAGTTCAGAAGTGCATCCTCTGTGCACGGCTATCAGAACCCACAACATTCTGTCACACCCTCCTGGTGTGAATCCTCAAAGACCTTCAACCCTGAAATCAAACACAAATCCTGCAGAATGCATTCACACACATACATTCACTACATACATAGGGAACACACACAAACATCCATACACAGAGAATATGCAAGAAAAAATGCTCCATTTTTATTAACAAATGGCAAATGCCTGTAATTACAAATGTGTTCCTTGCGCTCTCTCTAGCTCCTCTACAACTAGGATAACTTGTCTATCTCAACTAACTCAAAATGAGATCTGAAATCTCTTTTACTTGAGGTGCTCATCGAGCGCTTCCCTCCAGGTTCACCTACTCTAATAAATTACAATCAATGGGTTGTCTAGTCTAGAATCGGATCTAGATCTCAGCCATACACATATTAAATGCCTATCTTATCTACAGCCTGCACAAAGGCATGGCTTCTATGGCTCACCAGCCTAAGCATATTAAATTACAGTCAATTCAAATTTGAATGAGGACCGCGCCTCTCTTCATCCTTTTGAATGTGTGCGCGCTGACGTGGTTGGCTAGCTGGCTGGCTGGCATGGAGAGATGCTCCTGCATCATACTCCATAGATGCAAAAATCATGAGCTCCTGCTCATGAGCTTCCCCTGTAACTGTTGGAATCCTCCTGGATCCCAAACAAATCTCTGGAGCTTTCCATCTGCTCCATTCTGCTTCTGCTACTTCTTTTGTTGCGCTACTGCTGCTGCTTCTTCTCTTCTGCTTAGCCTTTCTCTACTGGCAGTGTTTGTTGATCTCAACATCAGCCTTATGATGTCCTCTATCACTTCATCCAGCTGCTCCAGTGGCTGGCTCTATTGTTGCAGTCTCCTCAGCTGCAAAAATTTTTGGTCATTGGACAGATCATCATGATCTCTGTAAATTCTAACCTTGTACAATATCTACTGCAAACCGATATTCAGAAAAGAACAGAAAAGATACAATGGAAAATACAAACATTACACAGATATTTTTCACCTGGAAACCCAAACCGGGAAAACCAGCATATATTATATTGATACACATTGTTTTACATTGTTTACAATACAATATACATATAGGATCCAACGACATCCAAAACCCTAACCCAATGACTTGGATTAGTCCAAAACCCTAATTCCTTAACCGGAACTAGAAAACCATCGGCAAAAACCATGTGCCGAAAACCACCTAATATCATGTGGTCCCGGAAATATGTCATCCTGGAAATATGTCGGCCCGGCGAAAATATGTCGGCCCAAATAAAAACAAAATTCGGGGGCGCTGCCCTCGAACCCCCACGCGGGGGGCTCCACCCCCTTGCACCCCTCGAGGGGGGGCCTAGCGGTCCCCCCTCTAACCCCCCTGCGTGCCCGGCGCAGGCGCTCAGACACTACTACTCGTGCAAAGAATATAACACATACCCAACAATGTCCCATGCCTTCCTCATCTATTTCCAACTTCACCTGTTGGATGTGCATGCCTTGCACTCTCACCCTTTCTTCTAGGGCTTCTATCTGATCCCACAGATAAACAAAGCAAATGTTGTCTGCCTCTTCCTCCTCTGCTTCTGCAACCTCCTCTGTTGCATTGTTTTCAGCTTCATGGCTGAAAAATGCTGAGCCATTCCTCAGAATGCTCATCATCCTCTTCTTCTGCTTCTGCTGCAAATTCCCCTATTGTAGTCTCTTCAGCTTCAATGTTGAATGCGTTGAGCCATTCCTCAGAATTCTCACTCTCTTCTTTGTCCTCTTGGGAAGCTTCCAAAGTCTCCTCCCATTCTTCTTCTTTTCTGACAGTCATAGATGACTATTCCCCTACTGTTGTTGTATCATCTACAACATAATTTTCTACCTCCTCCGGGGCAGATGGTAGGAATATCCCAATTCCCCTAATCATCAGAAGATCATCCTGATCCTCCACCTCTGTCAGCTGCACCTGCTGATCCAAATTCACCTTTGAATTCATGAGACCCTCAGACAGTCTCATCTGCTCTGTCAGCTCCTCTGGCTTATCCAAATTCATCTGCTCATCCTTGCCCATCTGGCAATATGGGATGCTTCCGTTACTTCCCTAGCAGACTATGAGATCAATCGATCCCATCTTCATCAGCACTCCTTGCTGAATTGAACTCTTCATCGAGCCCATGAGACTTTTAGCTAGTCTCACATTTTCATCTCTGCCCACCTGGAAGTCTAAGATGCTTCCGCTACCCTCCTGGCAGTCTTTGAGATCCCTCAACAATATCTCATCATTTCCCAGCTGGAAATGTGAAATTCTCTCGCTGTCCTCCTGACAGTCTGTGAGATCCTCAACTGATCTCAACTCGTTGCCCTCATGGAAATCTGGAATTTCTTCTGCTCTGCCCTCCTGGCAGTCTTTGAGATCCTCAGATAATCCCAATTCATTCTCTATTCCCTTTCCCATCTGGCAATATGGAAACTCTACACTACTCTCCTGGCAGTCTATTAGATCCCACATCGATCTCTGATCATTCTCTTCACCGAGAATGTCTCCAATCTCTAGTTCACATACCTGAACCATCTCCTCCTCTTCTATGGGCCTAAGGTTTTCAACATACCTCAGCCATCTCCTTAATAGCCTATGCTGTCTTCTAGCCATCAGCTCCCTGACTGGCCAATTCATCTTCATCCCCTTCATGGGCCACTCATGCACCCATCTCGGCTTTTTTTCCTGCCGCATCTTCGTTTCGAGCTCCTCCATCTCTCGCTTTATGTCAGCAAGTTATTTATCCATTTATTCTATTCTCATCAGCTCTGGCTTCTTCCATTCAGCAAGCTTATGGCCTTCAGTAGCCATCTTGCTATGTCTATCAGCCTCCTTGGTAGATCTACTATTGTCACCCTGCATCCCTGAGTGTTCTAACTTCATCTTACAGTCTCCCTGACTGCCTTCTCGACTGCTGCGTACCTACAAACAATCGTCACAGAGTCCTCCAGCAACTCTGTCTTCCTCTGCTTCCTCTTTTCTCCTCTTGCCTGAAATATACAGACAAGAACTCAAGCTCTGATACCACCTGATGTGTGTATTAGAGTGCTTTCCTCCTCTTCCTCTTCCTGCCTGAAATATACAGACAAGAACTAGCTCTGATACCACCTGATGCAGAGAGATCTCACCTATCACCCCGCAGGGTCTCTTCCACCTGACCTCCTATTCACAGGATCATTCTCAATCCCCTTCTTCTGAGCCGAAGTGGCTCCTTGGATTCCCTCGGGAATCTCTGCTCAATTACCTGATCCACAGGTCCTTCTTTACCTTCCATGGCCTTCAACACTTGACCGTGGTTATCCCCGACTCTCTATCAGAGTTCGGGATTTTGCTATTTCCACTGTCAAGAGTTCTTGACCCTTTGAACTCCCAATCACCGATTCTCCGATGAGCGCTTTCGTGCTAGCCCCTCTGAGATATACTCTCACCATATGACCACTGCCTTGACTGTGATCAATCCTCCTATCGGGGTTTCGGGGTTTGTGATGTCATGATGCACATGTATTTGCAACCCCCAATCCTCTGATCCCCGATGATCCTTGACCTCCGTCCAATTGACGACTGGCTCTCGCACAACGATGCTTCTCTCAGTTCCACTATGGTTGACAACTGTTCCCCACCGATCGGGATTTCGCGGATCATGAATCTATAATGCAAAAAACTCTCGTCCCTGGGATCTCCGATATACCGATGGAAAAAATGCCGACGGTGCCCGATCCTTTGCCACATGTCCTTGCAGACGAACGGTTCAGATCTCATCGGTGTTTCCACTTGGATTTCCCCGATCTCTTGTCAACCGGAATGCCGATCTCCTGATGCACCTAAACACTGATGGCACTGGATCTCTGCCACGTGTCCCTCTGCCAACGGACAGTCGAGATCCCATCGGGATTTTGAGACTTGTGCCGCTCCAAATCACACGACCTCGAGAACTCCGATTTCCCGATCGCCGATATCCTGATTGCTAACCCTCGTGCAGCTTCCAAAGATCTGATGACTGTCGACGACCCTGCATGAAATCTAATGGCTCAGACCTGTCTTCCTTCCCTATGCTTCTCCTGAGGCTTAACCTCCGTGCACCTTCTCCCGATCCAACGGCTGTCGGGTTATCACACGAGATCCAACGACTCAGATCAGATCTCCCGTGCGCTTCTTCTATGTGCATTCTGGATGTAGAATTCCAACGGTCCAGAGTCTGTCGGTCTATCCAATGGCTGTTGTTGCTCCTTCGAGCTTTTTCTCTTTCTTCCCTGCACTTGGAAGAATTCTAATCTTTCAAAGGCCTCGACCTTTGCTTCTTTCTTCTCTACGAGCCCTTTGACTGTGAGCTTCACTGTGCATATATAACGCTGCCCTTCCTGAGCTTCTTCTCCTCAAATCCTTCAAAGGATTTTGATGTCTGCCCTCTTGCAGAATTATCTCATGTACCCAGCGTGCTATCTCTTCTGAGCTTACATAAACACTCAGACCCCTTGGGGGATTTAGTCTTTCTTCTCCCTCAGATGGAGAATGAAATGGATGCCCTCCTGGCTATCCTTCTACTCAAGCCTCTTCTTGAGTACTTCTGGGTATTCAGCAACCCAGTGGAAGTTCCCTCAGTACATTCTTCCTTCAACTGGCAGAACTCAAGAGAGTTCTCTTCTCCTCTGTGCCTATCTGCACACTTGTTCGACGCCCTCCTGGCAGAGTATCTTCCCCACAGAATGTTCAACAGTTCTGTCTTTTTGTGCATTTATGCACTTGCTCAATGCCCTCCTGGCAGAGATCTCAGAATCCTCAGTGATTCTGTTTCTCTTTAATAACTCACAGTATATTTTTTCTCCAACGCAACCCATGCGTATGCTCAATGCCCACTTGGCAGAGCCTTTACAGAACTCACAGCTAAGTCCTGTCTGCAACTGTGTCTTCTCCTACACAACCTTACCTCCTGAGGTATTCAGCAACCTCAAAGGTCTTCTTCTTGAGTTGATGATTTCAATCCTGTGCCTCATCACATCTTTGTCTGAATCTTCAGAGTTCAGAAGTGCATCCTCTGTGCACGACTATCAGAACCCACAACGTTCTGTCACACCCTCCTGGTGTGAAGCCTCAAAGACCTTCAACCCTGAAATCAAACACAACTCCTACAGAATGCATTCACACACATACATTCACTACATACATAGGGAACACACACAGACATCCATACACACAGAATATGCAGGAAAAACTGCTCCATTTTTATTAACAAATGGAAAATGCCTGTAATTACAAATGTGTTCCTCGAGCTCTCTCTAGCTCCTCTACAACCAGGATAACTCGTTTATCTCAACTAACTCAAAATGAGATCTGAAATCTCTTTTACCCCAGGTTCTCATCGAGTGCTTCCCTCCAGGTTCACCTACTCTAATAAATTACAATCAATGGGCTATCTAGTCCAGAATCGGATCTAGATCTCAGCCATAGACATATTAAATGCCTATCTTATCTACAGCCTGCGCAAAGGCTTGGCTTCTATGTCTCACCAATCTAAGCATATTTAATTACATTCAATTCAAATTTGAATGAGGACTGCGCCTCTCTTCATCCTTTTGAATGTGTGCGTGCTGACGTGGCTAGCTGGCTGGCTGGCTGGCATGGAGAGATGCTCCTGCATCACCTATAAAAGAAGGGGTAGGGGTAACATTTGGAGGAGAAAAATTATAGCGAAGAAACTCTGCCCATTTTCCAAATCCATTTGTCCCAACCCTTTAGCCTTTCCTCAAGCCTAAGGAGAATTAACACAAAGCAGTTGAAGGACAAAAGAAGAGGAGGAGCCCAGGATCAGGATTAAGGAGTGGTGGTCGGTCTCAACTTTGATTGTAAGTTGAGTCATTTTGAAAATAATAAAAGAATACTTTTCCCATCCCAATGCATGAGTTATCTACGATTTGCGTAATTTATGCTTAATTTCTAACCCCCAAGTAGAAAAATAGAATGCATGCATAGTGTTTTGTCTTGATTGTAGGTTAACTTTGGAAGGAGCAGCGCAAGTAAGCGGGCAAAGCGCAAGGGAGGATCTACACCAAACATCAGTAAAAAGGTTAGTAGTTCCTTTCCATGCATGTGTCTTGAAAGAGGGGTTTAAGTTTTGGGTGGTAGGTTAAAAGGTCATTTCTTTACGGTCAAATTCTGCATGCAAGTCTGACCCTAGTTTTCTAGTCCATAGGGTATTACTTCCCAACAATAGAATTAGCGACCATACTGGGGATATATACTCTTTAGGGTTTCCGGATTTAGTTGAGTTTTTGGGTAGTTTAAGAGATTAGATTTTCTTTTTCTTTGCTTGTCTTTTTCAGTAAGGCCTGAGCTAGCAGGGAGCCTGGTTCTTTATACCATTTTTCTCTGACTGTTGCTTGACGACAATTTTTGGGACACATAGAGGTACATGCGGCCTGCAGAAGGCCTGCATGCGTGTGCCCGCGCCCTAATCTTCTATATCCTGCGTGTGAACGCTTGATGTAGAGTTTTCAGTAGCGTGTAGGACTCAGAAATCTTGAGAGGCATTCCTCCTCTTCTCTGTCAAAATTTTAGATTCTCAGGGGGCTTTCTGGATCCTGTTTGAGTCTTGCCGATTCACAGTCTTGTCTCAGTTTGCGTTGTTGCATTTTTTTATTCCTTGCAATTATTTTTTTTTTCTGTTAAGAAGAAGCATCCAAGCCTTCAAGAGACCCTGGTTATCAATACCAGAGGCCTCTTCCTAGTCTGGGTTGTCTTTGTTTATTTTTTTCTGGTAGTTTATACATACATGCGGCCTGTGCAAGTGCAGCCCATGGGTACACGTGCTCTGTTGTAGCTCAGCACGAATTTGCACGTGTGTTGTTTCAGTGACAGAGGCGTGCTTTGACAGGTTTATTTTCAATCAGGGTGGGGCATTCATCCCCTCCTATGGTGAGAAGTGTTCCTCTCAGGTGTTTGAGCCCAGGGTTGAATAGTCAGTAGGTTAGGGCCTCTTAACCTTAGCCTATTTTTTCTTAGTTGATAGTTGATAGAAAAGATAAAAAAAAAAAAAAAAA
>JASDQU010100992.1:724571-748324 GCA_032191745.1 Picea mariana
TTTTTTTTTCTTGGTTTTGTGCTTGTCGGCATTTTCCCTTTGTTTCTTCATTTAGCACTTAAATAAAAAAAAAATCTCTTTTTCATTTTCTTCGTTGTTTGAAGATTGTGTTTCTGCATCAATAGCTAGGGAGAAGTATTTTTGTTCATAAGTTTTTGCAGTGTATTTAGAGCATAAGTAGCTCGTAGTCGAGTGAAATTCCTTTATGTTTACTGCATGAAATCTTAGAAAAATTGAAAAGAAAAAGAAGTATTTCCTTGTGAAAAGTTGTTGATTTTTGCATTTAGTAAAAGTCATTTGTTTCCAGCATTTTTCATTTGTTTTTGCCTTTGAGTCTTTACACATCATCAGTTTCACCTTCATACCCCGTGATGTAAAAAAGCCCATAAAAGCAATGCTAATTTAAAATCTATTAGACTTTTTGTTTGTAGAGTTCATACACTAGTTCGGGACTAGGGCCTTGGATTAGGTTGGAGAGGAAACTCTCCAAGGCCACTCAAAACCAAACATTGGAGTCTGTGATAGGGAGTGTAGAAGTCCAATTTTGTGGAAGTTATCTGGGACCCCCCTCTAACACACGGGATAAAAACGAGGTCGCGTGAAGAAAGGTAGTGGAGATAACCCCTCCAAAGTCGGACCAAGTGTAGTGGAGAACACATCGAGGATTTGTTTTGGGATTCCGTCATTTGCATTTGCCACAGGGCTTTGTGGGTCTCGAATCTGTTCGAGGTCCTCAGTTGTCTTCCAGACCATTTTCTCTCGATACCCTTGACAGGTTTCGATCTTGATACCCTGCTCATTGTGGTCTACCTGACTATCGACTGTACCCGCCTGGTGACTGTTCGCGTGCTGGCAAACTAGTTGCCAATCTTTCATAGGGACATACACAGGTGACTACGGGGGTATACCGTGGTACCTAGGATAGACATCGGGCCACGCTTTGCAGAGTATACCTGGAGGGTGCTTCCGTATACAAGTTTCACTTGCACCAGTAAGTTGCTCTAGTGTTGGTTGTTGTAACTGCTCTTCAAAATAGTTAGTGATTGCTTGTCTTATCTCTTAGGGGCTTCTTTTTAGTGTGTGTTACTGTTTGCACATGTAGAATACCTTAGCATGTCTTGGATCTTCTCACATAGTTGAGGATCCTAAGCTCCGCCGGTCACGAAGGATTATGGGCCTGCCACCGGTTATACTGGAGCCACCCTTGCCACCATTGAGGCGGAAGCTAGACCAACAAGGGTCTTTCAAAGCAACCGGGTTACAAACCATCGTGCCTGAACAACTCCCGGAGGAATCAACCGCCAATATTGGCTCGGTTGAAACCCCAACCATTGATACTTGTCCATCGGTTAGTGTACCAATCCAATTTTACGAACGCCTGTCAGTGCCTCACACAGCTATGGAAACAAATTTTGTTATTTCCTCTGGGAATTGTTCCATTCCCACCACCGTTGCTACCACAGGAAAAGAATCTCCTAACTTTCTGTTGTCGGCCTGGGCCACCATGTTCTCGGACGCAACTACGTCACACAGTGGACCGACCCCATCTATCGCGGCGGCCACAAATCCCTTCACACCTAGTGCGACAGGCTCTCCGTTATCGTACGGTATGCCTAGTTTGGGCACAAGTCCTGCACTCACTCACTCCACTTTACAGACTTTCGGTCTAGGGGCAGGGAGCTCTAATGCTCCTCTGCAGGGTCAACTTGGGGGCATTCCTGTCCCTTTTAATGCTTTTCCTTACGCTAGAGGTCATATCTCTCCTTCGTCCCCTTTGCTTGGTGGTCTGCATCAGCAGTCCGCCGAGCAGCCTGCACACACGAGTTTATTTGGAGCCAGGAGTCAAGGAACACCTGCACAAAATCTGCCAGTAGGCTCATCACCATTTGTTTGGAATGGGACATTTGGTAACAACACTTTCGCATCCACCGTTTTCCCATCTGGGGGCACTCCCATTTTTGGACAATCTATTCCAGCGCAGGGTACTATTCCTGCGCTGGGGGAACATATAGCAAGACCTTGGAACTCAGGACAAGGATCCATTCCCTCCTTTGGAATTTCGTTCTGGGGTAATTCTTTCCACAGTCAATGGAACCCTGGACAGACTTCTATGCCTCTCCCAGCAGGACCGGCATGGGGTAATCCTTCCCAAAGTCCGTCAAACACGATGAATGCCCAACATCTTATGTCCTTTATGGGGAATCAACCAATGATTTCTCCACAGATGCAAAATCCTTACGATGGTCAGGGCCATGGTTTCTACTAGAATCCAAGCCAGCAACCAAACTTTTCGTGGCAGCCTGGTGCCAGTCAAACTCCAAGACCCTTTTTCCCAAGCTATTAGCAGCAACCCAAACTACCATTCCTGGTGACGTTACACTTGCCAGATTTGACACGGTTGTTAAATGATCCTATTTATCATGATCCACGTTGGCCTCCTATGCCAAAAAAACTGCCTTCGGACATTCCAAAGTTCGAGGCCAAGCCTAACGAAGATCCAGGTGATCACGTGACTACTTTCCATCTTTGGTGTTCATCTAACTCATTGAAATATGACTCCACCTAGTTGTGATTGTTTCAACGCACTCTTATCGGGAGTGCCACGAAATGGTACATCGAGCTTGATCACTCAAGATATTCTTCTTTTGGCGAACTGGCGATGGCCTTCCTTAACCATTTCCAGTTACCTGTGAGATACGACGCTGGCATAGAGTTGCTTGCCAATTTCGAATAGACAACAGTGGACCATATCTCTGATCATATCTAAGAGTGGAGACGCCAAAAGAGTCTAATCAAAGTACCAGTCCCACCAGCATTCCTTCTTGAGTGGTTCCTTAAGTCTTTAGTCTCACAATTATCCAAAGACGTCACGAATTTAGGAGTTTTCTCCGAAGAAGATGCCATCATGAGGGCTCAACAGTTTGAGCTCATATATTCTCAGTCTGGTTTATTATACAACATCCTACCGGATGCACCACGATCGATACTGGATAAAACTAAACAGAGAGTTGGACCACATGCCAACGGTATCATTGGTTCAGCACAAACCAAGCCTGCTGAGCAATTGACAAAACAATTGCAACATTTATCTATATAGCACTCAACGGCCAACCAGACCACTTCTTTGGCTGCTCCTCCTACCCAAACGTCAGAATTACACTCCGTGCAGACGACTAACCCAAAGGCCACCTAGCAGCCTGAAGGGAAGAAAAAACAAAGGAAAAAGGGTAAGGGGGATAAAAAACCCACTAATAATGCTGGCGAGGGCACCATGGAAAAATGGAAGGCAAGGTATCCATGCAACTTGTGTGTGGAAGGCCACCCGACCCATCTATGTCCTCGACTTGTCGAGGCCCAAAAGTTTGTCACACATCAACAGCAAGCCATGTTGACTAATCCCTTTCAGCATGGGAAAAATTTAACTCAAGCGTCTACAAGTGCCGAAGGGGGTAGCCAGGAAACCTGCCCTTCTCCAAACAATTCCTCATCCACAAACGTATATATGGTTAGGGGTGATGCTTTAATAACGACTAGAGCGCATGACTATAGTAAACCAAGCACCTCTGAGAAGGGTAAAGAAGCTAAGATCCCATCTCTTCCTCTACAGATCGAGAATACGTTGGGTGAAACAATGACACACATTCCGAAGGGTGCCTTTAAGAAATCTTCTCACAACCCAAATGCAAGGGCTGCCCAGAATTACTCTATGGTGGAAGATTTATCACAAACCCCTTGTGCGATGTTCGCTTTGGAGGTCCTCCAAAGCTTCCCTGCTAAGAGGAAAGCCTTGTTGACTGCTTTAGGCTCTACTGAGACTTGTAACCTAGGTACCATCATGTTAGATACGACTGAATTAAAATCTCGTCTGCCTTACCATGTCACATTTCAGATAGTAGTGGCTCATCCCACAAAAACTTTTACATGGAATATCTTCCACACGGTGGTCGATGAGGGTGCTTCGACTTGCATTATGTCATTAGCATGTTGGAAGGCCATTGGTCAGCCTGCTTTGTCTCCATCACCTACTCTCCTCACTGCATTCGACGATCATTCTTTTCGACCACATGGCATCGTTCCTTCTTTCCCTATGCAGTTAGGAGGGAAGACCGTGTGTGTTGAAGTAGAGGTATTCGATGCTCCCCTCGACTATAACCTCTTGTTAGGTTGGAGTTGGACCTATTCTATGCAAGCTGTGGTTGCTACAGTTTTCCGAGTCTTGTTATTTCCACATGAATGTCGGATAGTGACCATCGATCAATTGTCCTTCTCTAGACCTGACCCAACTTTGGGGGCATCCACCGTTCCCATGATTGATAATCCTCAACCCGGTGTCATTAACATAGGAGTTGGTTTGTGCCCATCCTTGATGGGTACCTTCGATTACCCACCTCCTCATGACGATGTCAAGTTTATATCTAGTCACCACAAGGCTGAGATTTTTCACGTTTCGTCATTCCACACGACTTACTTTGAGGATCCGCGGATTCTTCCTTCCCCATCAGATAGGATGGATGAGACAGGGAACTCTAGCATGTCCATGCCCTTGTCGGCTGCTGAAGTAGCGTACTCTTTAGTCTAGCAAGCTTCAACTAACCCTGATTCGACTCCCGCACAAGAATTGGATCCACTTCTAGAGCCTATTTGGGCTCAGGGTTCTCTTGCTACCACTGATTCCTTAGACTTAGTCTTGCCTTCTAACGAAGCTGTAATCGAAGAAATGACCAGTCTGAACAAACCTTGGGAAGATCTTCATCATAGGTCATATTTCCTCCCAGAGTTACACCGAATCGAGGCAGGAGAATTCACTATCACCATGACGGGAGGTCAGCCGTGTCCTATTAACCTCTTAGCTACACAGGAAATTTATGCTGAGGGGAATATGGCGACTATCACTCAAACCACACCTTTTAACATCTCCCGAAACCCTAGCGTCATGGAGAATGTCTTCGTCGGAGCAGATTGCTCCCCCGAAGAGGTTCAAATTTACATGGATCTTTTCAAATAATTCCACGACGTTTTTGCCTGGTCTTATGAGGAAAGGCCAGGTATCGATCCAAAAATAGTTGAACATGAAATCACAACATATCCTGATGCTAAGCCTGTGCGACAAAAACTTCATCCAGTCAATCCTAAGAAAGAAGCAACCATCAAGATGGAGGTTGAGAAATTGCTCAAGGCAGGGTTCATTTACCCTATTCATTTGACTCAATGGGTGTCCAACCCCGTTCCGTTCGATAAAAAACAAGGCACAATTCGTGTATGTACTGATTTCCATGATTTGAACAAGGCATGTCCAAAAGATAATTATCCAACCCCATTCATTAACCAGATCATTGTTGAATGTGCCAGCTGTGAAGCTTTTTCATTCATGGATGGTTTTTCGGGCTATAATCAAATTCAAATCAAGCCTGAAGGCCAACACAAAATGGCATTCATTTGTCCGTGGGGTACATTCACCTATCGCAAGATTCCTTTTGGCCTTAAAAATGCCGGAGCCACCTTCTAGCGGGCCATGTCTTTTGCATTTCATGACCTCAAACATATAGTCGAGGCCTATCTAGATGATTTAGCATCACGCTCTCGCAAGCAAAAGGATCATCCTACACACCTCAGACTAATCTTCAAACACTATCGCTACTTTAGGATTCACTTGAATCCCAACAAGTGCATCTTTTGCGTCACGTCAGGATTTTTGTTAGGTTTCATCATATCAACAACAAGGATCATGGTGGATCCTCTTAAGGTGGAGGCAATAATCCAATTGCCCCCCCCACACACCATCTTACAACTTCAAAGTCTTCAAGGCAAGGCGAACTTCTTACGACGCTTCATCACCAACTATGCCAAAATCACCAAGGGATTTATGCGTTTACTAAATAAAAATGTTCCCTTTTTCTGGGACGAAGCCGCTTAATGCTCTTTTGACGCATTAAAACACGCTCTCACAACCGCACCTCTGCTACGACCACCTAATTATAACAAAGATTTTGTATTATATCTGGCTGCTACAGAGTCAACCATAGGCAAGGTTTTAGTTTAGGAAGATGATTAATTTTCAAAATACGTGATCTATTACCTGAGCTGAGGCCTCATAGGACCGAAAATTAATTATTCCCATCTCGAAAAACTTGCATTGGTAGTAGTTCATGCTGTTCAACGGTTTCGTCACTATGTTCTGTTTCGCAAGACCACCGTTGTTGCTGTCGTGAATCCATTCTAGTACATGTTGACACGACGAGTTATCGGTGGCAAAATCAGTAGATGGATGGTCATCCTCCAAGAATTTGACTTAGATTTCGTTTCAGCAAAGTCCAAGAAGTCATTGGTCTTTGCGGAACTTATTTCGAAGCTTCCGGTTGAGTCAGGTGATGTTGTGCCTGAGGAATCGCTTATCCAGAGAGATATGTTTTTGATTGAATCTTCCGACCCCTGGTACGGAGATATGCCGATCTATCTCTAGACTTTGAAGTGCCCCACCTCTGCTTCTCGTGATAAGCTTCGGTGGATACACCATCAGGCTAAGAACTATCTCATACTCGATGATACGTTGTATCGGAGAGGTGTAGATTGCGTCTTGCGTCGATGTCTCACTCATGAGGAGGCCGTCATAGTGCTCAACGATTGTCATACAAGAGCTTGTGGCGGTCACTTATCAGGGTTGGCAACAGCCCAAAATATTTTATGAGCAGGTTACTTCTGGCCCACACTTATCAAAGATTGTATCGAGTCGGTCAAGAAGTGCCATCCGTGCCAAATCTTCTCTTGGAAGATGAGGCCACATCCTGCTCCTATGTTTCCTATCATCACAGTTGGTCCCTTCACTAAGTGGGGGATTGATTACACTACATGCAAGCCCCCGTCAGCAAGGGGGCACCACTATATCATCATATCTTTCGACTACTTCACTAAATGGGTCGAAGCTATGCCAACATTTAAAGGTGATGGAGAGACTGCAACTCTCTTCTTATTCAACCAGATTATACCATGGTTCGGTGTCCCAAGAGAGATTGTCACTGACCATGGCAGTCACTTTCAGAACCAAATGATGTCTGAATTAACATCAAAGCTTGGGTTAAGGCAGAAACATTCATCACCTTACTACCCCCAAGCCAATGGGAAGGTGGAAGCTGTAAACAAAACTCTTAATACTATCCTACAACGAACTATCAACTCAACCAAGTCAAATTAGCATTTGATGTTATACTCGGCATTATGGGCTTACCGAACATTTGTTAAGACTGCAACTGGTTTCTCACCTTTCCAACTTGTTTATGGGCTGGAGGCAGTCTTTCCCATCGAATGTCAAATTCCATCTCTGAAATTGGCAGTACAATTATTGCCAGACACTTCTCCACTTGAAGAGCAGTTAGTACACCTTGAGCAGCATCGCGATGCAGCCCTGGCCAACGAGGCTCATAAACATAAGGTCAAGTGTCAATATGATAGGTCCATTCATCCTTGGATTTTTTCTGAGGGCGACCTTGTCCTGGTCTATGACCAAGATAAGGACCCCCTGGGGGAAGGAAAGTTTAAACCCATGTGGTTCAGACCCTTCATTATTAAAGAGGTATTGAAAAAGGGCGCTTATTGGTCGATTTTGAAGGGAATGCTTTGGCGGAGCCTAGAAATGGGCTCTACCTCAAGAAGTATTACTCATAGAAAGGTCACTGTGGGTAACTTTTTGTAACATATGTATAGTCTTTGTACTATTACTTTTTTACGTTTCTTTTAAAAAAGTGTTATGGACGTGCCATTGATGTTATCTTTCATCAATATGGCAGATGTCAAGTGAGTCTGAGGTGTTCGTTGGGTATGCGGACGGTGCTAGTCGACACACGCAGAGGCTTGCCTCCGCAGCTTGGGTAATGTTTACACCATAGGGTCAGTTTTTATCTTTCGGAGGTATATGCTTAGGTGACAACACAAATAATGTTACCAAGTATAGTGCAGTTATTGAGTTGCTTTGTGATGCATTGTCATTGGGTATCTCTCATCTCCGGGTCTATCTAGACACTCAATTGGTTGTGTCACAGCTAAACAGAACATACCAAGTTCATGATCCAACTTTACACCGATGATTCCTTAGGGTACGTCTCTTAGAACACAACTTTGATTACATTACATATTTTCATGTTCCTAGGAGATTAAACCAAATCACAGATACTCTAGCTAATCACATTTTAGATTGGCATCTTGCCCACACATAAAAAGATCATGGACATAAACATGTAAATACATTTTTTCACACATAATCCATAAGACACAAAAAGAGATAAAAAAAACCATATATAAACATTATAAAATCCTCAGAGTAGATAGATGGGCACAAGCGCCTCAAAAGTGGGAACAGTAACGAGTCAATGGGATTATGCCCTCAAAAAATATATGCATATCAGTGCTCGTGGCACATAAAAGTATAAAAGTATGTTCAGAGCCTATGGGCCCTATTATAATCATGTACAGCTTGGGCTAAATGCCTAAACAATCGGACCCATGTCCGAGGTTCCCCCACAACATGAGTCTGCATGGATGGCGGCAGGTCCTTTATCTCTGCCATGGGAACTGTGCGAGTGAGCGTAGTAAAGTTCTGCTCAATTCGCCTCAGGACCCTCTTGGCCTCTCCTACTGGGAGGTTCCCTGCTACTGCTGCTCCTCTAGTGGCGGAAGCTGTGGCTTCTGGCCATGGGCGACGCCTGTTCCATGCATAGTCAGTAGGTCGCACAAGTCCCACATCTGCATGCAATGAACGTTCACCCATCAAAAACTTTGGTATACAAAAACATGATATATATATCAAAAAAGACATAAAAATTACATATGCAAACAAAAAAACTATGCAGGTGGAGACTTACCCATCTCCCCTCGCTCCTCACCAGGAGGCACTGGTATCTATGGATCTCTAGAGAAGTCGATCCCCGCATATGGGTAGTCCTCTATAGCCGGGATCTGTCGTGACAGCCAAGCAAAAAATTCATCATTGGAGGCCTCCATGGTTCTTCCACCACCCTGTCGCGGTAGTAACACTGCCCATCTGCATACTGCGGGGAAAGTGGCCAGATGTCCTCGTACTGTCAGCCAAGGATTGAAACATGGAACTCTCTCGAAAAAGAATGAACACAGGATGGTCTGAAACCCAAAGTCATTGTGTGTCCACTGTCAGCAAGCTGTCAATTGACTTTTCATGCACTCCAACAGTGTGGTACTCCAATAAAAAATTTGTGCATTCATGCACTGGATCGCATAGTTCATCTGTGTGCGCAAAGCCTGGTGCACGACTGCTGAGCCAGTAATCCACCCAATGAGCAATAAAACAGTCTGTAGGGCGAGGCTGGTAATCCTACTAACATGTATCGATGAACCTCTATGATCGGTCCCAGCCTCACAGTATTCATCGATCAGCTTCGATACTTTGCTCGGTCCCGTAGGAAACGTCTGAAAGTTGACCGGTTCCCCTCTCCTTGAGAGGCCAGTCAAAAAATAAATATCCTCGGTGGTGGGCACCAAGGATTTCCCCTCCAGCATGAACGCCTCTGCATCAGGGTGCCAGTAATCAACCAAGGCATTCAGTAGCCTTGGTTGTGCATGCATGAACGGACACAAAATGAATTTTACCAACCCGCACTGCGTCAGCACAGCCACAACATTCAGATCTACAACCACTAAMTCATTGGCGGCCTCGTGCTCCCTTTCCCTCCACTAAAAATACATCCTGCCAACACACCAAGGTAAAGGAGAGTCAATACATGTTTTCATTGGCTTTTTCATCATGCGAGGGGGGTAAACGTGTCCTGTAGAGGTGATAGTCTCGAGTACCCGTGGGCTATCCCTGGACAGCCCRCGTTTGCCTAGGGCCGACCTTTTTGAGGTCGACGCCCACCCCCAAAACTCAACTAAATGCTACAAAGGAAGTATTGAATAGCTAGATAAGGGAGTTTGTACTTACTTGGTCCAAGCAGAAGTCCGTTTCGTCCACTGTAGTTCCCAGAATCACAATCTTTAGCAAAGGGGGTCTTTTGGCTCCAGAGTCAATTTCCAAATCAGTAGTGGTGATAATGAGCTGCCAGCTTCTATTTATAGACTTTTTGGCCTCTTTTTGTCACTTTTTTGGGCCCCTTTATCAGTTTCTTTATACCAAAAACCATTTAGAATGATACGGGAGTTATATGGGAAGGATTTGATTAGGTATTGGGACAATTTTTTGAGTTTTGAAAAAAAAATAAAAAAATATTGACGGTCCATAAAAAAAAATTATTTTTTCAAAAATCAACTTGAGCATATAGGTTAGGATTCTACCCCAAATTTTGCATCTCGTTGCCTTTTTTCTTATGATATAGGATCAATCCCATCCGGTTGTGACATGGAACCATCATATCTACTCTACAAGTGTCGCAACTTGGTGGTAGAGCTTACCCAAACAGGATGCCCTAGGTAGGTCCTGGTTGCATTATGGTGTCCATGCCGTTTCTAACAACACTGTAGGCTCGGGAGTCTGTATAGTATTTCATGAATATGAGTTTGAGCCTCATTTTCATGGGTATTTTTCACTCTTTGACTTACCCTCTAGACTTCCAAAACATAATAGGTCTCCTTTTAATCCCTTTTCAGACCCTCTAAACATGAAAAGATTGCCGAGCAATCTTGTGGTCTTTCACGCTCGTTAAACTGAAAATTGAAGTCACGTCTTTCTGGCGGTAGTTTAACCCTTTTTCGGTCTGGATGGTCAACTGTACGAACAAAGGAATACTCTATTGAATTCCCATTCTTTATAAGAGTATCCTCAGGTATAATTTTATTCCTTTTTGGGGCCTGAGGGACTAAATTTACGAAAAAGAAACCCTCACAAAGTCCATAGTTAAGATATTTTACGACACCCTAAAATTGAAAAGATTGTCGAGTGACCTTATTATTTCACACTCGTTAAATTGGGCCAGAAGAATATTCCTGATGGAGTCCATAGTTAAGCTTTTTTCAGACTCCTTAAAAGTGAAAAAATAGCCGAGTGATCTTGTCCTTTTCACACTTGTTAAAATGGTTTTGAATTGATGTCTAATCGGTGCTAGTTTACCCCTTTTTCGAACCGAATAGACTATTTTCGAAAAAGGTACCCCAATGGAGTCTCATTTTATGCTTTTTTAGACTCTCTAAATATGAAAAACCACTGAGCTTCCCTTCCCTGGGCTCGTTAAACTTACATTGAAGGATGTTACCATTGTGTGTTCTATCAACCGCATTTGCATATCTTACCCATCAGCCTTGTAACAGTTTGCTTCTGCGTCTTAACACCTTTGGCCGCTGGAGGATTTTTCTCAAGTATCATTTCCCTAGAACATCAGTCTTTTCCTTGTGCCTTGAGCTTGTATGTTTGCGGTACTCGTTCCTCCATTGTAATGTAATATTCCTTTATTCTTTTTCAAAATCATCAAAAAGAGCAAAAAAATCAAATATACCCCAAAAAGAGGATGGGAAAAGTATTTTCTTTATTGGCAGCATAATGAGTCACCCTTGGATAAATCATATCTGTTTGTTTGATCATCAGACTATGGGATGTATTACGACCTTAGGAATCTTTTTCTCGCTATATAGAGTTGTGTCCTCCACCGTTTGGTTTCTCTTCCAAACATATGGAGAGTTTTCATTGCCTCCTGCTTCGTAGACTTATGATTAACAAATATGTTGCCTGAGTCTTATCACTTGTCGTGCTATTGTCCAAGGGAAGTTTTTCACTAAGCCTGAGTCAACCCCTCTGCAATATGTCTCTTGTCCGCATACCCGACCATCCTGAACATCCAATCAAGTCCTTGTTCGAAATCACTGAAGCCTTCAGTCCAATCATCAAGATTATCAAGTCCATAACCGACGAGTCGTCGAAGACCTCTGGGTAGTGCAGTCGTACACTCATATTACACTCCTACCCGAGTTGTAGAATATTTTGAAGTTGTTGCTCGAGCTTTGAAGTATAGCCATCAGGCCGAATCATCTTCTGGGAGATGGATACTTTATATGTATATCTTTCTGATTTCGAGATGTAGCTCCGCTGTGTATTATTCGTGGCTACTCTTTGTAGTTATTTGACATGGATCTATAGTGTATTTGATTGGTAGCCATGGTTCTATTTTATCCCGAGCATGGGTATGCCCACCTCGGTGAGACATTTGGTATTTTGCAGATGACACCTCCTGGTTTCTGATTCTTGGGCTCCCTCATTCAGCATATCAGTACAGATTAGTAAAAGATTGGTAATGTATTTCAGCCATCAGATGCTCTTCTGACCTCACACATTAGGGGGCATCTGTTATAACCCTAAATTGCACCACACATGCTTACCTGGCATCAGGCCAACTCATATCCCTTCATTGCCAAAACATCTGTTGAACAACCTCTTTGAAAATCCTCTTGGGTAAAGGTACACGCGCCCTAACCCACTACTGCACGCGTGTGAATGCTGGCAGGCCTACTACAACCCACGTTTACCTAACAAAACTCAAAAATAGGAAAGTTGTCGATGAGACAAAAAGCTATGGGTCAGTTAACTGAAACTCCCGGCCATGCATGGCCGAGAGTTCTTCCAAAACCCTATCTCCTTCTGGCCTATAAAAGAAGGGGTAGGGGTACCATTTGGAGGAGGAAAATTATAGCGAAGAAACTCTGCCCATTTGCCAAATCCATTTGTCCCAACACTTTAGCCTTTCCTCAAGCCTAAGCAGAATTAATGCAAAGCAGTTGGAGGACAAAAGAAGAGGAGGAGCCCAGGATCAGGATCACGGAGCGGTGGCCGGTCTCGACTTTGATTGTAAGTTGAGTCATTTTGAAAATAATAAAAGAATACTTTTCCCGTCCCAATGCATGAGTTATCTATGATTTGTGTAATTTATGCTTAATTTCTAACCCTCAAGTAGAAAAATAGCATGCATGCGTAGTGTTTTGTCTTGATTGCAAGTTAACTTTGGAAGGAGCAGCACAAGTAAGCGGGCAAAGCACAACAGAGGATCTACACCAAGTATCAGTAAAAAGGTTAGTAGTTCCTTTCCATGAATGTGTCTTGAAAGAGGGGTTTAATTTTTGGGTGGTAGGTTAAAAGGTCATTTCTTTACGGTCAAAATTTGCATGCAAGTCTGACCCTAGTTTGCTAGTCTGTAGGGTATTATTTCCCAACAACACATGTGTATTGTCTTTCCATAGGCATACCATTTCACTTCACCTCCTCTACCTCCTCCTCTTCCTCGAGGAAACGAATTTCTCCCACCAAACAGTCTTCTTCGAGAACTTCCTCCCCTTTAAAAATGACCATATGATTTCTCAATCTCATCCCTAATTTTCTGCACCTTATCATAGACAATTCCCTTACCTCTATTTGAGCCTCTGCCTCTGCTTCGCTGACTCTGGTTTCTGGTCAACTTTTCTTCTGCCTTCAGTGCAATCTGATAAGCATCCGCCATTGTAATTATGGTCATCATGTTGATCTCATCCTAGATTTCATACCTCAAGCCATTTATATACCTGAAAAAAATTTCATCATCTTTCTCCCTTTGTCCAATCCTGATATTTAGCCTATAGAACTCTTTTGTGTACTCTTTCACTATCATACTCCTCTATCTCAAGTTTTGTAACTTCTTGAACAGATTTATCTGGTAATCCTTGGGCATGAATTTAGCTTTCAATTTGGCTACCATTCTATCCCAATTCTTTATCTTCTATTTGTATTTTCTCCTCCTATCTACCTGCACCTCATCCCACCATAGTGTTGCATGTAATTTTAATTTGGTGGCAACATGTCTCACCTTCTTCCCTTCATCAACATCTTCATAGTCAAAATACTTATCCATGGACCTTGCCCAATCCAATAGCTCTTCGGTATCCAGGTTACCTTCATACATTGGGACGTCTATCTTTTCTCTAGCTCCCAACTTCACAATAGCTTTCAATAAGAACTCTTAGGCCACATATTCCCCTGTAGCTTCTTCAACTTCTATTTCTTCACTTTCTGCATCACTGATGTCTCTAGCACCAAGTGTTATCCTCTGCATCGCTTCCATCGCTTCCAACCTTGCATGAAGCTCTCTCATTTCTCTTGCTACAACACTATTTATGATAGATGGTTCTATGCATATCCTCGGACGCATTGTTTCAATTGTTTCTAATACACAGAGTACAACTTCAAAATTTTTCAGGCTTTGATACCACTTGATGCAAACCCCCATTCTCTCTAAAGGGTTGCGTGACCTCCGAGTCTAGGATCTTAAACTCTTGAGCTGGATTAGCTCTTTTGGATCTTCAATAGCTCTACAACTCTTTACGCAGGTCTATTTTTATCTTTATCCACAGGTTGTATGACACCTACGATCTCTTCTAAGTGATTTTTCTGATTGTCATAGATTTTAGGTGCTATCTCTTCCACACTAGTCCCTCTCCGCGTATTACCTCAGGCTCTGACCATGGGCTTATCTCCTTAAGTGCTTCAAGATTCATACTTCAGAATATTTGAGTACAAACTCTGCAAATTCTTATGAATTTTTAACTGCATATTCCTATGAACGAGATATACGACTCTCGTCATTCACATAACCAATGGCTATGATCTCTTTGGATTCCTTCCTTTGGGAACATTTAACACACGCCACTCCACAACTCCCTATTTTCAAATCACGAATTGCCTCCACACATGGAGACCAACGGTCCTCCTTAACCAATGATCAACAACTTAGATCATACCTTTATTCCACTTTGGAACTTTGATTTACGTCCTTTTTGACAACTGCTCCATCATTTTCTCCCGAATCGTGAACCCCTAATTCTCCCTAGACAATCAACAGTCCTTATCTCTCCTACAACCAATGGTCGAGATCCACTTCATGACTTCGTGCTTCAGAGGTTTTCACCCCTCTTCACTTCAAATATTCTGATTTGTGAATTCCAAAGGATCCTCGTGACTAACCAGTGTGCGACTTCTCCAAGATCTAATGGTATAAAATGATTCGGTTACTCTTGGGCGAGTCTTAACCCTTTATCTTTTCCAACCTTCAAAAATTATTCCTCTGAACGATTTCTCCTGTTAAATCCTTTGTACTTTTTCTTACTTCAAACTTTAAATTCCTAAAATGGATTTCTTCAACACTTATTCGATTTCTAGTCATGTGCACTCCTTGCAATAGACCTTTGCATGATCTTAGGATAAAAAATGATTTATTTCTCCAAAGTTTTCTACAAGTCAAAGACTTCGCATATGCAATCCTTGTGTTTGATATGCACACTCTACATAGAAAAGTTCCACTCTATCTCTTCTAAGCTTCAAGTCAAAAAAGAGTCTCACACATGTACTCCTTGTGTTCAATATGCACTCCTTGCATAAACTTACAGAAGAGAAACAATTAAAACTTATTCAACTCTTCATGAATTCACTCATTCACCATGAATCTCATACATTCACAAAACTCATAACAACCGTAAAATTGTAAAACAATATCAACACTATACAATTGGATAAATTCTCCTCTGTTCTATTCAATCCAAAACTTCATGGTTACAAATACTATCTGCAACAAGAAATACAATGAAAAACTTGTCTGAGTTGGCTCTCGAGCTCTTCTCCATACTATCTAAGTTCTAACACCTTCTACTCTAACGGTTAACTACTCAACTTAATTAAATGAAACCTAATGAATAATAAGTTCTAATATCCTACACCTGTAATATCTTACAGTCGTGTAAGGATTGACAATAATCCATCATTTCAAATGATGTCCTGATTTTACATACAACTAATTAATCAACAATAAATTCAAAAAATATCCACACTGCTACCAAGCTGATTAAGAGTTGGTCTGGTTCTTTCAATGTGTTGAGGTGTCTATTTCGGCCTCCACTTTCACTTTTCTTGATTTGATAGCGATGCTCTTGCATCAATAGTGCAAGAAACATTGTTGGCTAACATAGATGTCTCCTCCCTGGATGAGCGAACCGATGTTGTATGGTTGAGGATGCGGTGTCGTTGTCAGGTTAAACCTCATGAAAACCTCTAATGAGATCAAGTTATTCTTTCTACCACTATGGTGACAGGCCAGAGTGAACTACTCAATCAGATCAGTTAAAATTCCAAAAGGAAGGTCCCAATTAGACCCACTCTCGTTTGGGGTAGCACTTCCGACCAGATTTTGGGCTAGTTACCAACTAACTAAAAATAC
This sequence comes from Picea mariana, assembly GCA_032191745.1. Taxonomy (NCBI): domain Eukaryota; kingdom Viridiplantae; phylum Streptophyta; class Pinopsida; order Pinales; family Pinaceae; genus Picea; species Picea mariana. The sequence continues at coordinate 740,750 of JASDQU010100992.1, forward strand.
TAACTAAATGTGAATATGAAAACCAAAGGTTCTCAAATGAATTAAAAATGAAATAAAATAAGTAAATACAACTAACTAAAGTTAAGCTAAGGTTTATGATTATTATTCTAAGATGCACTTACTCAAATAATATTAAACTAACCTATCTTGATCAGGAGAAAACTAGAAAAATAAATGAATACAATGAATAATGTGTCTTACTTGCGTAGAATAAATTCATGACACAAGTAATACATAAGTTTAATAGCATAACCAATCATAACCAAATAATTGATTAATTAACAACATTATACTATCGTTGTACTCATCCTGAAAACCATGATAACTGCAAATTGTAAACATTAATTTGGAAGTAATTCATCAACTAATATTCACAAACTATAATATGAGAGGTGCATGAATAGAATAATCACATTCGTACACGTCAATACCATAATCTCCAACTTCAAAAATGTTTCTCGGATTCAAATTAAATTGCAGTAGAAGTATTTTCATGCTACATTCAAAAACCAAAATCCCTTTCAAATGGGAAGTGACCCCTTTTTATAGTGAGGGGCGACTGTTTAGAATCATTCTTCTTGGCAATCATGAAATTAGGGCCATTTACCAAAAAGTGAATATTTGTATTCAAAATTAGATTACATTAGTCAAATAAAACAACATCTGGAAGGAACCATGGAATTTTGTAATCATGACCTGGCATGTTCCTATAGTTGGCCTTGGTATTCTTTCCAAATGGAATGATAGTTTAAAATGATCTCAAGTTTGTTTGATTGTAATCTCTCTAGGACCGACTCTTTGCTGCAAACATTTGCAGTCACTTCTTGATACACTTTCTTTGATGTGGCCTTTAAAAAGGATTGGCTTTTGTGGGTGATCTGGGTGGGTTGCAACATGTGTTATTCAATTGATTTTTCTTCAAATTGCATTAGACTATGGATGTTCTCCTGACTAGATTTCTTTAGACCTTCCACCTCAACCACTCTAGTGATGACAAAAGTTGTTTGATTGATGGACTACATTGGTTTTACCCCTGCCTCTTCGATGAGATCATTTTCATCTTTCCACATTTTTGTGCAAGTGTCATCAACTACTCCTTGGGTGGAGCAAGCATTGATGAAGAGAGGTTTGTTGGTGTCCAAGAGAATTTGGTACCTTATTCTTTCCCTCTTCAAATATACTGGTAGGGTGGTGGGTGGAGGTTGGTTCATTTCCTAGCAACTGATCATCTTCTCAAAGGCTTCACCCACTTCCTGATACCTTCCTTGATTATCTATCAAAGTGCTTTGCAACCTAATTTGTTCATGTCACTCAGTCTGGATGATAATTAATAGATCAAGGAGATCATTATTCTCCATCACTAATTTTTCACTTAATTCCAGTGCTTGTGCATTGATGGATTCCATGGTGCATGGCGAGGCTCTGGTATTTTCTAGGGCGGTATTGAGTTTATTTTTTTCCACTTCTAACTTGTTTTACTCTTCCTCTTCATCCCATTTCTTGGCTTGTGCTTCATATTCTAATCTATTGGATTCTTCTTCTTCATTCAACCTTTTGGCTTCTTCATATTTATTTTTTTGTAGAGTATCCTGTTGTGACATGTGCTCATGTTCTTTCCTATTCTTCTCATCATCTTGTCTTTTCTGATAAACTTGTTGAACTTAGAGCCTTTTCTGTTCAAGATGCTCTTCTTTTTGGTCTTCCCTTGCTCTTTGGTGTTGTTGATATCTTGTTCTCAGTAAAGAAACTTATGGAATTGGTTTAAATTTTCCCTCAATATATATTCTTGTTCAGGTTCAAGCTCTCTCTTTGCAGTGTCATGAGGCAATTAGTGTAGGACTTTGTCATACAAGAGTGTTCGATTAAACATATCTTATTCGAAATCAAAAATGTGGATATTGGGATGGGTGAGACTGACAGACCTGACATGATTTATTTCCAACTCGTGAGTATCATGGCCTTTAGGCTCTCCAAAGAAAGGGTTAAATCCTATAAGATATTTGCTTGTTTTCTTACATGTTGAGCATTGGAAATGGTATAGCTTTCAATGTGGATAGGAAATATTGGCCAAATTTTTTCACTGTTGGATTGTAATAGTGTGGTAACTCCAAACCCCATAGTTTGGTATGCAATTTATCTTATTAAAAAATGGTTTGGGACGAAATATAACAAGAGGTGTGGGGCTCCGATGGTCCCATAAACCCTGATAACTGAGTAATACTTATAGAAGAACCAGTAGACTACCCCTTTCATTGCATTTCTAGCCTCAAAGGAGATTCTATTTCTAGGGAAACCGAATAGGATGGAGTGCAGAGGTGCAATAAATAAATTACAAATTTCATAAAAGTGATGTATGTAATTTACACTACATAATTGAAAGAAATATACATGAATGAGAGGTTGATTTAGGTCCCAGTTCCAACCAGGTCAGGAAAATGTACAAAGGAACAAATGACATTGATCATATAGGAAAACATATGAAAACATGGCTTCTTCATACCCGAGAGGTTCTTCACATGCAAGCATATGTTAAAGACTAGGATATCTTTCCAATTGAAGATTTTTCTTGTCCTGACGATGGTGTGTGCCAAAGGTAACTAGTCAATTTGGAAATGTGTGCTCTTTTCTTCCCCATATAAGCTACAGAGAATGGCCACCAACAAATTTTATGGATTTTTTAGCCTGTGGATAGGAAACAATTTCTGACCTTGTTTGAGGGTTTCGTCTTCATCTACCCACCAATGCTTCATTTGTTTTGTTGGTCCTTTGCTTGCCAGAGAAAACCCTTTTAAGAATGGTTCATTTAAAGAGCATGTGGGGGAGAGAAGATGATATCTAGATTCAATGTCTTTAGGCCTGAGGGACTCTTTCACTTCCCCTTTTTTATAATGGTGTTCATTGTAGTAGCACCAAACTGTCTAAGGAACCACTTTGCTACCTTGTCATATGGGAAGAGTTGTGTTGAGGAAACTACTATATGAATACCACTTTTCAGAATATCCTGGTACACTTCTAAATCTTCTTCATCCACCGAAAAATCTGCAGAGTAGAATATCCTGTAGATTTCTTCATAGCCGGGGAAATGGTCTTCGCTAGTGTGAGGAATAATATTAATCATCAGAGCTTCGACTGGCTGAGATTAAGATTCAAGCCCTGCAACACCCTGGAAGTACACTGATATATTTGACCTCTTGGGGTTCTAGATTGCCATGATGAATTACCAAATTGACCTATAATAACACATTAAAAAAATTATCATCATAATTAAATAGAACGTGTTAACTGTAATAGAGAAAGGATGATTAAATGAAAAAACATGGGTTGTCTGTAATCAAGAGATTGCAGTAATAGTGTAGAAGCACTTAGCAAAAATAGGGATCAAGGAAAAACATAATCTTTGTAAACTATGTTGCATAAAATTACAGTGTAATTTGTGTCTAAATACAAGTTATTTATAGCTCATAACACATATTATCCTAAGACATGTATGTAATAACTTGGGTGTGTATGAGGATCTTACTAAATTTGGTCTTAAATTCCATTTTTAATGTCCATTATCTCTATCAATAAATCTCATTAAGGATAATGAATGCATGGATTTGTGCATCAAAGGTTGTGCCAAGTTGTGTTTAAAATGTGACTGATTTCGAGATCGTGCATTCTAAGGATGAGATATTGCAGGTTGTTTTGAGCTCTGAGGGGAAGGGTATAGAAGGTATATTCCCTCATATGTGGAACAACAGGTGGACCTGAAACATCAACCAATAAGTGGCATTATGGAAAGAGGTGGGACCTGTCAGGGTCTAGGCATTGGGGGTGGTCAAGGTGAAGTTGAAACTAAACCCTGAGGGGAAGGTAGCACCTGAATATTTGGTTTTTCTAGAAAGGAATGAAAAATGTGTGCTTTATAATATTTTGAAACACAGATGTCATAGCTTTGAAGGATGGGGAGATACTTAAGCTTCGACGGAGATGACATCGACAAATATTATTTCGACCAGGGAGAAAGTGAGGGTGATGCATGTGGGAAGGTTTGAGAGGTTGTCATAGTTTTATCTTCAGATTTCAAGAGGATGGGGCACAAAATGGCTTCTGAGGAGAAAGTTATTGAAGGGAATATTCCTTTAAAAAAAGGTGTCAAGTCCCGACAACAATTAAGGAAACTTAGAAAGGAATGCTAAACCAGGAAGTCAAGTGTCCAATATTAGGATTCCATTTGGGGAGGTGGTTGTTTGATAGGCCATATTGACTTGTTGGGGTGAGATAGTTTGGATTTGATGCAATGATCCATGGGTGTGTCGTGAAGGGAAAGCAGTGTATGTGTCGAAGTCATGGGAGTGCAATGATCATAATTTAAGTTGATGCATGAAGTAAGGGACTCCAATGAACATGATCTCGAAATAATTATGAGTTAATATTGTATTGACTTAGTGAAGTAAGGATGTAGGCCTTGTAGGGTAAAAAATATGCACAAAAGAAAAAAAACATTAAGAGATACATACAAATTTTAAAAAGTGGGTAGTTGTGGGTGGTGCGCCACAACAAATGGTGACTTACTAGGAAGAACTAGTAATCTATGAGTTCAAAAAAGAGAGAGACTTTATCTAGATTTGAAGAGAAATTTTCCTTATAATAGTCCATTCAGTACTCAACTTAGGGACACTGCATTCAATGTCCTAAGGGAAGGATATAAAGAAAAACCATTACCAATGATCTTCCACATAGTTTGAGTGAGTGTTTATGGGAAAATTCATACATCCATAGTGAAGTAGTGAGAGTGAAACCATAGAGAAAAAAATTTCAACTACTAAAGACCGAAGTGTTTTCCTCACCTGTCTTTCCTGGCATTGCTTCATTGCCAGCAAGTATCTATAGACTTGACGAAGATTCATTGGTATCATACAAGCATGGCCCCACTTCCAAAAAGCATCCATAGCCCCGATGGGTTTACTTATACTTCCCGCACTTTTAGTAGTTTTTTCAACTTCCTTATGATTATACTTTTGTATCCACCTTTTAGATATAGAATTTAGATATTACGATTGCAATATAGGTGACGATAAATAGGAAGAAGGGTGATATGATAGTTACTTTGATTTTCTAGTCTCAGTCGACAATTTATCCTCGTGGGTCTGCACACATGAATCAAAGATACATTTTAGAATGGGGAATTAATGGGAAGAAACAATGGAGTTATGTGGAAGATAATAAATTCAAGGCATTTCAAGAAACTTGAATGGAACATCGACAAGCCATGAGAGTAATCACATAAGAGCTGATAATTGATGGGGACCATCAAAAGGTACAAAATTTTAAGGTTAGAAACTTTCTTTTTCTACAGATGAATAAGTTCCTCTTTTTTTCTATCATTTCTCATGAAGATATATGTTGATCTCAAATCAGTTCGACAATCATCAATAGAAAGGTACTCACGGTACAAGGAAATTACATGGGTCAAAAATTATTGGGTCCCTATTGCGAAATAAATGTTGGCCCAGAGTAACATACAGTGAGGTGAGTTATTATAAACCAAAAGGTGAAAGAAAAAGGAAGAAACAAATTAAATCAATGGAGAGATTATTAAAGTGAAAAATCAATAAAAATTAACTACCGAAAAACTACTATGTACAAAGCTACATCATCGTTTGTGATTAGGAAAAGTATTTTTTTAGGATTTTTCTATTGACAGGGAGTTCCTCCTCATCTCCTTGTACTTTTTTTAGTCTAAAAGTCCCAGGACATATTTTCTGGTGAATCAGATAGGGTCCTAGCCACAATTTTTGGAATTTGGAGTGTTTCCCTTTAAGTTCATTAGCTTTGTCCCATTTGATAACAAGTTCTTCTTATTGAACGTTGTTATTTCATACATTTGATTTATCGAACCATTTTTAAGTATTTCTTGGTGATGTGTCATGTTCAACTTAGCTTTTTCCCTTTCTTCATCAAGTTTTAGCAACATGTTTAACCTTTCTTGCATTATCAAGAAGGATTCGTCTTGAATGGATTGGGCCAATTGTAAGGTGGGTAGCAAAGTATGGGTTGGCATGGTGGCTTCATTCCCGTAGACCAATAATAAAGGGGAGTTACTAATGGATGAATTAGGATTTACTTTGTCGACCTGGAGAGCATTATGAAGAGTGAGATGTCAATTTCTTTGATTATCATTGATAATTTTCTTGAGGATTTTAATGAGGTTCTTATTAGTCGATTATGCTAAACCATTTCCTTGTCGGTAATAATTCTTTGAGTACATGACCTTGATGTTTCTTTCAAGGGAGAATTCAATCAGTTTAAGAAAAGAAAAATACTTGGAATTATCAAATACTATAGAGTCCAAAATTCCAAACCTGGTGATGCTATGTGATTCAAGGAACAAAATCACCTTATTTTCGTTGATGGTTTTCAAGGGGATTGCTTCACTCCATCTGATGAAATAGTCGGTAGCCATCATGATGTATTTATGCATCTACGATGATTTTGGATTTATCTCCCCGATTATGTCCATCCCCCACTGTTGTAAGGGGCGTTCAATGATTATAGGATGTAAGGGGAAGGAATATTTATTTTCTCTCTTGACCAATGTTTGACACTACTTTCATTTCCTTGCATATGAATGAGAGTATTTGAATAAGGAGGGCCAGTAATATGCAGCCCTAAGGATTTTGTGTGCAGTAATATATCCACCATAATGTAGTAATGCAGGTCCATCCTGGAGCTGGAATAAGACTTTCTTAGTTTCTCTTTTCTCCAGACATCTTAGGAATACACCATCATAATTTTTTCTGCACAGAATTCCCTAGATAAGCAGATATTGAGAAGATTGATCCTTAGGGACGCTTTCTTTTTGGGGTCTAAATAATGTGGAGCTCATCCATAAGTTAGGTAATACTTTGTTTCATAGAACTAGGGGTTTGAACCAATTGGGATGTAATATAATTCTTTTTCAAATAGCTCAGAATCTTGATATAGAGCATCTTCCTCAGATTCAATGCAAGGGAATTCCGCAGCCAGTTCACATATCCCTTTCCCTTTAACGATTTTCATAGGTTTTATCTAAAGTTCATATTCTTATAGAGCCGTAATCCAATTGGATATTTTTTCTGCCAAATCTCTTTGTACTAGGAGGTTTCTGACAACTAGGTAGGGAGCAATAACGTTAGTTTCATTTTTGAGTAAGAATGGAAAAAAATGCTTGACAACTTTGAATACCACATATGCATGTTTATCAACTTCAGGATAATTTAGCTCATCTCCTTGTAGACTTGAACTTGTAAAATCCACAGGAAACTCATCTCCTTTTAAATTATTATGTTTTAAGATAGTTGCAAATGCAATATGGAAGGAAATGTGTAGACGACGAAATATCATTCAAAGTACAAGCTGGTTCTTGCATGATATCTTCTTTGATTTTTCTGAAAGCTTTCTTCTCTTTAGACCCCTATTTAAATTCAACATTGTTATTTATAATATCTTGTAGGGGTTTTACTGTCTTGACAAAACTGGGGATGAACCGTCTTACAAAATTTATCCTCCTAAAGAAAGAATGCATAGAGTTTTTGTTGTGAGGGGGGGGGG